>JACSVZ010000001.1:13117482-13164982 GCA_014706295.1 Lycocorax pyrrhopterus obiensis
AACAACTGCCATGTATGAACATAAAGCAGTTATAGCATGGAATATAAATGTGACTTCAGCCTTAGCTTTCCTCATTTTTAAGTTGCCTAACTTTCAGATTTACAGTTTAACTTGGATTTAATAGAGTTTTTCAACTTTGAAATTGAAGAACTTAAATGAAAAAAACAGAGATAAAGTGAAATGGGCAAAAGTTGAAATGCTTGCAATACTTTCAGAATAATGCATAGGCTTCTTCATAGAAAAGGAGTTTTTAGAGAGGCTCTGAAAACCATTCTGTACATTTTGTTGCCTGCTCTGAAGGGTTCAGTCCTGGGCACTAAGACAAAAATGACTGAGCAGAGAAGCAATATGCCAGAGAATTGTAATCTGGAACTTCCTGCAGACCAGCCCATATGGACCACTTATACAGAAAAGCACGTGCTTTCAAAATTTCAAATTACTCCATTAATATTACTAAGAGTACATATACTTAAGGCTGAAAATTCAAAGGCGACAACATCAGTATATCCTTATAAATGGTTGTCTTCAAGATAAAGCCAGTATCTTGTTATAAGCTATTCTCTGGTGTTCCACTCAAACTGAAATAAAAGAAGTGGATGAGGTCAAGCTCCAGCTTAACTAGTCCTTATTTAAACTGTGTTCAGTTCAACTTAATGTTTTCTCCTCAAGGAGCCCTAATAGGCACCCCAATTAATTTTCCTTCTTGAAAAAACAAATAGCTGATTCCACAGCCTAAAATGCCATTTTGTTCTAGTACTTTTTAAGCACTTTGCAGGCATCTCAATCCTTACTTTTACATTTTCTTCCTAGAAAGCTTGCCTTGTGTTAAATATTTTCTGGGAAACTGAATAATAAGATTGAGATCTGCAAAAATAAGGGGGTTTTTTTGTCCCATTCAAGAGTCAGCTCCCTCCCTCTTGCTTGGCTGAAAAAGATACTAGCCCTGAAATTACTGCACTGAGTATGCTTCCTGTATTGTTTCCTGTAGGTGGCTCTTTAGTGAGGAATTCCACTGCATTTAACCAAGCGCATGTGACAATTTTCCATGTCGTATCTCCAAAATATAGGCCAAGAAGAGAGAAAAACTTTGTGCCATGTGTATAAATAACTACAAAAAAACACCCCAATGGATTCAAGTTTCTCTCCCATCAGCAAAAATATTAAATGCAGAAATACATTCCAGAGGTTTCTGTTTCCTTCTGTTCTTAATTCATCTAACTGGTTTTCTGCACTAGCTACATGTAAGACTTGACTTTAGTGGACACAATTTCTACAGGTCTTTCTGAGAAATCATTACATACAGAGACTATGCAAATGCATGTAGTTGAATCCTGCAAGTTTCCTGGTAGACAGTTCTGTTGATGCGTAATCAAAAAACAAGGAAGCTTGTGCAATACCCCCTGCAAAACTGAAATTCTACTTTAAAAAGGAAAGAGAAAAACAAAACCAAAAGAAAAAAAGGGGATCTTTAAAATTTAGATATAATTATAACTACCTTAAGTATTAAGTGTTTCTCATGGAGTTACATTCCTCTTTTATCTTGAGAACTCATCTAGTGCTCACCTTGCTTTTTAAATCACTATTATTAAGGTTACCTACATAATAAATGGTGTGTGTGTCTGTATCACTTAGGTGCTCTGCACTTTAACTTTTCAATCATGTTGCCTGGTGGACATAGTTTTACTTCCCTGAGGGAGATGGTTCTGCTTTTTTTTCCCCCTGAACTCCAGGGACGAGCACCCTTCTTCACTTTCCCAGTCATTCAGTTTCCTTAACAATCATTCAAAGGTATTCTCTTCGACGAGGTATTTACCCAGCATGGACAAAGCTCTGATAAAAAACACTGGAGAGAACAGCTCCCCTGACTCACAGGTCTTAGCAGCAACAACTGTAAGTGACCCATTTGCACCACCAAGAGGCTCCCTTGACAGAAAAATCTAAGAGTCCACAACATTTCTACTTTTAAAGCAGCAAACCCTCAATGGCTAAAATGCCACCAAACCAGTAGGGAAATACCCATCTTGAAGAAGGGATGCTAAAAATGCCTAATTGTGACAAGTGTGCACTTCCACACTGCCACCTATTGGGAGATTTTAAAGAACTTCATAAATATTTGCAAATTCTAGCGGAAGGTGTTACCATGAGACAGACACCATTCCTGTCTCTCAGAAAAAGAACAACTTGTGGATCAAGGGGAAGAATTTCAAAGGTGTACCACCAGTGCTGCCTACCTAATGCCTAAATATATTTCCTCACCTTCACCATGGACCACTGCAGGGCTACAACACTTACCAGGCTACAAATATTAAGTCCTTTGAAAGCTGGGTGTGTTATTTAGATGCCTAAGTGCAAGGCTGAAATTCACAGCTGAATCAGCTCTTTCACTGTCCCAGAAGAGCTGCCGGGGGCTGCAATCTGCAGTCCTACACTCCACAGTGGTGCTACCTACTGACAGATGCAGAAGGCTGCTTCCCTGTTAAAACGGATCAGAACATAATACAGCATAACATACATTTTTCAGGGATGCAAGCAAGTGAAACAAGTATTCAGGCTGCGTGGGTACTGTATTATTCACAAAAAAAAAGACTCGGCCAGAGGCGAGTAAAATATCCTTGCTCTTTTAATTCCCACCACCCATAAATAATCTTCCTGTTTGTGTTTTATTGGAAAACAACTGATTTAAAAGTCACCTAGTGCTATAATCCCCGCTTCACAACTGCCATCTGTCCTGCAGCGGGAGTAACGGAGCCTTTCATTCACAAGCAAAGCCAGCGGAATAAAGAGGAAGAGGAGGAGTTGAAGGGGAAGAGAGCGGGAAAGCGGATAAATTCCGTTTGTGCTATTAAAAAAAAATAGAAAAGTGAACTCAGTGGTTGAAAAGTGAAGATAAAAAGATGAAAACAGTAATCTTGCTACAGAAACCAGAGAATTATGTTCTTGCTCTGCCCCTCTTTTTTCTTTTTTTTTTTTTGTTTCACACCGTACAAACCGTAGCACCCTGAACAACTCACTCCCCTGCTATTTCCAGCACTTTAGAGAAACTTTTCAACATTTCTGTTCGACACATATTTTCAGCAGTGAGGTGAAGACAATAAGTAAACAGGTAGTGAAGGGCTATTTAGAGAGCTGGTCAGTCACAGTAATAATAACGCAAAAAGAAAAAACCCCACATAGCACAGAACATCTATCCTATGCGCTGTAGCCACAGACAACACATGACCTCTGACAAACAGTTTTCAGAGTAATTTTAATGCTACTCTGGATTTAACTTGACTAACTGGTAGCAATTGAGCACATCTTTTTTTGTGGCAGCAGTTATCTAAAATGCTACAATAACAGCATCAAAAGTAGAATGGTGGAAGATTGGTTTTCCATTGTGCTGCTGAACTGGCATAATGCCCACTTTAAAAGCAATTCGCTGCTCATCACTGAAATCTGGCAGACACGACACTAAATGCCTTGAGGAAAAAAAAAAGGGTCTTGAGAAGGGGGAACCACTCCAACCACCAAGCAAAGAAAAAGAAGGAGACTAAAAAAAAAAGGGAAGAAAGAAAGCAAAGAATGATGAATCTGTGTAAGAAGAGAAAATTGCAAAAATAAAAAGTTTAGCACTGCATGCAGACTCAACAGGCACTACTTAATTTGCTTGGAGATTTTATCGCAGGCTTGCATTAGTAATATCAGAGCAAAACAAAGGCAAATATATATTTATGTCTGTCTATTGTTCTGATGAAGTGAAAACGTACTGAGTTACGCCAATCATTTGTCAAACACATCTTCCTAGTTTTATTTACCACTAAATATAATGAGTAAATATGTGATAATAAAACTCTTCTTTTTATACGGACATATACAATTTTTTCCCACAACTAAATACAGGTAATGATTTAGGAAGCTTTCAAAATGTCTTTTTACTGTCAATAAAACTAATTCTATTCCTATTTTCATGTTAAAAAAAGGCTTTACAAATGAAAATTCAAATTAAAATTCTGATTATAGTGTAGTGTGACAACACCTGTATTTATAATTTTACTGTCAGCTAGCTTGTAGTGTTTAACAATAGCTCGAAGCAGAAAAGTAATTGGAATTTGTCTGTAACATGCCAGATGACGACACTGGGCACTTTGCGGTGCTACAGCAAATTTGGTTTGATGACAAAATAACCTTAGAAAGACCGGGCAGCACCCCCCACCCTCCGAAAGGTTACATAAAGCTATCCCTTACCCAGGGAGAAATCTAACTGTGGTAAACCGAAACAGCTGAGCAGTGGCTGCAGAAACCAGGGTGCTCCGGGAGCTGGCTGGCCTCTCCTGAACAGGCATCCCTCAAGTCCCTCCCTGCAATGTTCACCTCCCAGCAGCTCTTCCAAAATGGTGCACTGCTCCAGTACCATCATGGACGCGATTCAGAAACACAGGAGAGAAAGGAAGCAAAGGACACCAGGTTGGGAAGACATGCTAACACAAATGCTGCAGGTCCGTGGACCTCTGTGGGAGTAAAAGAGGAAGGCTGCAACAAAAATGTGCAATGCCAGGGTGAACGTGGAAGTATCCCGTGTCCTGTGTTTTCGTATCTGCCACACACATACACTCACACGTACTGACTGGTGCACGCTGACAGGCCAGGTCAAAATTAGGACACAAACACACACACTTTTAAAGAAAAAGGCAAAAAAAAAGGCAAAAAAAAGCGCTTTTCAGTCTGAAGATTTCAAAACTCAAACACATGCCACTCTCCACACACAACTTGTCTCACTGAAGTCGACAAATTAAAAGCCCATGTTTTTCATTATGCTGAAGACAGAAAAAAAATAAAGAAAAGGAAGCCACATAAGAAAGAAAAACAGAATGACAGTGATGTTTTAGTTTACACTAGATATGGCAACACATACAAACTGTCAAAACTATGGAGTGAAAAAAGCTGTTATCAAGCAACTGTCAAGAGAGTCCTCTGAGATTTGGAAATCTTGTGTTTATTGTAACTACTGCACATTACACAAAGAAAGAAACATCCCTCTTCTTACCATTGCTGCTAAATATCACGCAAGAGAACCCAGACTTCTTCCTCACTATTTAGATTAATTTTTTTTTCCTGCGCAATTCTGTGCTTGACAGCACAGGGCCCCTCCTTTTTCAGATTTTTTATTGTTTGGTCAAAGTTCAGAGAGAAACTTGAGGTTATATCAAACATTATTTCATTTTCAAGAACTGTCAACACCCATTTTATGTTGTTAACTTGTTGTCCATCATTTAAGAGTAGAACTGTTGACACCAAAATACACAGAGTAAGAATTTCTCTCTTAAAACACGTACATAGAAAGAGCAAAGATAATGGAAACAGCTATTTTACTAGACATACTAACAATTCTTTTTCATGTATTTTAACATAGTGACTAGAAATGAGTCAGTTAACTGGCAGCAGGCTACAGTATTCAAAGGTTTAGTCTGAATGTATTAATGCAGATTTTAAATTGCACTTTCTGATTATAAGAAAACAACTACCCCTCAGAGAGAAATCCCCAGTATCTACGGGGTTTCAATAGAGCCTTCAAAGTACTGTTTTGAGTGACAGCCTTCTATGATAATTTCTTAACCAGTAGCAACATTCCAACCCTGCTGATACCTGGTTAAAAACTTGTGACCAAAAAACAGATTGCTTTTTGCTCATTAGTCACAGTAAAATCACATTTATTATCATTTCTACACTTCACATTTATGTAAAAATCATCTTTATTCTGAATCATGGGTTTTACAGAACAAACATCTGATGAGGCCCCAAGATTTAGCCTGAAGTTCTTGAGAAATAATGAAGTCTTGAATGTGCACGCTTTTATGGAATTTTTACTGCATTGGTTCTGGGGAGGGAAGTGTCGAACCCAAAACCTCAATAAAGGAAGACTCAAATACTATTTGAGCACAAGAGCAGATGATCGGTTGCCCCTGTGAAGTCAATGCACCCATAGAGAGTACAGTAATTTTAAATGCCTCAAAACTGATGTCATCTCATTCTGAATTTTGTTAGGGATTATCACATCAGCTATGTAGATCTTCATGTGAGCTGACTTTCTAGGACCAAGCATCAGCTCCTGTTGGAGTCACTCACAGTGGCCACCACTCAGCAGACACCAAACACCTCCTGCGAATCTCTGTCCCTCCTCCCTGAGCACAGAGTCTGATATAGCCCCAGTGCTCAAACTAATAGGGACATCTTCACATTTTCGCATGTATCAATTTTTTTCTTTTGTTTTTTATTTTTTTTTTAGTCTTAAGAGCACTTCTTCAAAATGTCATAATATTTATGATCATTAGATGAGAATACTTGAACAAAAATTCAGCCTGACACATTATATTCCCCACAACTACCATGACCACTTAGGTATAATTTTGTCTCCAAATACTGGTTAACCTCATATAATACAATGACTGACATACTATCTCAATGCAAAACATAAAATAAAATTATTGAGAAACTTAACAATAATGAATCTTTCCCACAAAAAGCTGCAGTTAGCAGCATTATTTCCTAGCTTTGACTCTCAAGTACTTCCTCCTCCTGGCTTATAAGAGTTCTAAAGTACCATAACAATTACTGCATAAACAGCTGCAGCTATATGTCCATTTAACACAGTCTTTTGAGAAATATATATTAATACCCTAATATAAGCTTACACACATGCTCACACAAAACATAAGAAACAAAACAGCGGTCTGATCCTCAGAAATTTAATGACACGAAATAAAGCTATTTTCAAGACCGGTAGAGCTGTAACACTGCATAGATATGATCCATATGCTAAAAGTCTCTTCAAGTACTTATTGCTCCATAAATAGAAACAGTTCTTGTCAGTGAACTGCAGTGAAAAAAGAAAGACTACATGGAAGGTTTGGTGCAGAGCAAGGGTGAATTGCTGAACTAGTCCTGGGCTTTAACTACGATTAGATTCAGAATTATTAAAATTTGTAAGACATAATGAAGTTAGCCTGACTCATCGAGGTCTTTTCATCTTATCTAGTCTACGAAATATCCTTCGAAAGTTCATAAAAGCACTCTGAGAGCTGTATTTTAAAAAAGGCAAGTCTGACTGAAAAGCTCATCTGCCAAATCTTCTCCTTCTCCATATACACTTCTAAGGGTTAGGAGACAGAGGGGAAAAAAGGGATGAGAGAAGAAGAGAGGGTCATTATAGCTGAAATTCAACACATTGAAGTTGGCACCATCAAAATAAAAGAGCTCCTCCCATTAATCATGAAATTTAGAGTACTGGAAGATCTACCAGACCTATTTTACTGAACAGGAAAATTCAGTACCAGAATATTGTTAAATTGAGTTAGCATTATCAGTGGAAAAAATATGCTCTATTTCCTATTATTTATGAAGCCCTGTTCTTTTCTTTCTTACCAATTACATTCCCTATCATTTCCAAAATACACAAACTGTTTTCAATCAACAGATTTCTTTATTACAGCGTACTGCATGCTTGTTACTGCCTCTTTACTATATTGAACCCTTGATTGGACAAGCATTTCAAATTTAACATGGACTGTGATTGCACACATCAAACAAATTAAACCTGCCAATCTCTTTTTGGAGGATATCCTTTATATATACTATCACTGAAGAGTACCCCAAGTATATTTGCTTAGAAGAAACGGGGAAGGAGGAAATATTATTATGGCAGAGTCAGAAGACATTCATTTCCCCAAGATGTGTAACTGGCCTTGCACCCTCTTTTTCCTGTTTTCCAGTGAACTATTTTATAACAGAAAAACATACTTACAGAATTTCTCAGTGTCTGTTTTACAATCATCAGTCTATTTTTCCTTTTGGAAAACAGCTAATCATCTCGCAAAAATAAGACAGCAGTAAGAGATGAACAATCCAGTATGCCCACAACTGATTTTACTAAGGTTAAGCAGTTGCAAACCCAGATTAAACAGTCCTTTGTAGAGTAACAGAACTAAAATGCATAGGGTTATGCAAGCCTGTTCAAAATGAGACTCAAGTTTTGCAGAGCTTTTGACTTTGCAAGCAAGCAATCAGCGGCAGGACGAGAGAATACTCTTAAGCTTCACCAGGAGAGGTTTAGGTTGGACATTAGAAGGAATTTCTTCACAGAAAAGGTGATTAGACATTGGAACAGGCTGCCCAGGGAGCTGGTGGAGTCGCCATTGCTGGAGCTGTTTAAGAAACAACTGGACATGGCACTCAGTGCCATGGTCCAGTTGACAGGGTGGTGTTTGGTCAAAGGTTGGACTTGATCATCTTGGAGGTCTTTTCCAACCTTAATGATTCTGACCCCATTAAGACGAAAATACTGGAAAGCATTTGCTTGAAAGAGCCAGTTTAGAGATGCATTGGTTCAAAATCAAGGTCAAGTGGGAAGAAGTCTAAAAACAGAAAAGCAAATAAACAGAAAGCCTCGGCAATATCAAAAAACAGAACTGAGCAAAGTTAAACAACCAAGACAAGCCAAGGAATGTACAAAACCCAGAGAATAAATCAGAAAAAATTTAATTAAGATACCTGCTAGCAATGCTTGACTAAAAGCATTCACAGTTCTTTGCACTTATTAAATCTTAATATAAATCTCTCTTCTGCAAATACTCATGAAACTGATTATATATATCCTTATCTAGAAGACAGTATCAGTTTCCTGCTTTATCTGCATCATCAGGGAAACATAAAAAGGACAGACTATTCACACTGGTTTTACAGCTGCTGAGCACTGAATCTTCATTCAGAAGAACAAGGTGCTACACTCAACTTTGCCACCACATTCCAGCATCATACCAGACCAGTTGCTTTATTGAGGCTTCATTTTTTGCCTGTGGAACAGGTTGGACAGCACCTCCTCCTCTGACCTACTGCTTCTCTTGCACTACAAATTCTATAGGCAAGAATGGTCTTAAAGATTGTCTATTTGTGGTGTACCAGACCTCTAGATAGCAGCAGAATACAAATAATAACTAGTGATGTGAAACCAGTCTTCTGACAGAAGAGGTAAATGATACACCACATTTCCAATTTTTGTTTCAGAGATGCCTCTACTGGCATCTGTATTTTTGATGGCATAAAATATTCCTCTTCAACTGCTGAAGATGCTCAAGTCAGAGTTGCTATAAGTCATGTGAGGCACTTCAACATTTTGAATACTATTTAAATTTGGGCAGTGTTCATTCTCATCAAAAGCTCACAAGTCTTTAAGGGTGAAAGCTCCACTCTTGTCTTTCAGAGAGGGAGGAAAGAATACAATGGAAGACCTGGATCTTGAAACTAAGAACTTACATCTGTAGTTAAAGCAGGTATTCATCTTATTTTTGCTGAAACTGGTAAATCCAATTTTGATAGCAATAGTGCAACCACATATCTAGCACATGACAGAAGTCACCTGCACATTTCAAATGAGATGTGCAAAACCAAGATAAAACCAAAATCAAGATTAAAAAACTACTAAATTTCTTGAAAGTTGAATCAAAAAGCTTAAAATGAAATTTAATGAAGAATCTGCTGCTCTACCTCGCTTTCACTTGACACAGAATTTACACCAACAATGTACTGAATGACTAGGTGTTGCTGTGGCTGTCATTAAAAAGACAAAAATGAGAACAATGAAGATTTACTGCAAAAATCTAAAAAGACCTCTAAGCATTTAGCACTATCTCATTTAGTGAGTTACACATGGGTTTCTTCCTACCATCTCGGTGCTCCCCACCTGAACAGAGGAGGTTGAACACCATCAGCCACACACCAATAGGGCACTCACTCTAGAACAAGCCTACCACTCTTTATGGTACAGCCTTCTTCACCACAGGCAGTAAAACCAACCATTGAGAGGATAAACCCATACTGGATAAGGCCTACCTTGCACACTCAAAAAGCGTGTCAGGAAAACTCAAGTCTGAGGAAAATGGAGATGTTAGTGCTGAAAGTTTCCAATACCCACCTTTTACTGCAATTACGTCGTCAGTAAGACACTACTTTATAGACAATGAAATGGGCAAGCTGCAGTAGGGCACACGTCATGAATGTCATCTCTCACAATATGGGAAGGAAAAATCCAAGGGTTAAGATGGGTGTCAAAGTTCAGTGAAGATATAATTTGTTAGAGATCACCCTTTTAACTCAGTTTTGCTTCGAGGAGAAGATGTAAACGTTGTGCCTAGTGAAATTGTCTCTGCTAATACAAACACAGCTTTTTTCATGAGACTGAAACTGGGAAGGTCTTTTAACAATACCAGGTACTATTCACAGATATAATGGTTTTTAGAACACATAATCCACTACACAATCAGAGGTTCAGGTGACTAAGCACTCCACAATTTGGACAGTAGGAAATGAGCAGGAGAAGGAACTCTGGAGCCCACTCTGTCAGACAAATCTATTGCTCTGCAGATGGCAGACCCCAGTGTCTTCTTAGTAATGCTCTGCATTTGTGACACTGAAGAAAACAATATTTCTGTGTTTAACTGCAAAGTTTATGTGATGATAACAATTAGAACTTCATCCTCACAGAAAACTACTATTGCTGAAACTCATCTAAACAGAAGAAACATTGAAATTATTTAAAAATATACAAATATATAGAACCATTGCATTTAGAAACAAACACAAACACTTTGGGTCAATGGAAAAGCCTCAGAATCAGTGCTGACAATTGGTTAATAAAGTTATCTAGATTTTAGTAAATATTGAGGCATTAAGTTTGATATTGGCAACATATTCCCAAATTCCACATTAAGCCTCTAGAAATTCTAAGTATTCTACACAGGGATTCTCAGGTGCTGTGCTTACACCATGTCAGTGAAAAGCCTATACTCAAAATTCTTATTCAGACACCTGAACCACAAATGTGAACCTAAGCTGGTCAGAAAAGACACAGACAGAGAGGTGCATTCCATAAAGACACTCAGCAGTGTGAGGGACGCTCTGATGAAAGTTTTGCTCAAGGCATTTAATATACACATTTAAAATGGACATAATTCCTTTGTCCTGGGAGCACCTTTCTGACACAAAGCTGCATAAAGAAGTTCTTTTTTATGTTAAGAAATAGCTTATACTACTGTACTGGCTAATGCCCTTTGCACTATTAACTCTGTTTCTGCAAATGATTGTAAGTTCATCCAGCTCATCTTCTTGACCATTTCTTAACAAACCAGTCTTTAAAATAAGAAAAACACAAAGCAAGACTGCAGAGAAGCCAGTAAACAACATCTAGATATGTCATATATGTCACTGATACAACTTATTCTGAGAACAAATTTATATTAAATAGCTAAGTAAAGATTTTGAGCGTAACTAGACTTGAAGTCTGATGACAAAATCTAAGCCATAATATCTATGGAGACAACTGATAGATAACCACAAAAACCCACTGCAGACACTGAAGTTATTCAGGAGAACTGGAAACATCTTGCGACTGCTGCTGTAGGGACCACACAAAGGCTACAGCTGCTTTGTGTATGTATGTAAAAACATGTATAAGGTTTGTCTTTGCAAACCAGTATTCTATGATAAACTCTCTTCACTTTTATTTCTTGGTCACAGGTCTCCTGGAGGAACAAAACTAAACATTTTTGAGAGTTTAACTGTTATCTTTTAGCCACAGAAGCCACTGCAGGGTCTTTTCTTCAAAAGCTATAAAAATGTTTACTTACTCAAATCAAAAGGAAAATGCTAACTACTAATGTTAATTTTAAACTGTTGAGAGTTGGCATGAAACCGATTCTGACCAGGTTATCACAGGAAACATTTGCTTCAGATCCAGCTGGCTACTGGTAAATCAAAGGGCCAAGCTAATGGGGTGGAATTCCAGCCTCACCCAGTGCTGGTGCAATCCACACCCAGACCCAGGGACTGATGCCTTCACTTTTCCCCAGATTGGTAGCTGCTGTCTGGGCACTAAGGTGTATCTACTGCTTTCCCAAAGGGTTTCTAGAAAGGGAAATAGTCATACACAGAATGACACAGCACTGTAAAATATTTTCAAAATGCTGGAATAAGTAATAATTTTTCTGTGCATAAATTACATTAAAAGCCTATGCAACATTTTTCAAAAATAATACAAGAATCCATGTTGAAAGCTACTGTGTAAATACTGTTCTTTTGCATTAAGCTATGCATAAACCTAAAAAAATTATTATGAAATGTGAATTTAACTACTTTGCAAGCACCAAATATTCACAATGTTAACTTCCAGGACATTTACATCTGAGCAAGTACGGGGAAATCACAAGATTTATTTTCAAAGATAATGGCAAAGAGAGGGATACAGGGAATTTGTGTAAAAATTTATTCTGCCTGCGTTTCAACTGACTTTCAACTAGAAGATTCTACTCAGCTTCTCATACATTATAAGAAGGTGCCAGTTAATAAAACAGAAGGAAAAGCTTTAAGAAACATATTTTATTACTGTGAACACTGCGGGAAAATACTGTCATCTGACAAGCTGGCAGAACACCCTCATAACAACACACTGCCATATCTACACAGCCCATCCCTGGCAGTGCTCAAGGCCAAGCCGGATGGGGCTCTGAGCAACCTGATTGAGTGGGTGGCATCCCTGCCCATGCTGGGGGGGGTGGAATGAGGTGATCTTTAGGGTCCCTTCCAACCCAAGCCATTCTGTGATTCTATGATAATGTCTAATGTATGCTCCAGGGCCTCAGTATTTCAGAATGGACAGTTCTGTGATGTACAGAAAACAACTGACCAATTGCATACAAATGTTTCAATGCAGGAGCCTAAACTGACCAGTAAGGACTTGGACAGTATCAAGAACAGCATATCAGTGAACTGATAACAATTTGATTTTTTTGCTCTCCACCTGTAATGTATATGTAACATTGTGGAACTTGCTTTCAGAAATCAGGTATCTAACACTAATAAATTATGCACCGATTACAGATGACCTCTGGAGATGCTAAAGGTACAGTCACAATCATGCATTTTAAAAAAATCCTACTTTTCACAATAATGGGTGAATGTACAAAATTAAATGAGGCCTGCAATATAATCAGCGTGGTTGGCTGCTTTAATACATTCCATTTCAATTTAAAATCACCACAAGCCAAGAGTGACGAATATAATTTGATCAGTTGTTCACGAAAACACTGAAAAGAGATGTAAGCAGACCTATCAAGAGCTGGTAACATGGCCTGCTTTCAAAGCAATTAATCAGTTTTTACAGAACCAGAAACTCTTAAAATACTCAAAATTAGTTAAAGCCATGTGCTATTAGGAGAGTGGAAAGGAATCCTCCTAGTAAGAGGATCTTACACATCAAGTTATTGCTTAAACCCACAAAAGCCAGAATATTCAAACAGAAAGACCAAATCTCTAATAAAAAGGTGCAGTCAGGTGGTCCACTAACAGCAATAACCCATTGTAACTCCAAAGGTTTGACTGCTGTTTATGAAGTTTTTCAACTGTATTTCATATTTAACTGGATTTTATGAGTTCTTGCGAATATTAAATATGCATATTTGGCTACAGTAGAGTAAGTACACAAATTACTCGTACCTTTGTATAAAGCCTGTCATATGCAAAGAATACACACTTTCAAAAGCAGAACAAGCTCCCATGTAATTAAAAATACACAGATTCATTACTTCCCACTCAAAAAATACTGAGAGCAACGTTGTCTTATCTATCACATCTGTCATGCTTGCCATGCTCCAACTTAGTGTGTTTCAGTCCTGGGGGCCCCACAGATTTCTCTGGCTGAGAAAATTTTTCCAGAAGCTACTGAAACCAATTCTGATTAATGAGACTGAAACTAACTTACAAATGGAACAGCACCATACCAGACTGCAACCATTCAATCATTAATTAGCATCTTCATGAGAGGAAATTTTTGAAAGAGTTTCAAATCCAGCAGAATTATCCAAAACACGGCTTCAATTGTAACAGGAGATGACTGGTAGACAAGCCTTTTCTGGAGAGTGATGATCTTGTGTATCAGCACATCAGTGCTGTTGGAAGACTTGGAATTCAATTGCCATTTACTTACTCAAATCATTACCACCACCGATTTGAGGAAATGACTTTCCCATAACATCAGGCATAAGGACAACACACACAAAAGTAAAACAAGACACCTGAAAGCAAATTGCTCTGTCAAAAACAGTCACTGAAACAGCAGAGATGACAACAGACTAAAGCATCTGCTGCTGGCATAGAAGCTCAACTATAAACAAAAGAAAAATGCCATTGTGATCTAGTTTTGGATGAAGCACGTGGCCGAAATTAAATACTGTCGCTTTACTTTGCTTATGACAAAATCCCATAACCTTACTAAAAGAACAACCCCCACATGAGACATTGAACCCAAAAAGGCTTGAAATACAAACAGAAAAATATATATTTAATAAACACTTGCCCAACTTATTCATGATTTGTTGTTCAGGTATTTGATAACAGCCAGCTTTATCCCAATTTAAGCTGTAGCCTGTTAGCTACATATCAACTTCATAACAGTACATTTTTTTGAACATCAGCTTTTGTTACATTCTCAGAGGTATGAGATCTAACTCACCATCATTTTTCACCTTCATCTACTTTTCACACAATATTTTACAGATTGGGAGGCAAAGCAGATCCACAAAACACCAGAAAAAAAGATTAAGATGAAAGCAAAGTGTATCTCCTTTCTATCTGAAAGGGAACCTGTTATACTGAAGCACCCTCCCATTTAATGAAATGCTACTCACCCTAAAGTAAATGCTTATCTGACTGTGAGAAGCAAACAAATATATAATTCTTAGTGATGTACATAATTCCAGAAAAAAATCCCACAGAACCTGGCTGCTTAGATACATTTCTGGGATGGGTGCCCAATACAGGATTCTTTCAGACCGTGTGCAGAGGAGTCTTTCATCATCCTCTAGAAGAACATCATCAAATTATGCAGCAGTTGCTTGCAGGGGACCCATATCTATAGAGACATCTAGAGGTACACAGCATCCATCTCTGTATTAAAATGGAAGAAACCATCAACCTACTGTTCTTCCTGAATACACCCATATGTGCTTTACAGAAATTAAGAAAAAAAGTTAATTTCCCCTCCTTCTTGAATGTTAGACTTTCTCTTTTTTTCCTGTCAGACTTGTCCTACTGAGCATTATAAAGTCAAACCTCCTCAGAAAACAGCTCACTTCATGAGTTACAGGTGCTACATTCACCTGATGTCCCTTAGCAGTGCTTTCTGGGACCAGGAACATCCAACTCCCTGATGGTTACAGATGTTGGTTTACAAACTCTGTAAGCTACCAGTGCAAGGGATAGGCAAGAACCATCCCAGCACACACTGAAAGAGGGACATCTTTCCTCTGTCACACTACAGAGAGTGATTAGAGTTGAAATATTCTCTCTCGTCATGGTGCTGCACACTAAGTGCAGGGGAACACTTCCAGTTACAGTCATCTTCACAGGTATGAGATAAATCGGGGAAAATTAAACCATTTATGGCAAACTTAAGTTACTGGTCCCTAATTTAATTAGACTTTATCAAAGATGAAGGAATCCAAGAAATAATTAGTCATTCACACGTGGAAAGGCACTAAGTAACTGAAGTTCCATTGCTGGTGAAGCTTATACCCTCTTGAGGAAAGCAACTTGGGCCAACTTCTGAAAAGCAATCTTTTCACAAAGTAAAGGAGAAAAACTACTCCCTGTCAACTTTACCTTGCAATGCTGGGGAAAAGCAGTTGAGAAAATGAAGAATCACCAGGGTTTAGCACTTGGGAATGTCACCCCTGCTCTAACATAGCATACAGTAACATCGAGAAATGTATTACTCTGTTTTAACACATTGGTCAATTTAAAAAGAAAATGAACACCAAACATTTCGATTTTTTTTTTAAAAAAATTTCCTGCTTCTCCCTGTGCACTCCTCCCGAATCCTCCCAATTCTTCAGAAGACACTAAAGAGGCGGATAAAATATATACCTGCAGCTATTCTGATACAGTGATAAAAATTCTTTCTTTTCAAAGACCCCCACCCATAGGATCTACTGGAGTCTGTATCCTGTATCCTGCCCTTCAAGAGCACATGAGATGAGCCATTCTGAAACAGTGAGAGATCACAGGCTCAGTTGCCACTACTACATCAAGGACACAACAATATCCTCTGTCCCACTGATGCAACCAGCTCCACTACTGGCATGCCAATACATTTGGTTTTTTCCCCCCGAGGGAAGCATGCCTGCTGATCATCTCCTGTTTGTGAAGTCAGCAATCCTGAACAGGGAATACAGGAGATATGCATTCAGCAGAACAAGGGACGTGAAACAAGGAAGCAGGTTACTTGGGTACCACAACATTAAGTACCTTCTGACAAAGACTGCATTAGCAGATGACAGGAGATTGAACACACAGCAAACAAAATGCTTTGTAGGTTTTTCTGTCCCTGATGTTGCAGCTGATCTGGAAGAGAATGTGCAGAGTCCCTCAGGCAGAGATAGCCTTTGATCTCAGTGTACTAACTTGATACACTTACAAATCTGTGAGTGCCTTTTGTCTTCTGCCCTCCCTAAAGGGGGTCTACAAGTAAAATAACGAATTATCTGAGGCTGCTCTAAGAAAATATATTTTAAAGGCCCTTCTAAAGTCAACTTTGTACATGTATATTTTCCTTTTTCATGCTTGACATTGAAGCAGAAGGAAGAAAGATTATGTGCTATGATCTGTAGAATATTAAACTCCTCCCCATGATAACTGTCTGGAGTTATCAAAATCCCTGTATTTACTGAATATAAAAAAGCAGAGGTTGATGGAGTTGGCTTTTAACTGCTAGAATCTTTTGTGGGTAAAAAATAGCTGTTAATAGATAACAACCGTTCACCTTGAATACTGCAAATTAATTTTCAAATGACCCAATACAAGAAGTTTAGTCTCTAGATTTGTCCCTTCAAAAAATAGTACCAGCGTAGAACTACAACCTCTGCTTCTCTACAAATAACCACAAAACAACAGCCTGCTCCTGTGACAGAAGCCAGAACTCCATTCTGAAAGTGATTTTTAACTGGCTGGTTTGCAGACCCCAAGACAGACTTTTCTGAAGGAGTGGTGGAAGTTACATTGTTTTGTCTCCTCATGGTTCGCATTCATGATGAGATGCCTTCTCCAAGGTCTTTACAATTAGCTATGTACACTTTAAAAACAGGTTATTCTGGGATGCAGAAATGCTTTATTTCAGAACACACTTTTCTCACTTTGCTTTAGTCAACAGAGGTTGTAACTGGAGAAGGATAAAGAAAACTACTTTCATGCTACCTTTTATTCTTTGGTGAGAAACCTCGAGGTGACTGGAGTGCTGTACACATCAATTTTTCCCATTTGGCATCTGACAGGGTAACGTGTTACAATTTTTCCAGTAATACTGCTGTGTAGATCTGAACCAGTCATCACCCTGGACCTCCTCTGAAACCAGCAAAACAAGGAGGCACCTCTCAGGTGTGATCCACACCAGCCTGGTACAGATGAGATCAGCTGAGCCATGTCCTAGAACTGCCTAACTCTCCCCAAAATACAAAGGACCACAGCCTGACAAACTCACATACAAATGCTTGAACTTTGAGACCTTAAAGCGAGCAGTGATGAAGCACATTCCTTTGCAGGGAATTTTCTCCCCCAGTGATATTTGGTGTGGAACGCCTGCTTTGCTTTACCGAGACAGAAAGGGAACAGCAAAGCCCCATTTCACACAGCACTTACAGACTCAACTACCGACATAAGGAGTGTGTACACAACAAGCTGAACATGAACCAGCAACAGGCACTTGCAGAAAGAAGGCAACAGCACCCAGGGCTGCATCAGCCAGAGCATCACCAGCAGGTGCAGGGAGGAGACCCTTCTTTGCTCAGACCTGGAGAGAAACATCTGGAGTGCTGAGTCCAGTGCTGGCTCTCTTCTATTAAAGGCAATGGATATCAGCTAAAAGATAAGGATGGCTTCTTACTATATAAAAGGCCTGTCACCGGGGTAATTTATATTATCTTTATAATTGGGATATATTGCTCTATAGAGCTTTGCATTATAATGAAATGTTTGTTTGATCTTCAGGCATTCCTTGGGCCTCTTTTAGCTAGGCACACGTGGGGACACAAAGTACCCACATTGCTGGAAAATTTTAAATGTAAAAATTTATGTGTAAGTTCAACAGTACTTTTTTTCTCAAGTGCTCTTTGTAGTTCCCAGTTTGAAAAGAATTCAATTTTTAAAATCAAAATATATATACCAATTTGAATTTTGCTAAGAACACGGTTTATCATAATAATGGTCTTCAAAAATGTGCTATTCAACAGAAATACTGGTCTACTCCAGACATTTCAAAAACATCAGCTCGCAACTATTGAAGAAACTTCCCAAGAAGGATGTACTCCATCTGTAAAACAGCTGATTTCTGCAAATAAAGATTGCCTCCCAAATCATATTTTATGTTTAAAGGACAATAAAAGAAGTCCTTCTTTGACACATACTTTTCCAGAGTCCTCACTGTACACATCCAGAACAAGATGATACAAACTTACCTGTTCTCAAACCAAGTCTAGAATTCTTTTAGAGATGACTAACGCCAATTTAAGGCTGGCCCTATGATTGTGCAACAGTTTTCAATAATACATACGTACAGATCTTATTTAACAATTCCCTAATTGAGAAAAACTTCTCACAAGACAACAAGTGTAATGAAATCCACAGTTTAGGGAGCTCCTACTGGAAATGCAGGACCTGATTTTAACCACACTGGATTCGAACAACCCATAAAAATAAAGGCTACATTTCTCAATGAACTACTTGACTGT
Source organism: Lycocorax pyrrhopterus obiensis (assembly GCA_014706295.1). Classification (NCBI taxonomy): domain Eukaryota; kingdom Metazoa; phylum Chordata; class Aves; order Passeriformes; family Paradisaeidae; genus Lycocorax; species Lycocorax pyrrhopterus. The sequence goes on from JACSVZ010000001.1 coordinate 13,136,283, forward strand.
CCAGCTGTACTGCAAATTAGCTTCATTTACTGTTGCCTCTATAAAACCCTTCAACATTTCTGTTTCTCAGAGCTCTGTCCCACATTTTCCACACCGAGAATTTTGGGATTGTTTTTTGTCAAATTCACTTTACACATCTGTTTTGTTCTTTTATGTCTTTATTCTTATTTTGCACTAATGCTCTTTCATCATGTAGTTCAGAACAAGCATCTCTGATTTCCTTTACAAAATACAACCTCTTTAACAAAAAATTCCACATCAATCTCTGCAGCAACCTATAAAATGTTACCTTAATATTAATATTTTGTTGGGCTCTTAATTACAGTACCAACACAGTGCCATAGTGCCATGGATTTGGATGAAAGTGCTTTATCTGTCTCTTAAGGATCAAAAAACAAACAAATAACTCACAGCCCTTTCCTTCCCCATGAAAGAGAAGTTTACTTTATAATTGCTGTTTTACAAAAAATGCTCAACAACTCAAAGCGCAACATAATTTTTGAAGCATAATGCTGAACCACCAATATTGTTTCCACAGTCAGGGTAAAGGCACACAGACAAGTACCTGCAAGGTATCCTAACATATGAATGGGCAATGTAAGGCTTTACCACGTTAAAATTACCTTACCCTCTGGTAATCTATGGTTATATCTTACTCTTCTTTCTTTTATCCTCATGAAACTTCTGTAAAGTCTGAGTGTACTGTCACCTTCCTTTCACATCTGTTTTCTGGTGAAGGAAGTTAACCCAAGAGCAGCCAAGGGCTTTCATGACAGTAAAGCACCAGCACCTCAATGCCTGGAAGGACACGGATCTAAAATGTGCAGCAGGTGACACTGGATGCTGATGGCAGCAGGAAACTGAAAGCTATTTTGGAAGGATCTCTAAACAGTCTTCATTAAGCAAAAAAGTGTAAAGATGAGGGCTCCTGAAAGCCCAGAATGCCTATTAGTTCTCAAGAATCTATCCTGATGATTGTATTTCCCCTTTAAAAAGTCATTAATAGAACTGGAAGACAGAAAACCAGAATGCTCTAAAGGGAACTTATGGGAAAGATGCAGTGAGATTTTTTACAAGAGCATTTAGTGACAGGACAAAGGGGAACAGGTTCACATTCAAAGACATTAGGTTTAGATTATATATTAGGAAGAAATTCTTCAGTGTAAGGTTGGTGAGGCACTGGCACAGGTCGCCCACAGAAGTTGTGGATGTCTCATCCCCAGAAGTGGTCAAGGCTGGGCTGGATGGAACTCTGACCAACTTGGTCTAGTGGAAGATTCCCTGCCCATGGCAGGGAGGCTGGAACTAGGTGATCTTCAAGGTCCCTCCCAACCCAAACCATTCTATGATTCTATGCTGGAAGAGCTGAGCAAAGCCAGGACCTACATGAGTGGGAGAGTGGTTTTTGCCAGGGTGGTTTTTTCCAGTTCTCCTGAATGACTTCAGTGTCTGCAGTGGGTTTTTGTGGTTATCTATCAGTTGTCTCCATAGAGATGCTTGGAAATGGAGAAGTGTGGAGAGCAGCAGCCAGACACATCAGAGCTGCCTCAAAACCCACAGACACCACAGGCAAAAGTGGGTCCTGGAGGGTCAGGTTAAAAAAAAGCGTATTTGTTGACCCTATGGGTCAGTGCAGCATTAGTAGTCACTGTAGGACAGAGAACATGTGTATGTATCAAAAATCACTAGTGTTAAAGGCCATTAACAGAACAAAAATGATACTTTTTGGTATTTGGTAGAAAATATAGACATGCTCATATGTTAATAGACTAAACAGTGAAAGAAAATGCATGTTTTGTCTAAATAGGAGCTCCTGACTGAAATACTTCTCTTCTTCAAAATTTGCCAGAACTATACAATAAAACCAAAATGAAGCGAAGTCTTCAGATTGTATTCAAAAGTTCAAAAAGGCATGGATGCTCCACTGTAATTTCTGAATCTTATCAGAGTTCCTGTTTTTTTGGAAAGCCTGAAAAATATTTTTAAGCTGTGTCCAGGTCACCTTTATGGCTGCTTGCATCACTGTGGTACCCAAAATAGGGCTTAAACTGGCAAACAGCTGATAAATCTTTGGAGAACAGAAATGCAAAAAAAACCCCTAGAAATAGTGGTTTCAAACTTGTATCCAGACTTTCAGAAACTAAACCTTCAGATTAGAACCTCTGTTTCTTTCTCTTTTTTGTTAGACTGTGTCTGGAGAAGGGCAACAAAGCTGGCGAAGGATCTGGCGCACGACTCCTGTGAGGAGCAGCTGAGGGAGCTGGGGGTGTTCAGCCTGGAGAAAAGGAGGCTCAGGGGGAGACCTCATTGCTCCCTACAACTCCCTGAAAGGAGGCTGTAGTCAGGTAGGGGTCGGCCTCTTCTCCCAGGTGACAAGCAACAGGACAAGGGGAAATGGCCTCAAGCTGCACCAATGGAGGTTTAGGTGGAATATTACGAAAAATTTCTTCACTGAAAGAGTGGTTAAACACTGGAATGGGATGCCCAAGGACATGATGGAGTCGCCATCCTCCAAGAGTGTTCAAAAAACACATGGCACTTGTTTCCAACCAAGAAGCTACACTTTAGATCTCTTAAATTAAGTAATACTTGAAACAACTGATTTATGTCTCAAGTTATCATGACATCACATTCATGATAACCAATTTAAAACCCATTAATTCCTGTACAATACAAAATCTAAAGTATGAAGTAGTAAAAATATTTCATACCATGTTCCTGGTTACTATAGCTTACCATTACTCTTCAAAACCATGGCAGTTAATGCTCTTAGCATGTTAACTATATTGGTTTTGGTCACTCACCATTATTTTTCATTAAGAATGTTTTAAACTACAGGCTCAGCTCTATCAAAAAAAAAAAAGGGGAGGGGGGGGCCCTTAATGCTTTTTTGCCCTCCCCCACGGCTATATAACAGATTATCAAAATATTAATCTGATAAATGCCCTACTGTTAGTTTATGGAATATATATCATCACATTAGAAATATAAAACAATACCATAACTAGCTCAATATTTTAATTCCAAGTCTGTAAAATTCTATTAATGTCAAATATTATTTGCTTTTATAATATAAATAAACTAGCTTAGACTGTCACTCACCTCTTTTTATTCATTTTTTGTTTTGTCTTACTGCATGCATCTCTCACAAAGTGAAAAATGTCTATTTAAAGATAAGTGGAAATACTACAGTACGTAACGTTTTCATGTCAAAATAATTACATTATTATATTCTGAGTTAAATAATATAAGATAGGAAAACATTTTGATATGCATTTAACAGTTGTAATCCTTGCAGGATCAAATCAACTTCTTCCAAACCTATTTCTGCCAGATAAAAACAAAGAGCTCCCTAACCTGACCAGCTGCCCCTCACACCCATCTCAGTCCCCTCCCAGAAGAAGGACAAGCCAGGACAGAAGAACATCCTGCTGAGATTTTTTTTTTAAAGGCTGAGTCATGTTTTGGCCTGTCAAAGATGACTAATCTGTTCTCAAAAGCCAATTACATTAGACTGAAACATGAAATTTGGTAGTTGGATTGTTAGAATGAGATCAACCTCAAAATAACTACAAAGGTCACAGAATGAGTGCAGCTTTGCTGAGAGAGGGACTTGAAAACTGCAAGCGGAGGCTCTGCCCACGAGACAAAGAGGTATTTCTTTTCTGGAATATGTACTCCAAACACTGTCTCGTGCATTCCTTATTTTCAAGGCAGCAACACCTATGGCTTCAAGTGTTCAATTGCCCCTGCTCCTCCAGAAATATATCAATCAGGATCGGTTGATACCACCACAATTTCCTGATGGAGAGATGGCAAAAATGTAATACTCCTTTATGGAAGGTAGTATTTTTTTATTTTAACAAACCAAATTTAAGCTGCATTTAGACACTTCTTTGTCTTGTGCTGCATTTTTATACATATATCATGCACCATTTTTGTGTCCCCTATGGAATAAAACAAAAATTTTCCATTATGCTATTCTCTACATGATTTACTAGTCCCTAATAAAAAGAAGAGATTATCTCCATCCATTTCTTAGAGAAAAGAGCATAACTATATTTTCATAATGTATTTGATAGAAATCCTTTGTTTTTTGAGGATATAGAAAGATATTTCAAAAGAAATGTCTCCTGTGCAGTTATTATACTTCAGTGAGTATAATAATTAACATAATTTTATTTGCAGCAATAATTTAAATCTTGGAGATTAAATAAGGCTCCAGTTTTCACAAATAATGACTCCATGTGTTTCTTTTAATGATCAATATAATTTAAACTGGTTTGGAGACAAATTCTCCTTAGGACTCATATACGTAGGAGATGTGAGTTGAGGTAATTACATTTAACATCAAGAAGATGACATATCCACATCAACTGCAAACCCAGGACAAATTTGGGAGCTAAGAATAGCTTTTGGCAAGTATACAATAAAACAGTTGCCTTATGCAACAAGCACAGAAAAATTACACTCTGATACATGTGCAACACAGTATTAAGTCTTGAGGTGTTCCAAAGAAATTTCAGTATTCCAGTACCCCCTTTTCTTCATGATTCTTTTTCACCATTTCCCTTCTGACATAGATTACAATCTTCTTATTCACTTTTTTTAGTACTACAAATAATGATCACTTTTTAAAAAATTATCCCTTTCATATTAATTCCGCTTTCTGTTACTGAAAGTATTTTTCTTTTTGGTGACTTTAATACTGTGACATAATAAATAAATGCTTGCTGTCATAATGCATGTGAGAGAAAGCTTTGTATCTCTGATGCCATTTTGAAACATCAGTGTTACAGAACGAAAAAAGATCACCAAATCTAACACTTTACAGTACTCTTCTCATTCAAACTACTAAAGGTAGCACACAATTTAACACATAGAAAACATAGTTACTATCTTCTTTTAATACAACATCCAGACAAAAGAACCATAGACTGTCCTGAGTATTAATTTGGCTCTTCTATAACATGCAGTAAACTGTTTTTGGCTTCAAACTGCATGATTAGACAAATTTATAATCAAGTATGTGCCATAGTAAGTAATAAAACAACATAAAGACGTAAGTGTATATCATAACAGGAAAACAATTTTTTCAAAAGCAGTTTTATGCAATAAAAGAGATCTGTGGACCATGAGAAATCAGCTGCATTCCCTTTATCTTTTGTGGAGTCAAGCTTTCACTCCACATACACATGGCCATGAACAAACTTTCTCAAACATCTTTATACCTGACACCAAACACCTGAACCAGACACCCTCAGCCAGAATACAAACAATGTCACAAAGGTGTTCACTCAAACCATGCAACTTTCTGGATGTTCAGCTACAGAGTCTTTAAATTTAAAGACATAAGGTATCAATGGCAAAAATTAGGAGGCTCTAAATTTGCAGGCAACACAGTTGAGTTCTCCAACCTCCTATCAAGGCAAGTCATAATTAAAGACATGGAAGTCCTTCCACAACCCTGCCAAACTATACTGTCCATGAGGAAGAAGGGAAAAAAGAGCGCTGGTGTTAAGTACAACACTGCACACCATCTTCAGTAGGTCACTGGTCTTTTAAATAATCTCTAGTGAACAAATAAGATTTCAGAAAGTTTTTAGTAGATAATTACACTTCCTGATTTTGTAATTAGTGGAACTACATGTAATTACATAATAATTATGACGGTAATTACGTAATTAAGATGTATAATTATGTAGTAAAAAACATTATGGAAATAAAAGCCATCAACTGTATAAGCACAATACATTTTTAAAAATAAATTCTGTATCATCTGTTTAAAGCTACCATTTTCCTCAAAATATCAAAGTGATTATCAGCCATCACTGGCAAGTTCTAAAATACATTTCTTATGAGACTTAAAAATCATACAGATAATTGTATCTTTTTAAAAATCTCTTTAAGCCCTAGCTTTACATTATCTTCCTGATGTCTAGGCACACATATATTGAATGCACTTCACAGAGTTAAATTGTTTACATTTATATTTCCAATTTCTACTAAAATAATTTCTTAAAAAATAGCATCAATGTCAGAATTCTGATATCTGAAACACAGGAATTTATTACTTTTTTTTTAGTACAGTCAGATCCACAAAACTTTTGGGTCTTCTAAAAGGAAAAACATGCTGGTCTTGCACTTTCCCCGACAGAAAAGAGCAAACTGCTGTGAGAAGCAGTAGTCACTAAAACGTCACTTCTGACTTGCAGTGAACAACAGCAGAACTGACCCCCACCAAAAAAAAACCAACCCCACACTTTACTAAGGAGATGAAACCAGAAGGACAAAGGTCTCTATAATAAAAATGTCAGTGTTTCAGACAAAAAAGAAACAGTGAAGAAAAAGCTGCTTTAGAAATATTTTCTGTTTAGAGAAACTCACAAGAGAACAGATAAAGGAGAAGGCACATGACACCAGACAGATGATGCCATTGCATGGGTTAGAGATAACAAGCTGGCCTGCATCTATTCATACATCAGTAGGAAAAAAATCCTGAAGTCCACATGAGAAGATATTTCTGTTCACTTTCTTTCCACATAGAAAAAAATCCCAAACCCTATCAGTAGCAGCAGGATATTTATTTGAAGAGGTCAAATAACCATTCCAATTTATGAAGAGTCAGAAATTAGCTAAGGCACTCCTTCATCCCATCTGCAACATTAAAACAATGTGCAAGGAAATGAAGTCTTCCTTAATCAAAACTATTTTATTACTGGTCTGGGCCACAGTAAATGCAATCCTCTCATGCCATAAATTTTCCACATTGTAGACATATTATAACTGTTTTAACTCATTACTTCTATTTATTTCCTTCACAAGTAGAGAAAATAACAACTCCAAGAGAGGTGTCCCAACCCATTGTGTTTTGTGCTCAGAGAAAGGGTTATAGAAATGTACAGTGTTAATAGGGTTTATTTAGATTTTGTAGGTTTAACAAAAAGACAACATGAACAGAAATAGAATGGAGAAAATGTTACACTTAAGATCTTAAAAACGTCCAAGTGGCAATAAAAAAGGCATGATCGTTAGGGGAGGATGACTAAAGATTTAAAGACCATCTAACTGCCCGTACATTACTTCAAAAGGCTCAAAAATTTTCAGTAGCTTTTGCTTTCAAAAAAAGTTAGATTTAAAAATACTCAAGAAATAGTGACCCAAATCTAAAAAAAAGTTCACAAGTCTTCCTCTTCAAAACAACATATTGAGGAAAAATGAATAAGAGCTTTTGAAGAAAGACTCAGATTAAATCCTTGAAAATTATTATTTTACAGTCTCTTCAAAACAACATGATTGGAAGACAAAGTACTTGACAGCAAATGTGCAGAGGAACTTTTGTTTTTTGGATGTAGAGATCACTACAGTGAACTGAAGTCTTAGTGATGGTGTCTGGAGATGTGATGCCATCAGAAATGTTTTGTTTATTGAACTGCACCCTCTGAAAAGAGATTAGGCCAGGTTCCAGCTGCTGCCATCTTACAAATAAATGCACACACACATATACACCTCGGTAATTTAAACGATCTCTCCTTATCGTCCACTGGAATGCATGTGTAGAAAACTACATCCCCTTTCTTATCTAGTGCAACAAGTCCTTTGCTGTAGTCTTCTGTCTGTACATTGACAAAAATGTGGCAAATTGTTCTGATTTACAAAAAGTCTTCCATTAAAAAAAAAAATCACTTCAACCTGCTACTTGACACACCAAGTTATGAACATACAGAGGAAAACCACTCACCACTGAACTGATAGGATTCACACAAATATTCAAAACTGATTTTTTTTTACATCTAGGTCTAACAGCCCAGAAGAGTTTCTTTTTTCCCAACATAATTTTTCAGTTTATTCAATCATAAAGTAAACTAGGGATTTTTGATGTTTGCATGGAAGGGTGGAGTGAGGTGCACACAAAAAGCTGTAATAAAAGTGCGAAAACATCCTCTGAATATGCATTTGGTTTTACAAAACCGCAGCCTGTAAGTATATGATCAAAACAATTACATTCTATTTCCACAAAGTGGCATATACTTCAAAGATGTAGGTCTTCCTAATACACAGGAATACTTAACTGCTTTTCCCAAAGTTATCTTCCTCCCATCCTCATTTTCTTCTGCTTATCCATTAAGAGGATAAGCTGAGACTTTTCAGAACCAAACAGCCATGGGCTCAATAGTTGAATATATTCTGGGAAAGAATCCACCACAGCAGCTTTCCAATTTCTGTCTCTGAAATACTTAAATGTCTTCCAAACAACATTTGTGACCTTCCCTCTCTGAGAAACGGGACTGTTGAAAGGCAGTATTGGCAGATATGGCAGCCCCATTTCTACAGTACAGAAAAAATCCTATGATCAGGATCCTATTTCTCCAAAAACATCACAGCACCATAAACAGCCTCAGTGATACGAATGCACTGCGAAAAAGGAGACTGCAGCATCCTTGTCTTCTGTTTGATGTCAGATGATGTCAGGGGAAACTGAACTGCAGATATCTGTGCAAGGCACAGTAACTGTAGGGACTTTATGGGGGCTCCATTTGTCTTCACTTTCAGAGGTTTTCATTTTACTGTGGTAGAAGCAAAATGAAAACAGTAATATCTTTGAATATTTAACAATACCAATGTTTGAATGGAATAATGATACAAAGCTTACTACACTCTATTTTGATCTCCTGATGACATAGCCATAAAAATACATCGGTTTCCATTCTGAAGTTAAGGCACACACAGTGAGCACACTCCTGTATTTAAGCCTCAAGTGTTCAAAATCACTGATAGTTGACCCATCCTTTTTCATTTATATGAAGAGAGGCATTTGCTACTATTTTGCTACTCCTGCTGCTTTTTACTGCTTTGCTTGCTCAAAGTAGCAATGTCCGATTAAACCCACAGCCCAGCTTCAAAAAACTGTCAGCAAGAGCTGAAAACGTGTTGAGTATGTTGCTACTCACAATAGAGCATTTTGTCCCTTTTCAGATAAAAAAAATAATTGAGAACAAACAGCCCTTCTAGTATTACTGGTATCTTAAATCAGGGGTTTGGGCATAGCAGTATTAAAAATGAAACTGGCTTTTAACCTAATACTAACTGTGCAACAGTTCCTAATTTAGAAAGACAGCCAAGAATTTCCAGAATTTCACTTTTTGTAGTATGACAACTAAGAACCTTGCACTGCATCACAATGTTAACCTATTAAATTGTATCATCATAACAGACCTTCAACTTCCATATGATAGGAAACACTGGTTTGGAGGATAAATGCTAGTATTAATAAATAATAGGACAAAAGACCCATAACTCTATCATCCAGATATTCCTGGGTAGTATAATTGACAGCTAACTTTACCAGTCACTGAAATGAGAAAACATTACATAAACCAATCAGCTTATTCTTGATTCTTACAGGAAAAAGATGGAACAATAACTATCTAACGAGTACAGTAGATCCCAAATGAAACATGAGTGAACGATGTTGTAATCACCACACTGGTATAAATAAGCAGAAGAAGAGTCTGCAGAAGATATTAATTAATCCTTCTGCTGTATTCCTCTGTGGTAGGCCTGACCCACTGAAGGTCTATAAAAAACAAAAAAGAAAACCAAACAAAAAACCAACAACCAAACATGCAGAGAAGTGGAAAACTCTCCCGCTGTTCCTCCACAAAACAGGTTAGTAGTTGAAAGAGACTTAGAATACAGCACTGCATGTTTTAAATATGTAAAACTCTCCAAGAGAACAGTGTATCACCCATCATGCACAGAATAAGCTTCAGAAAGCATAATTCACCTCAGATATCAAGACCAGCTCTCTACAGTAAGTACAGTGACCACACCAAACAACACAAGAAACTGGTTGTACAACTTGCCCAGTTTTGAACCTGCATTGCCAGAGGATTCTTAAATTTAGCCCATCCGTAAAATGTAGGCAGTGGTATTGATCCTCTAGCAGGGAAAGGAAGCAGCTTGGACATCTTTCTGAACTCCCACTGATTTCACAATTATTATTTTAGATTCTATTTCAATAAATAGCATGGGTGTCCAGTGTAAATAGCTGAACAAACAAAACCTGCTCTGTAATTAAGGTTCTGTATTTTGAAGAGACAAGAACAGAAAATGCAAGTGAACTAGTAGTGAAATCTCAAGGTCCTGAATGAGACAAGATATGAATTTGTTCAAACTACAGTGGAAACAGATTTATATCTTCAATCTCTAGCCATCAAAACCTTTTCCTTTTTATAGAAGAACACTCCAAGATAAAAAACAACTAAAGCTGTGATTAGGAACAAACAGAATCTACAAAAAAGAAGAAGAACTGGCGTTTAAAAATTCAGGAAAAATGGGAGTAAGAGGTAGAAACAACAAAAGTTCATGCAATTTGTGCTTCAAGAAACAATGACCCAAAACAAAGTAAAAAAAACCTCCTCAAACCAAAATCAAAACAACAGTCAAGCAGTGGTTTAGTAACATAAAAAGAGGAGACAGAAAATACCAAAGATGTACAAAACCTACATTTAAATTTTGCCATCATTTTTGATAAAGGCAATGATTCTGATGGCACATCAAAGACAGAATGGCTTGTGCATGATTGCATGGAAACAAATCTTTTTTGTTCCAAGGGAAAATAAACACTAGCTTCATGTTATAAAGGGGAGTTCACTAGATTTCCATTTCAGATGTACTACAAAAATGGTACATGAAAATTATTTAATCCTACACAGTTTAACATGGTGTGTATCAGATCAGTAACATACATTATCAGAAAACAGAGAACACGGGTATCTATAAAATAAAAAGGTGGCACAAATAGCCACAGACAATTATTGTCAAATTCTGCATATATTGTAGAAAGATATCTTCCTCCCAAAAGAGATCTGAAAAATGGGACAGAATTATAAGGGTTTACCATACCCACATAGCCAATTGTTTTGAAGAGAATCAATTGTTAAAGGAAAATTAAGAGATTTAATTTATCTGGCCTTGACACCTGCTGCAACACCAAGACTGCAATCACTGGCTCGCTGAAGAAGATAATACAATAGTTTTCAAACAGCTACGAAAAAGAGAAAAATACATCATGCTGAAAGGTTAACTGTCCAAGAGAAAAAAGTCCTAGCAGAATTCTTACAATTCCTTAAGAACTACTCTGAAAACTAATTTTATTGAACTTAGCGGTCAGGGTCCAAGAAACATTTTCCCATTAAAACAGAAGGTGGTAAATTATGTGAATTCAGAAGCCACCATATTATTTTTCAGAGAGAATTTATTAACCTTGAAGTCTAATATTACAAATGAGATTAAGCAGTCAAAAATTAATGAAACCAGGAAAATTAAGTAAAACAAGTGGCATGAACCTGAGATATGAATAAACCCCTGATTCTGAAATGACAGGAGGAAAAAAACCCTCTCAGACCTCAGGATTTCTATGAATACTTCACTACAAGTTAATGATATGAATAGCTATCAACAGGATGTAGGTGGCTCAAGAAAGCATTAGTAGATGTAATTCCAGAAAACGTACCAGACCCAGTGAACAAGACACTGGAGAGATGCTATTTAAAATACCACATCATTTCTAGTTTCTCATACTCCAAAGATTAATTCAACCTAGAAAAGACTGCACACAAAGGTGCTAAGAGGAAGAATCATACAGCAGAGACCAATTCTTCTTAAAGAAAGCTAAGAGTATCTCTGCCTTAGTTGCAAAACAAAACAGAGATGTTCCCACAATTTCCAAAAGCATAGCAGGGAACTAAAATAAATAAACATTTAGTGAATGGCCACAAACTAGCCACAAACAAGTTAGAACATGAAAATTATAGTGAATTTTCAGTCATCACAGACCAATAGGCTGAAACACACTTTGGAACTGCAGCAAAAAGAGAACCACCACTCACAAGTTTCCAAATGAAGTTCCAGAAACTCGCAGTCCAGAAAAATGCAGTGGAATGCTGTAGCAGAGGATTGGACATCATCACCCATGAAGTGTTTTCTACTCTTATGTCCTTATATTAGGCGAGAGATCTACACACGATTTGGTTTCAGCCACCAGTAGCGCCCACTCCGTAACATTCCTTCAGTACATCTACAGAGCTGTACTAGACTGACATGGCTACACACTGTGACTTCTTTAGATGTACAAAGCCACTGTGAAGTGCAGCCATCAGAGGGAGTCCATTGACTTAGAGGGATCAGGGAGAGGAAACGAGAACTTCTACAAGAAGAAACGTAAGTACAACAGGCCAAAAGCAGCCTGTTTGCTTATTTGAGCAGTTTTCTGCTAAGAGCTTTTTTTACACTATTTTCATTTCCACACATTGTTTATCAAAACAACATTTAGAAACATTGAATTTTATTTAATCTCTTTTCACCCCCCAGCACCCTAACTGCAGATGCAGGGTAGGGGTGGGGATGATTTTGACAGCAGAGCAGCCATCAGAACACACTTCCAACAGCAGCACCTTTTCCTCACAGGCACCTCCAGATCTGCAGAGGACATAGCCAAGTGCTCTCTGGGGACAACACGCTTCAGTGGTGGGACCCAAACATGTCTTTTTTCAGAATTCCAAGCATTAGCCCACTCTCAGAGATATTCTTCTGTCAGCTTGAAAATCACTTAGCTGCACAAAACCCATTGATCCGTTACAGCTTAGAAATGTTTTAGTTCAGAAATGTTATGGTAATTGGGAGAAGAGAAAAAAAATTTCCTAAGATCAGGTTAATCTGTATTTTATTTAAGAGAGGTTTGTAGACAATTGGCATTACTGCTTTTCTTGTGCCCTCATTTTTCTCCCTGATAAAAAGTCTCTCTCCAATACAAACAGTTGAATGTAAGTTTTAATTACGTACACGTATGTTTTAATTAATCTATTTACTGAAACTAACATGTACTTCAAGCAAAGAGATTTCTCTAAGGGTGTTACATGCAAGAAAAGCACATTTTCCAAAGCACAGTTACTTCAAAAGAAGAAAGGGGGCATATAATATATTCCTAAAGTGGTGAACTCCAACTGAACACATTCCCCTTACAGGGGATTCTTAAATTCATACTTTCTTCTATTTTCTGTAATAGATTACAGCCTCATAGTTCAGATTTGAAGAGTACAGTAGCTCTAGTGTTTAGCATGCAAACTGCTACTAAACTATTGCTAATTAATTAGAAATTTAAACATACCTTTATCTTCCTCAGTAACCACTTTATCCATCGCATAGTCCACATCAAAAATGTATCGGTAGAAGCAGAGCTGAGTGTACAGGGCCTTATCAGAATACTGCAATGCAAGAAGATAGCAATTAAACACCCAACTCAAAATGTGTCTCTTGCACCCATTTCTAAGTCCACTATTAAAAAGTGATTATTTCTATTTGTTTTTTTCCCAACAGTTTATATGTTCTATTCATGTCAGCTTTTGGAATTATTATTAGTATTATGCTACAAAGTGTCCTTACTACACTTCTACACTTTTCCTCACAGTTTACACCGAGCACTTATATGAATCAACTAAACGTATACGTTCTTACAGAAACTTAAAATGCATTTATCCATTCTTATAGATACACGTATCACAACGATGCCTTAGCAAGAAAATGCAAGTCATAAGAATGACGAGACAAAGGAACAATTTTAGTGCTTCAGTATATTGTACAAGACAATGAACCAAGAAAAAAAAGAATTAATGTCTATTTTTTTATGAATACAGGTGTTTGTCTGTATTCCCCTCCTCCCATCCCAGCTGTGGTTACATAATTTGGGAATGTGTCATCCAAATAAGAACAGGTGCATGTACACCTTTACAGCTACATCATCACCTTGCTCTACACATCTGTGAAGGCTACTGCATGTTAGTAATCACACACGCAGTTCAAACATCTGCAGATGTGTACCTGTGGAATATGATATTCAATTAAATGCTCTGAAGGTCAGTTATGTCAAGCCTCTGTGCTATTCCTCTAGTTCCAAAGTACGCACCCGGATGCTCTCCTATCGCTGCCACTGTTCCGGGCTCTAGAAATTGCTAGAATAGACATGAGATCCATCTTGACCACACTACAACTAAAACCTTTCAAATCATCTCTTGCACCCTTGTTCCATAAAACCACATTCCACTCCCTGCTGTTTAAGATACTGGATTTTAGATATTGGCCAATAATGGTTTGAAGAGTTGTTCATTAGAAAGAATAAGATAATTTTAACAGCATCAAATTTGGAAGTAGTGTCCATTTTAATATATTTAGTGCAGAGGTAGACATATACGAACCCTCAAATCTTTTCTTGATGAGCTATAAAACAAAGGATGTGGTTAGACCAATGCAAAACTGCCACTCAGCATAGTACAAGGAATGATCCTGAAAATGCATTGGAAGAGCAACTGGTAAACTCTTTCGGCTTACGGGAATTCCACTTTAACTTAGCTTTTCAGTCTTGCGCCAAATCAAGCCAAGTTTTGCTACTACATTCAGCTAATTTTACACTTCTATTGACACGCAATAAGTATCTATAACTATTAAGCAACTCATGTTGAGACATTTGACAACTACTACTACTGCTTAGTTATTTTTTATGTATTTTAACAGTATAGTTTTTTTCCACTTCATGTGAACCTATTTTAAAAAAAGACACACAGAAGCATATTTTATTCCTTATTAGCTATTCTACGATATGCATCATCATTATACTATTATACACCAGTTATTTTTAGTAAATCCTGATTACTGCTTCCTGAAGAAGAAAAAAGGAGGACGACAGCGATTAAGTTATTTGTTTAGTTTTTTAGATTCAGCTGTAATTGCTGGTACACATCTCCCTGACTGCACACATGAAGCAGGTTGAATAGAACACTGAAATTACCTCCTTCATAATAGTTTGTTTTGATAATGTATTGTGTGTCGAGATGATGAGAAACAGTTGCTGTCAATTTGATTAGCCATTATATTTTTATGTTAATTGCCATTATTGGGTCCATTCTGTTTAGTGTCACCATAGAAGCCATACAATGTTAGCATAAATAACAAATTGGAGTAAATTAGGAAGATATATTTTTGCCAATTCATTTTAATTGCCCCTCAGTCCTTCCGTCGGTTAACGCAGCTGTTGACCCATAATAAGCGCTAGGTCAATATAGCTGCTTGTCAATTCAGAAATGCAAAGTGCTGTGTTGCTGGTAATGGATATACAACAACCTTTGCCAGCCAACTGAAGCAAACGAATGACAACTCACATGAAAGAATAAAGCATCAGCTATAGAGTTTAGTGACCTGATATTAGTAGGCAGGCTAATTGAAAGTCACTGCTTAAATGGATAAAGAAAGTACAAAAATCAGTATGTAAAAATGTATACTTGCACACATAGACAGATATATATACACATACATGGGGTTTTTTTACTGATAATGTCCTAATATCTCCTTCCCTTTAGCTTCCTGCATCTTACGCTTAGTAACTGGTGGAAAACAAAATGTTTCAAGATTTTCATGCAATTAAGTGTTAATATCATGGCATATTTATGAATCCAAGGACAAGACACCTTAAATTTGAAAGGACTTTAGGAATTACTTACATCACCAGTTCTTTTATTTCCTTAATTTCTGACAACCTGTAGGTTTAAAAAAGGGGAACAAATCCCAATCCCTAAAACTTCAAACCCAAACCCAATTAATATTTAATTTTAATGGTCAATTTTTTGTGTAAAGAAAGCCCAACACCCCAGCATTACAGGAAGAACTGGAGCTAAATTTGTATCACCATTTATGCTTTCCTTCTTCCCATGAAAGACTGAATGGTGAGCAAATGAAAATAAAACTCTGTTTTGAAGTCTTTATTTACTCCATGATGTTTGATTTCTTTATTTCATTAAGAACTCACTTCTGCAGGTATGTCTGCTTCTTTCAGAGCTTCCACTCACGGAAAGAACATTTTGTTCTTTTCATGCAACCAAACTATTTTTAAAAGTTGCATTTAAAACCACAATCAACAGATGAAGGAATAAAAGGTATGTAGTTTTCATTCACAGTTATTCACTTCTTTGACGGAAAGATTAGGCTTCTAATATAAAAATAACAGATGTATTAAAAATAAACCATTGTGTTTAGCCAACAAAATATTAATTTAAATCTAGGTTTAAAATGGTTGTAGAACTGTTTCCTGTAGCATCATGAGGCCAACTGCAAACCTCCAACTGCCATCCCAGGAAGAATTTCAGATTACACAGATTACGTAGCAGGAAACCGGTGAATTACAAACACTGGATAAACAAATTTTCCCGTGACTAAACACAAAACTAGGGTACAAAGCACTCGGTCATGAAAACACAATTATCTTGCTCAGCTACCACACACTCCAGAGAATGCCCACCAGGGCATACATACATCAGGAAAGGAGACTTCCCAGGAACTCCCGAAGGACAGCAGTGCCTCCACACAAGGCCAAGTCCACCCTGCTCGAATGTGATGTCTGGCTCAGCATTTGCCTTGTTCCTGCAGCTGCTGGTGTTTGAACAAGACACTGCACTGAAGGGTAGCACCATCTCTTCTCCTGTCTCACAAGTGCCTAAAAACTCAGCCCTGGAGCAAGGTCCCCTTGTACGCCCACTGTAGCCATAACACCCTGCTCTCTCAGTCCTTAACGGCATAGTCAAGGAGTATGGATTTTTCCAGAGGAAGGCAACAAGATGTGAGAATTGAAACTGGTTTTCTTAATCTGGAAAGGGAGAGTGAAAAAATAGCTAGTGTTCACCCTTACTCCTCTTTTTTAGAAATGCCAAAGCCCAACTCTCTTGATAGTAAGGGGCCCTGGAAAGATTTAACCACCGGCAGCCATCCTCCTACCCTAAACACAGTGCCTGAGGAGAAATTAAGATGTACAATCTCTCACCAGCTTTTCTGTTATTTAAGAAAGGTTGGTGTCAGCTGCATTAAGGTGTTGAAATTAGAAGGCCCCTCCCTCAATGCTGGCTGGTTTAAATTACATCCCAAGGAACTTCAGTTGGGATGTCTCACTGTCCTTCTCCTGTCAACAGGGCACCCGAGTGGGAAACACACCAGCCTTTAAAATCCAATCAGTAGCTAAGAGCAGTACAGCGACCTACGAAAGGAAATCAGGTAAGGTAAGAAATCAGGAAAAGAAAGAGGGAAAGACAGAAGGCAAATGGGTGAAAACTCAGAACAGCAAGGTAGCAGAAGACTGAACTAGTGATTCTAGTTCTGATGTTTTACATATCTGGAGGCAGTGCTATTCTACTAAACGTAAAACCTCCGTATCTTGAAAATACACATTTGAACACGTCAGAAAACTAGATGCCCTTACTCAGATTAATTTTAGAATCACAGAACAGTTTGGGTTGGAAGGCATCTTTAAGATCATCTAATTTCGCCTCTCCTGCCATGGGCAGGGACTGTTTCCACGAGGTTGCTCAAAGCTCCATCCAACCTGGCCTGCAACACTTCCAAGAGATGGGGGATCCACAGCTTCCCTGGGCAGCCTGTTCCAGTGCCTACAACCCTCACAGTAAAGAATTTCCTCGAAACACCTAATCTAAATATACCCTCTTCTAGTTTAAAATTGTTCCCCCTTGTCCTTCATGAAACTTCACGGTGAGTTCCTGCATTAACCAAATACTTGATGTCCAATCTTTAGATTACTCATAGTCCTCTGCAGTCTTTCATTTCCACTTTGGCATCTCCCAAATTCTTATACTTCTCTATAGTCCCACCACACTCATAACCCTTCAAGTCTTTTCTACATCCTCACTTTTTCTGCCCTTTTGCTTTCTTCTGCACCTGACTCTCTCCCATTTCTTCAAGCCCTCTCTGTGGTGTATCCTTTGTTTACTGTTGTGTCATCTATGGTTTTAAGGATGATAAAGGCAATGAGAAATTAAATAAAACCCACCAAAAAAACCCCTGCTTTTAGTTTGCTAACTCTAATAGACTGCTTTGCAAAAGAGATAATTTCCACAGGCTACAGAAGTTATTTGTATTACTTCAATTAATTATAATACAAAACAGTGGCACCACTTCATTAATCAGCTGCTTGAGAGAGTTACTTTTGTGAAAAGCCTTTTTGATAATTTTGATTAAAAAGAACAGTGGCTCTTACTCCTGTGATATGATTCAGTATGTCCATCAAACAAATCCTTAATATTTTAAAAACAGAAAGAAATAAAAGGAAACAGAAAAGAAGTCTCTTGGCAGAAAAATGTGTCTTAGGGACTCTTCCAAGGCTTAGATGTAATGGAGCAAAGGATACAGGAAATACTTCAGTGCTTTGAGAGGCATTTCCTCCCCTCCCCCCCTTAGAAAGATGCAGTAATTAAAACCTAATTATTATCTTCATTTTAAACAAAACCTAAAGTGAATACCAATTAATAACAACATACTAATGAGCATCTGCTGTGATGAAATTGAATATGAATGTGCTGCAAATTTCGGGTAATTTATTTTTTCGGGGAAGTGCCACTGGTCTCAATCTACTGCTGGAAGATTGTATAGACTGTACACATCTTCCATCATGTCTCTTACGTGCAGCAATTTTTTATTTTCAAAAAAAAGGACATAGTTCAACTTTGTGGATGTTTCTGTATCCAAATTCTATCCATGCTGCAATGATTTCAAGGCAATAAACTAGTGTGTCATGTTTTACACACCTCACATATTCTTTTAGCCAACCCAGGGCAGCTGCACTGCACACAACCCCTATTCACCAGCAGATTCTGAAGGCAGACGCTCCTGCATGACAAGAGCTCACAAAGTGTGAATTCATGTTACACTAAGCACTCCTAATGTGTGTGCTCCTCGCCTCATGCTGATGTATGCTGAAGTCTGGTCTCCTTGTGCACCACAAAGCCTGGTTAAAACACAGTGCTGGTCTACGTCAAAAAGGCTGAAATTAAGTGCACACCACTTACACTCAATTCCATTAAAAACAAGAGATGTTTGGTCACCACCTTTCCTGAAAGAAGTCTTGGATATCAAGTAAATAGAGAGGAGTTGTGTGTATGTGGTTTCCTTCTTAACCCTCCAAACTGTCCACCTGTTCAATCCATATTGGGTTTTTTAGTGATTTTGACTCACAAAGTCCATTAAAGTAGTGAAAGAAAACTGAAACGGGTGTAGCAGGATTTAGATGGGATGAAATTTTACCTAGTAGTTATGCTAACGTGGACTGTATGACAAAAGAAAAGGTCCTTACATGCACATGCAGGAGTCAATGAAAAGGAAAAAAAGCCCAGCAGAAGACTGGACACTCTTGCACATTATGGGATTTTTTTTTTTTTCCATTAAGTAATTGAAATGAAAAGACCTTTTCCTGTTTTAAGTCCTGTCTAGCAATTAATAAGAACATTAAAAGCCCTGTTCCTCTTCCTTGGAGACATGTTGCTTTTTAAACAAAAAGACTGCATGTCATCTATGCTTAACAAACAGTTTCTCATTTTAATGGGATGCAACACTCTCCCCTGATCCTGGTCTTGTGTGTGCACTACACAGCTCATCTGAGCACGTAGTAAACCACATTCAACTCACTAATCCAGCTAAAACTACTCACCTCTTTTCTTATCTGGCCAAAAACTAACCCCCAAATTCAACTGTCTCCGTGTGGTCAACAGCTGGCACAAGGTGAAAGAGAAAACTGTATGGTGGCTGATGTGAACAAGCCAAAATAGCTGCTGCTATTAAGGGAAGACAGGATGTACCCTGCTTTTAGTTTTGGGCTTGAGTTCTGCCTTGCACCCAGCACTCAAACTCATCTGAGCAGCACAATTATCATACCTGGCAGTGAAACACAAGTCTTAACTGAGAATCACTCTTTTTCTGATGTGTGGGAATCACTTGCCTCATGTGCCTTCAGTATACACTTGTCATTGCAAGTGTTCTTCACTTGGAAATTTTCAGCATCAATGTTTATGACTAATTTTTGATATTACTAATATTTAATACAATTGTACAGGAGACAAGCACGTAAAACTTGTGACTGAGCCCTCAACAAGACCAGACACTATCTGCTCCGAGGCATCTTTTTGGTAAGAACATTTTAACAGCAATTAATGACTAACAGCAATGACTAACTGTTGGATGAAGCTCTGAGCAACCTGGTTTAATGAAAGGTGTTTAGTCTAAGGCAGAGGGGTTGACACTGGATGATCTTTCACATGTTGTTTTAAAGGCTCTGAACACACACAAGACACATCCAGCGGCCAACCGCTGACTTACACCTGTAATCTTGGGTTTCTGGTCAGAGGATATTTGTCACTGATAATGACAGTGCAGTAGGAGAAAAAGGTACAACAGCTGGGTTTATCAAATAATTCAAGGCTTTGCATTCTAAATCAGATGAAAAAAATACATTTTTAAAAATTAATTTCATCTGTAATCTGCCTCACAGATCTGGAGAGCCTCTAGAATATTAATGTTCTCCCTCTGAAAGCAGTGTCATTGTATAACTGAGGAATCTGCAGACTAATCAGTCTGAATATCCATCCTACACTGATGTACTTTCGGATAGGGATTGTACAGAAATTCTCAAAACTATCATCTACAGCAGAAAGGTTAAGGTTTGAGGTTTTCCATGCCAAACCAAGCAAATGAGCTCTACTGGACATCTAAGGAAAGACAGATACGGCTCTGGAAACAGACTGACTCAGCAGCACATACAAGCAAAACTACAAAACTGTATTTAACCAGATGCATGGAACGTTACTCTGGAGAATTACCACATGATCCCAAAATCAACTGCATTTCAAGAGCCTCTGATCAAGAATATTTGCACACTTCAAATAAATTTCTGCTTGAAATAAGCAGCACATAGATATTCTCCTAGAACATATCCTCTCCTTGGTATACAAGACAAATACAATTTAAAAAAAAAAATCCATGTTTACAATTTTAAGGGAAAAATCGCAAGCACTTTCAAAGTAAGTCATTCATTTATGGATTTCTGGAATTACCTAATCCTTGATAATCTGGGATAAAAAAGAGTTAACAAAAAAGACCTGGTGAAACAAAATTGCAAACCAAAAAAGCAAAGTTGCAAAGCAAAGTTGTAAAGCAAAGTTGTCATTTTGCTCTGCAGATAAAGTGCCATGGCCAAGTATTCCCCAGCTAGCTTAAATGTTACAGAACAAGCTAGCATAGCTCCAGAGCTGTCTCTCATTCTAGAGAATTGATGGATCTACTCACTGAATGAAGAGCACTCACTTGCAGTTAACTATAGGTCATCTGCTTACTCAAAAGAGAAAAAATAAACACATGTATAAGATCTCTCATCACTGAACAGAATTCTTTTAACTTTCAAGTAATTTCATGTATTTCCATAAAAAATTATAAAATCGTGATGCTCTTTCTAACAAACGAGAACTGAACTGTAAATATCCAGGAAACTCACCTTAAAAAAGATGTGCTACTACAATTGAAAGAATCAAACAATTAGGACTCTGCTGAGCTGAAATCTGCATGAGACCTCTATCCTTACTCATGGAAAATGCAACTCAATCTCTTGCTCAGGACCCACATTTCTCACAGATGGAAAATAAATCAAGTGGGGCCCAACCCAGAAGATCATATGAAACCACCTCAAGAGGAGTAAATTCTGCCTTTAGGGAAAGAATCTGCATAAGGTACCTCCCAGGACAGAACCACGTATCAACCATCTACCTGTCACAGCCCTCTCCTATGGCAAAGAGAGAGAGAGGCCACTACTAGAGGTCTCCTGGAGGCCTCTGCAGAGTAAGTATAGAGCTGCTTTTTACCATTTTATGCAATCTGCTGACATATTTAAGAACGGTTGTGTATTGCCAAGGATGAGCAAAAGGTTACTCCTCATTATCTTATCTGAGGCACATTTTGAGTCTTCTGTCTGCTTGCAAATATAGAGGGTGCTACTCCTGGTGTTCAGCTGCAGGAAGCTATGGATAACAATGGAAAAAGCTGGTACAACAACTCCTGTCCTTACAATCTAGGCTGCAGTAGAAGTAACAAGTTACAATTTGGAAGTAAGTTATTTCTATTTACATAAGTGAGTTTAATCTAGCTCTGTACTTGCAACCTGATTTTTATTTACTTCTTTTAGAAATAAAGTTATTCCTCACTGATAGATACACTTTACACAAACATTTGGCACTTGTCAGCTATCCAGAAGCATACACTATAAAAGTGTAAGCAACTTGCCTTAAACATATTTTTTTAAATTATGATTGTGTTAAGAAATGGGTAACGTTGCATTTCTTTTCCACAAAATAATTTATTAATATTTGTGAAAGCCTTTTTTTAGTGGAATCTTGATTATCTTTCAACACGCACATGTACATCATTTAAAAAAATGGTTTATTATTAAATAAACAACACTATAAATAGGCTAGATACACAAGCAAATAAGCTTGTCTAAATATGTTTTAGATGTAAAAGCATGCATGTGAAAACAAAAAAAAGTATCACTTACAGCAAGGGAAACCAACATACTCCTTTGGATTACCGTATTCCTGCTTTCCAAGACTTCAGGAATCAAATCCCTCAATTCTAAGTATTAGCAAGAGAGTAAAAAGTTTGAAAAGACAGGTTTTCACCTTCAACTCCTAGTTTCTTATTTTTTAACAAACTATTATTTGAGCTCAAGTAGCTAACTAGCCTGAAGCACGGTTTGATCTGGTATCTCTGGAGCAGCTCCTTGGACTTTAATAGAATGGCTCTCTACTAAATGCTACAGCAAAGTAATGTTACACAGATGACAAAGTACAGGACAGCATCTTTTCTGTGGGTGGCACTGAAATGCTAAGATCAGTTGTGCACAAAGACACATCTCAGTGACTTATGAGGCAACCTTATCAGCTACCCAAGGATCGAAATCAATGACAACACCTTAGGTACCAGACAACTCCACTAAGGCTCCACCTACTCCTTCCACATGCAGTCAATGTCATGGAGGATTTATCCCCACACACTTTCCTTTCTGGGTAAAATAAATGTTATTTTCAATCTCCTTTTCCATAACTCAAAATTGATTCCTCAGCACCATAACTAGCACTGCCATCAGTGCGTGAACTAATTTTGATGTATTTTATTTTTTAATGCCATCTTCTCTACACACATCTCTGGCATTGCCTACCAGTCTAACAAGGTTCTGGGTGGCACAAGTTTCGCCAGACAACGCATGTTTAAAACTAATTGTCACTACTGTTAAGTTTTTAGACTGCTTTGAGAAAAAGCCATAGATTCTGTCCTGTTCTGCATCCTTCAATTGACAAATCCAAACACGAAGACACCAATCCTAAGATTATCCAGAAGGAAAAAGAGTAAGTCCACCTAAGAACAAGGCAAGAATTAAAAACTTTTAGGTTTTTACTTTGTCAGACAATAAGGTGTGTTTATGTTCCAGGATAAAAAGTGCAGTCAAAAGTATTCTGAAGACTAATGTTTCCCTCAGGGGCTAGAATTAAGTTTGGAGGTTTTTTGCCCTGGACGTACACATCTATCTGGGCAGAACTATCTGGTTGTATTAGGAGTTTTGAATGTTCACATTCAACAAGCAAAGAAATCTTGAATTTAGTCTTTCAAACTTTACAACAAACTCCTAAAAACAATAGACATGAAAACTGCATGCTTTTTCTTAGCCCTGGCACCAAAACACTAAAGCTGGTCAGGTATTCCTTTAAAAATGAAATATGTTATTCTACCAAACACAAATTATACTATTTTACCAAATACAAAGGAAGACAGAAAGTAATTTGTGTGGCTCCAAACAGGCAAGGCAAGAGATCTCAAGATAAAGGGCTTCCAGGCAAAAGTCTGTAGGAAGCTCAGGAGCAGTGTCCAAGTCAGTGTGAGCCTCACAGAAAAACCATGCACCTACTTTGCAACATTTCTGAGTAAATTCTGACCTACAAGCTGGAAGAGGAATGTGGTATAGTTATTATTAGACTTAGTACCTCCAAGTGCAAGGGATATTTTGTCTCTAGGATAGAAGAAAAGCAGCTGGCTATGACTGGAAGACATAGAACACGCCAGTGAAAAACTTCCTTTAGCAGCAGTCTGCTGGTCCGAGCAACATGTTTTTTTAACGGTTAAAAGAATGTTCTAATTAGACTACTACTCTTTGTCTCAGAGGAGCAGTCTATCGATTTAGAACTAGTAGCATTAAATTAGAAAGATACTTCACCTTTCTGATGATAGCAACTAAAATTTTCCTAACAAGTTCAACATATCTGACAAGAAACTGGATGAAATGCTTCAAATATTGGACTCTGTCCCACAAGGGAAGTTAAAACATGTAATCAACAAATACAACATCTGAGCAAGTACAACATTCTGAAACTTGAGATGATTTAATGAGAAGTACAACAATACAAGACAGACATTCTTACCATAAAGAAGCAATCCTAAGAGTTGAGAAGTCTTACCAGCAACTCTTCTCTCCATTCTAGTGATCAGACAGAACACACAGGCACTTGCAGTATAAAGCTACACAAACATTCAAGCATGCTTCAACAGTGAGAATCCATAGCAGATAATTTGAGAAAGAAAAGGGTATGGCCCCGGAGCGTACAAAGTCAAGCAGCTTCCTCACAGGACTTCCTCCCCTCTTTCCCAAACCTGCAACTGCAGCTACAGCACTGCTCTAACAAGACAACCCATAAAAACAGGAAAGAGGAGAACAGAGAATTTCACTAACAGGACAGACACTTCAGCAACTTTTCAGTAAGAATAACTGACACCTGAATTTGAATGTCAGTCAGATGGCTCTTGATCATGGTGCAATGCTTGTAAAAACATTTGCTAAAACTGGACAGCTCAGATAACACTGTTGTATTGCTCTCAAAAATGCTCATTTCTACTCAAAGAGGTGAACTTCACCAGATATAAAACTCCTAATAGAAGGAGCTGATGTCTACCAAAATTCTAGACAAAAGAGGAAACTGGAGACTTTGTCACATATTGCCAACATTGGCATTAGAATAAACATCACCACCATTTACCTACATACCCACGAAAAGCAGCCCAATCACAACAGACTGCATGTTAATTTTTCTAGCAACTTATAAAATTATTTGCAAAGATTCACTCCTCCTCCTCATCTAAGTAACTTATCTGTGCTCACAATCTCTGCACACTGAATTTCATTCTCTGAGCAACCAGATACCCAACAGGCCCCTCTTGAGACTGCACAGTGATGTTCTCTGCCTCTTTTTGAATACACAATTTTAGATGCCAGCTAAATCTGCCTTGTGAAAGAATAAAAGTAGAGACAGAAGCTGGATTTCAGTAACCCAAAAAAGCAGCTAAGCAGGCTGCCTGTCATGATATGTAGTTCAGAATTCAAAACTGATCCAACAGAATAAAAGCATTACTAGGCCTGATGCTGGCTCTCCTTGGAGCTTCTCCTTCACACACCTCTTAGTGTGTCGATGCTGTAGCAGGGACCCCCTACTGAACTCGTGTTACTGCCATCACAGTACTCAGTGCACAGCCATTTTGGCCTGCCACTCTCAAATGGATCTCCAAATCTTTCCCACTAAAAAAAGAAGTGTCTTATACTGTATAAAAAGCTTGTAGGAGGCAAAACACAATGAATCTCACAGGGAACATAAATTACAAAAAATTAAGACATTTAAATTGTTAAGCCAGTAAAGTCCTATTTCGGAGATTTAAAAGACAGCCAAACAAAAAAATCAACCTGAAATTTAGGGCCAGGGAAAATACTCATGCATGCATGCAATAAAAATGTCAATCATGTGATTTTAAATTACAGTAAGGCTGGAAAAAAATGACCTTATCCTTTACAGTATCATGCAGCACCCCAGTGCCCAAATTACAGGGAATAAAAAGATGAACGAGGAAGAGGACACTCCATTTGAGTAGAGAAAGAACAGACTGTCCAGAGCCACTGCTCTCAGAGGATTTAGTAACAACACTTTAAAAAAGTAAATTGAAAAATGAATTTAGAAAAAGTAAACTCAAAAACTTCTGGTGTAGAAAAAGTTAGATTGCCTAATTACCCATCTTTATAAGCTAGACAGAACCACAGGAACACCTAATAAAATATACTTAAAACAAATCATTGCTATTGTTCTATACTCTTATAACTTTATCCTCCCAAAATTGTGATTTTAACATTATTATTCTTTAATCTTACATAATTAAAAGTTCACTCCAATTCTGCACAGCAAGGCAGGTATGGCAACTCTGACACACAAACAGCAGCCTGCTCATGTTGAGGCTGGGTCCATAACACATCAAGGCAGGTGAGAGTGCACCTAAATCAAAACCAAAAGAATTCTTCAGAAATACCACAGTTTGCCTTCAGCTCTCCACAAGGGAAGTTTTTAGGACTTTTCAGCTTCCTGACAACACCAAGACTGTTGCTAGTAAGGGTGCATAGATGTCAAGTACAATAAAGCCAAATATAGCCAGTTGGGAAAGTTTAGTATTACCCTCAATCTTACAGCTTTTACAGCAGACACTTTTTTTCATTGTCTTTTCATTACAGCATTTCATCTTTATTCACCAAATTTATATATCCCACTCAATTTTACCTTCATTCCACTGTATAATTCTGCAATGGAAATTGTCTCTTGAAAGGATGTCATCTTTAATACATTGTTTCTTCACAAGGCTTCAAGACTGCATTAACTATGTTAGGTCATCAATAATTTTTTGTTCAGTGATACACTGAATGTATTCAGTCCAGAACTGTCAATTCTCTTGTTAAGGTTTACACAAGTACAAGGGAAAACTGCAAGTTCAATTTCTTTTTTTTTGTTTGTTTTTTTGCAGAAGGCTGGGGAAGTTGTGGATTTTAAAAAAGTATTTGTCCAGTAAACAATAACTTTATACATACAGTGCAACTAACCAGAGGAGCTGTCTCAAGCATAAAATTAATTTTTGTAATAGCTAGCTCATTGTTTGGAGCACCTACATTTCTACAATTGGGACAAGGAACAGAGCTGAAATCTGACTGGAAGACACAAATTAGGTTAGATAACAACAACCTTGTGTGGCAGCAGGAATGCAGCCAAACCTCATACTATTTATTATCCATGCCAACAGACTGCTTTGTTAGGTGAGGATTTTTGAGTGGTTTTCAGCAAGGGGAAGAGCATTCCAGCCTTCTCAACCTTATAGTGAGCACTCATCTGCATTATGCACTAGCTGGAACCTCTGAGCTCTCTTAACAAGATCACCCATGCAAAAATCTAGACAGCAGGATTAGAGCACTGATGAACAGTAAACTAAAAAATGGAGAAAATGACAACATTTTCTTATCCATGTGGATGTACAGAAAGGTATTCTTTCCATTTCTGCTGCCTGGGTATTCGGAAGCATGACATTCAACAAATCATCTAGATCATGAAAACAGAGTAACCAAATGCAGATGTGCCTCTTCAAGCAAGAAGTTTAACTACTTTTGTCAATACATCCAGCTCACAAGCAACAGGAGATAACCTATAGAGCAGAAATGCATTTTCCCTACATATCTCGTCACAGGGTTATCAAAAAACCTAAAGGTTTTCACAGAGTTGTGCAAGTTCTCAAAAGGAGTTTTGGATTTATGAGACAGAACATTAATATTTCAGTTTTGTACAGCACGATGTGACTAAACAGGACAGCCTATTCTTCAGCTCGAATTACGCTGAAAGTTTCACGTAGCAGCATAACTGTTTTATCAAAACCTGTTCAAAACTTTCCCACAAAGAAAAAATAAGCCCAAAAAACCCTGTCTCATGATGAAAACTGTTACCATTACAAGTTAATTCCAAGCACACAGCTTTGACAAATGCTGTTTCATAGCTTCTGTAACTTTCCCCACTTTCTTATGCTCTAGGAGAAATGTCATTAACTGTACCATCAAAATATCAGGAAATCCAAAATGGTGGTGAATTAATTTCTTCACACTTCATGAAACATCCTCCCATGTAACAACCAAATCCATAGGAACTACTCTGATTAGAAGTTAATTCTTCTCTACTAGCCCTCCTCACTTTGTTCTACAATTGTTCACTCTTGGACTATACTTCTAGTCAGTTTCTGCACAAGAGATCGACCAAAACCAAAAGATTTTAGGGAGTTCCTCGTGCTGGAGCTATCTCTAGGAGGGAATAAAATGCTGTCTTTCAGAGGAACTTAAGGTGACTCACGGCCATTCAAGGTCCTGTGGGCACCTTCTGCTAAGTTCTGGTGGTTTATCGCAGCCAAATTAGCTCTACTGGAGTAAAATTTGCTCAAATGCCTCAAGCTCCCTTTGATACAGTGTTCTGCAGCCCTCGCTCTCAGCTGCCACGTGATGTTTCTCTAGGTTGTTAAACAGCTGCTGTGTTCAATCTTTGAGGTAGCTGCACTTCAGTGATAAAGTAAGTGAACCTATATATAGTTTGTAAATCCATTTGTTATGTCTAAAGTACTTTGAGATTTAGAATGTGCAAGAAAGCATACATATTAAGCTTTTTAAACTCTAAAAAGGGGGACTGCCATAACTGGCAGGATCCATGTTCAATCACTTTGTACTTAACGGTTTGAAAAAAATTACATGCAAATTATTTAGAATTTTACTCCACTTTTCAAAGCATGAAGTTAAATGTTCCCATTTCTAAAAATAATAATAAAAATCAATAACTATTATTCCGTATTCATTTGATATTTCACAATGGGCCACTGCGAATTTGAACTCCAGGAAAGGTTGCTGTTTCAAGCCTTCAAAAGGTTATTATATACAGCATAGAGAA
>JACSVZ010000001.1:21184476-21197344 GCA_014706295.1 Lycocorax pyrrhopterus obiensis
TCTAGAGATCAGAAAATTAAATCAGGAAAAAAAAAAATGAGACTGTCAAAACCTTGGATAGACAACGGATAACTGAATTACACATTGGCTTTCTGTTATGAAAAGTTTTGGAAAAGAAAACAGAGTCATATGCAGACAAATCACAGAATTTGCCATTTCCACAGCCATCTGCTATAAGGATATGACTGCCCAGCTGTGCTATTTTGTAAGAACTGAGAAAAACGACCACTCGGACAGGACCTGCAAAGAGGAAAAAATCCCTTGACAAGCCTGAAATCTTTTTTCACACCTCCCTCACCACAGGGGTTTTCTGTTCCACCGCCCTTTATTAAACTCGTATCCCAGGACAAACCTGAGCTGTAAAGTGTGGTGATTTGTGGAGCAAACCTAAGTTGCAGTTATCACAAGACACAAGGGAAAACAGATTAAGTAATGGACTGCAAGCAAAGAGTTTTTCCTAATTCTAAGTTTTATCACAGATTCTGGGCTTGTCCCCAGCACTTAAAAATATATATGCTGATTTTCAAATCAATAAAAATGATAGTTTCAAAATTTTTTTACAGCAGTTGATTAGAAATGTGCTTAGGCAGAATACCAATAATTCCTATATTGTAATTGTTTAAGGTTACTCTTTTACCCTCATCTGTAACTCCAGGGTTTGTTAATAAAGTGAGCAAAAGAATATGTCTGACTGCTACTCCAGCATCCCATGGACTATCACAGGCAGTAGCCTCAGACATCAGACCTGTTTAGAGTCGTTCACCAAAATCAGAAAGATAAAGCTTCTAAGGCTTGGTATTACTAAAGAGCAGAATATGTGAATAAATCCTACCTTTCCAAGACCCTTGAAAAAGGAAGATATATAATATTGAAGATAAATAATATTAAAGATAAACCATCAGAAAAAAAGAGAACAGCATAATTCATTTTAAACTGAAAAGCATTCAAATACTAAAAAGTCACCTTTATAGAAAATCATTATCAATAAACGTGTAACCTGTGAGGATAAAGAACAATTCCTTTTCTAAGATCTCCACCACATCAAGAAAGGAAATTACTGGAAGATGCTGAATCAAGCTCCTGTCAGTACCTCCCAGGCTCTCTGTTAAAACTTTGCTTTTCCTGTCAGATTCAAATGAAAAAAAATGGAAAAAAAATCCCAAACCAAACCAACCAACAAACAAACAAACAAACAAAAAACCACCCCAAACAAAACTCTTCAACTGTTGGGATTAAACTTTGAGTTAGGTTACCTGGAGAGGAGAGGTTAATTCAGTGGTCTTGGGGGAGCTGCAGGTCATCCCACAGGACTCCTAATTAACCAGGCATCTTCCAAAGAGTGCACACAGAAAGAAAACGAGAGAAGCCGAAAACAGTCATAAGCAGAAAAGAGAAGAAGGTCACCAAAGAGTTAATCTCACAAGCAGGAAAAGTTTATAAATCATTTATAGTGCTGGAACTTTTCATTTTATTGTGCTGCTTTGGAAACACTGCTATTATTTGCTCTAATGTTATGTGCAAAGGCAGTATTAGATATATAAGTAGTAGGTTGAAACATTCTGAGAGATCTGTATGTCACCATACAGCTAAGCACTCTGTTAACAGATATGGGGGATCCATGCTTGCTGAATAGGAACAATGTAATTATGGCAGTCATCCAAGAGCAAATGAAAGGATTGGGATATGGTTTTTAAGGGCTTACATTTGAAATATTTTCCAGCTCTCTGTTAGACAAAAGGGAAAGAGAACTGGAGAAGGCCACCCTGGAGAAGACCTATGGCTGGTCCAATTCTTGTAATATTCCTAAATCTTGACATTTCAATGAAAAAGGTGTGGGGTGATTTGCAGTGCACACATATTTTCCCAGTGGCTGTAATAGCGATATCTCATTGGATTTTGTAGCTTCGATGAATGTGTCTCAGTTCACAGTTGAGAAGAAAAGCTAAATGCACACGCATTGTCTGATACAATGGCTCAGTTGAGAAGCAGTCACTTGCCACATTTCAGTGACTTGGTTTCTTTAGACCACATGACTGTGTCCTTAGAGCAGTAATTAATACCTCACAGGTAAAAGTATTTGTGTGTTTTACTTCAAAGTGTTCATTTTAACCTTAGATACGAAAGAATGGCTTTTAGTATTGAATTCACAGGGAATTTGTGGGTTTAGGCACTCAGATTTCTAAACAGAAAAAAAGATGTGACTACTGTCCTTTTGCCTGCGTCCTTCTCTAAGTAGTCTGGGAACCTGATCCCACAGACGATGACTTGTTTGGTTTCCCTTTGGCTGCAGAAGTCACGTTTCTTTTCAGTGTAAAACCGGACATGAAGAGGGAAGGCTGGTGCATGCCCAGGTCGTGCCCCATGTGGAAACAGGAGGTAATTGGGGCATATTCCACTCAGAGCCAGGAATTCAGAAGCGTCTCTATCCCTGCTAGTATAGGCGTAGTCCCTGAGAATGAAAAGCACCATTGTTTCTTCTCAGACTTTTGGCATAGTGCGGTGAATGTGGCTGAATACTCTTCCTCCACCACATAAAAGTAAGACAAAATTCTTAAGAAGTGGTATTGGACAAATTCTGGGAAGTGAGTGACTGACTACAGCAAAATCAGGCAAATTCATAGTTCAGTAAACATGGAAAAACCAGAAGACCTACAATGAGCCACTCCTTTCACTTCAGTTGAAGTGTACCTAGCATGTGGAAACTTCAGAACTGTTAGTCATGCCAAAAAAGAGGCATCACTTCATTGTAAAATCATTATTTAAATTAGCAATTGCTTTCTGGTTTGGGTGTTGTATGTCAGAGGTTTGGCTTCTTCAAAAAACAAAGAAAAGTCAAAAATAGATATCTATATAATATACATTTTAAAAAGAAATGAAAATCCATGATATCATGTTTTCAGATTTTTTTAAATTATGTCTTTGCTTTCATCGATCAGTTTCCAAGATTTTTCATGAAAATCTGAAGGCAAAAGGCAAGTGATATTGAGAAAACACCTAATAGGTAGCTGTACTTTATGCTGTAGACAAACATGAGCCAGCGTGAATGTAAGAGCTGCATCACTGTATTATTTTGATGGTGTATCCCAGGGCTTTCACTCTATGTAGTCTTCCTTTTAAATAAGGTTTTCTTCCCGTCCCATATGCTCACTGTTAATATATTTTCCTTCACTTGCCATGATTTTGAAACTGATCTAAAGTCTGTCAGAAGCAACAAGAATCTTCGACTGAAATCAGATCTTGAGATATAATTTTGGCAATTTTATACAAAGAAAATTGACAGATGACCACTGCTGCAAGAGAAAACTGCTCAAATCACACAATTTAGATCAAATCAGTATCAAGTATGTTTATGAATTATTAACACCACGTAATTAACCAGCAAATACAAAACTATATGTTCAGGATCAATATTAGGAATTGAACAGATAAATCATGATACTGGGGTCTTACTGAAGGTTAGTAAAAAATTACAAATTTCTAAACACTCTCCTGTAACTAATCCTCACAGCATACATGCACTGGAACACACAGACAAGAGTTCCCCAGCAGTACATATACTCTCCATATGAAAGATCACCAAATGAAGTACTTTATATCAAGGATGCTGTATGAGACAAGCTTCACAAACTTCTTAAGCCTCATCTTAACAGTGGTTACTGTTTTGCCTTCATTTACTTCCACTGAAGAACTATACCAGAATCCCACAATTTTCATGCTTAAAAACATTGTTCTAACTTTCAGCCTATCTGCATTTAAAGTGAGCCAGAAGATTTTTCTTCGAGGACAGCGTTGCCCTTTAGTATATACAGATGTTCTGGTGCCCTCTCTCTTCCTCACCATACAGAGAGGAACAGCAATCTCTACTGCAAAATTAATTATAGAAATGGGGAGGGAAGAGGACCTCTAGGGGTTCTGCTCCAGCCTCTGATGGAAATTGGAACAACTGTACTAGGGCAGATGGCGTTTTGTCTGTACAGCTTATCTTTGAAAACCTCACAGGAAGGAGATTCCGCAGCCTGCTGGGGCTCGAGGCCAAGAACGGCTCAGCCTTGGGGTTACCTGCTGGGCTCATCAATTCAGCTCCTTTACCTGTAACAGAGAGCCCTGTTCTCTGGAGGCTACACAGATGCAGTGTCCTCTGAAAATGCTGCTGGTGAACCACATTACAGAGCACATTTACGTTTCATTTAGTATGAGGTGCCCTGTAGTAAGTCTTGACATAATTTCATCCTGCTGAAAGGATTTTGAAGAAACTTACATGCAGTATCAGCTCATTCCTCAGTTGTAAGGAATACTGAATATAAATCATTTGTACTGATAGTGCAGAAGTGACTTTCAGTCAGATTACATGCATTTGTCCATTTGATAGATGTTCACAATGTTCTCAGTAGGTAGATGCCTGATTCACTGCCAGAGCAGAGAGCAATCTAGTGAGCAAGTTTTTGAATTCTTTCCTCAGTCATGCACTAGACATGCATCTTTGGGATTAAATATGCCCCAGTGTTGATATTAACTTCCTGAGGGGACAGATGTTCTAAGCTTAGGGTTGTGTTTACTTGCAAGGGCAACATTCAACAGGCACAGCACATGAAAATTCCCTGAATCATCATGTCTCAGCCAGAAACAAAGAATTCTGTTCTTGAGTTAAGGTTTTAAGAATTCTTTTTTCCTGCCTAAAATTAAGTTTCAAGTGCAGGCTGTGTAAGTCCAACTGGTAGAGGAGGGAGGAGAGGATAGAATAAACATCATTATTTCAGTATAATCCTTGTCCTATTTACATGTTCAAAAAAGCTAAGTTAAAATTTAAGTAGGAATAAATATCCATGAAGAGAAAGTAAAGGGAAACAAGCCAGCAAGTAACCACCCTACTGCATGAAATAGCATAAATTGCTTCATTCCACTTTATGTTTTTTTTCACAAAGACAATGACTTTACCATTGCCTTAAGTTTCCCATATACTTGTCCCATATTGAAATTTCTCATCACAGTCAGAAGAACTGTCATTGTTTGGCAATAGTGAAAAGACAGGATAGCATTTGTAACATTTTGCTTGGTGTGCTGAAGTGTTCTGTTGTACTGTATTATCATTCAGAAGTGATAGAAAAGCCTGCCATTCTGTAAAACAAAACTATCAATATTTTCCAAGCAGAATAGAAATGCAACTAATAAACAGCATACTGTGGAATTTGATTTGTTTGCTGACTTTGTGGTGATGCAGCAGCACAGTTTTGAAAGTTCAAACGGAAGCCTGTAGCCACATGTAATGGCTCTGGTTTATGCTTCCTATGTCTCTTTCTCTGCTCTTTGTCTATCCAGCTCTCATTCAGATGTTGTATTTCCACGCTCTAAGGCAACTCTGAGTAAAAAGTCAGTGTTGTGAATTCTAGACTCATTTTTCTGACACACAACGAATCGCTAGCAATGGAGTTGCAAAGCATATGCTGAAGCCATTTGGGGGCAAGAAGCAGCAGCTCTCAAAAAACTCTCTCTTGTGGCCTATGGTCACATTGTGTTTGAAGGATTTCTTTCTCTCCCTCAAGTGTACCAGATGGACTTTTTGCACATAACTTCTCAAGTTCTGCTGCAAACCATTACTGTTCAACTGCCGCAATATGTTATTCTACTGGCAGTAGTGATCTGGACATTAGCTAGCTGTATTGTCTTTGGCAGGAATTAGTCTCAAACACTATCCTGCTGAATGACTGACCTCTGCTCCCCCATAGTATCTCAGGATGTTGTAGCCAGACACATTGTATCCTTGAAACACATAATAAATGTGTTACGTGGCAGGCCTTGTGTCATAGACACACTTTCTCTCTGCCTCTATTACACGAATTTCCAGATAGCTGGAAAGAAAGAGATTACTTTTTTTACCCAGGGCTTTGCAGTCAGCGATCTCTGAACTTATCTAATAAAATCGACACAGGAATCAGGTATGTTTCCTTCTTGGGGAGGTTGAAGGTGGGTGGATTGGGAAGGGATGGTCATATTTTTCTGGCAATTACCAAGTGTCCTGTGTATAGTCTGACTAACATAATTCCATTCTGCATTTAGTTTGTCTCCCCAGCTCTATAACAATGCTCTGACTTTATTGGGATTTGGGTATCTTTCTTGACAGTTCATACTTTCTTTGTGCTATTTAGTTACTTATGCCTGTTCTGTTCTCCACACTTGGATATGGGCTTCTTCATCAGTTCAGTGAGTATCTTGAGATTTCACCAGAGTTGCTCAGGGCTCTCTCAGAATCTCTCTTATACCCGAGTCATTTCCTGAAGATAGAATTTTCTGAGCATTGAAATATCGTATTGTTTTATTTCAATCAGTGAAACATTCTGGCCAAAAGACATTTTCATCCCAGAAAAGGAAAAGCTGCTCCAAAGATACCGTGTGCATGCAACAAAGGTAATCACTATCCCCATTGCACACTAACTTCTTCAAGGTGGTGTTTTGCACCAATCTGACTGATTTGATTTCCCTGGGTGCCTCTTTCTTGCACCAGCTCACACTAGCCTTTCTCCTTAACTGTGAGCATTCTTGACTTAATCCATTGCTTTCACAGGTCCAGGAGTGTTTCTTAACAGTTTGGGGAGCAAATCTGTAATTACTTGATAAACTGTATATTCGCTACATGTTCAAGAACAAATGTGAAGAGAACTTTCTTTTGTGTATTTTCTCATTTCTCTATTGTAATGAAAAGGCCATACCAGTTTCTTTCAGCTGAAGCAGCAGCCTTCAGACTGGCAGTGTTATCATGAAGCACAAATTGAAAACTATAACAGGTTATGGTAACGCAGCAGAAGCTTGATATTTTCTGGACCTAAGCAAAAAAACTTTAAGAGGTGACACTTTTAAAAAAAATTACTTAATTTTTCCTACACTGTGGAAAAAATGTGCCTATGGCAAAAGGTGAAATGCAAAATAACATGACCTCATTAAAAAAAATCTACAAAGTGTTAATCATAACTATCACTCATTTATGTCAGTAGTGAATGTTACTGCTCACTTCAGTGGCCCACACTGGCAGTGAGAGAAATCTCGTCTCCCCTCTTTGTATCTGGCAGCAAGCATAAGAAGCCTACCTAATTTAATTTTCATCTTGAAGCACTAAGCCTTGGAAGCTGTCCCTGCATGAATTATATTACGTGGAAATATACTGACCAAGGCATTGGCATTTCCACGGCTGTTCTGTGCTGTGCCTCACTGTTCCCCTAGGATGCTGCTTTATCTCTCCTTAATGACATCTGATTGCAGATGTGCCATCAAAATGTAGCTGCTTCTTCCAGCATTAAGCACCCAAAAGTCCAAGCTTTGTATTTAGCTCAAAATATTCAACATTACAGTGTAAGATGACATGCACAGTAGTTGACGTTTGGAGCCTGTGGATTACACTTAGAGATGTGCCAGACTTGCTACTTTGGAAAATCTGATGCTTGGGGAAATATGATATCTTGCAACTGGGTTTGCAGCAGGATGAAATGGAATTCCTGTATGATGTGTCTATGCTTGGAATTGTGCAAATGTCTGTTCTTATTTTGATCCACCCATATAAAAGGAAGGAGCGGTGCCTCAAAACTGCTTTTGACATTTCCTTCTCTCTCTTCCTACTGAGATCAACTGTAAAACTGCCTTTGTCCTCTATTGATGCAGAGTTATGTGCAGGGTGTGATTTTCTGAGGATTCTCTTTTTATGCTCATGTGCCAGAGAGAACACATGAATTCATCTCCCAGTTTAAAAGAGCAGAAGATATTTCTTCTAAGCAGCCACACAAGACATCATAATTACATATTTCTTCATCTAGTAGCAAAAGGCCTGAGTCCCAATGATGGTGTGCAGACTTCTCCTACGCCCATACTGTGCATGTCCACCCAAGGCTCACTCAGCACTCAGGTGCTTGGAATGGCATTTACAGCAGTCTTCTGTTCAAGTGGTGAGCTCTACAGGGGAATATTTCCTTCTAGGGTAGCTGTATTGTGCAAGAACCTAATGTCAACACAAGGTAGCTTAAATACATATTATATTCCCATAGATATGTCTGTATTTCTTTAGACTTTAGAAATTTTTTCCCATTAAAAGTTCATTCACTCAGGAAGCAATTTGGTCTTATCTAGAAATAAAGAATCACCCACACTTTCTCCTTCTGTTATCAATGGAGGTCAACTGCAGCGAAATCTGAACCGAGTAGGATCCATACCCTTTCACTCATGAAAAAATAACAGTGAAAGTCATTAAGAAGTAGAAGGTGAAGGAGGCCTCTATAGGGAAATGTGTTTGACTGGATATTCCTAAAAGCATTTCAAAATGGCAGATCAAGAAAGGGTTAGCCAAGCTATTAATCTCAGTTCAAAGAACATGCAAGTGAATTCCCTGGTGCACATAGAACTAGATTGAATCCTTATGAACATGCTGACCTGTTGGATCTGAACATATAGTCCAAGCAGAAACAATAAAAAATAGAAGATAAAGAAGCAGAATTAGTAATTATTTTTCTACATAGCACCAGCTTCTTTCCAGGTGGACAAATTACAACTTTCTTTTTCTTTATTCTTTTTTTTCCCCCCTATAATAAAGAGAATATGAGGGGTTTAGTTTTCCCTTTTTAGTTTTCTCTTGGTGATAATCTTTATCCATTTTGTTGAAAAACTTTACTCTTTTTCTGCAGGAACAAGAAATATATCTCAGGAAACTTTGCTAGTTATTCTTTCTGGAAAATCATTCTTCTTATACAGAAGCTGTCTGCATCTGGGTGGTCAGATTAATATCTCACCATAAGTGCAAGTAGACTGAAAACAAAACAGTATAAGGAAAATACAGTGCCAACCAAGAAAACTTAGACAGTTTTTTTTAAAACTAACTCATTATACAGTTAATATATATATTTATTTATCAAATCTAGATATATTTATTTATCACCCAGACCCCCAAAATGTGTCAGACATGAACACCTTCCTGAGTATTTTAGGTACAAACAGAGCAGAGCCTTCCATAGGCAGAAGTAGTAACTCCTGGTCATGTCAACAATTCTGCAGATATAGTCAAGAATAATATTTTGTAAAACAATGTGAAATAATGTTAGTTTAATATAGCAAAAGGTAAGTAAAAGCGTATGCAACAGAAAACATGAGAAGTTTTTATGTAGGACAAAATAAATATATATTATGACTTAAGTGCTAATTTTCATTAGTTGAAATTAAAGGCAGTATTACAATATCTTAAACTTCAGAAATTACAGCTAAAAATATCAGGTATTCTATATTGACTGTAACACAAAATTAATTCCTACCATAAGGCAGGAATCACAGAAACATAGAGTTGGAAGGAAGCCACAAGGATCATCAGAGTCCAGTTCTTGGCCCTGCATGGGACCATCCCCAAGAATCACACCATGTCCTTGAGAGCATTGTCCAAATGCTTCTCGAGCTCTGTCAGGCTTTGTGCTTTGACCACTTCCCTGGGGATCCTGTTCCAGTGCCCAGCCACCCTCTGGGTGAAGAACCTTTTCCTAATATCCAACCTAAACCTCCCCTGATACAACTTCAAGCCATTCCCACAGATCCTGTCACTGGTCACCAGAGAGAAGAGATCAGTGCCTGCCCCTCCTTTCCCCCTCACGGGAAGCTGTAATTGTGATGAGGTCTCCCCTCAGTCTCATCTTCTCCAGGCTGAACAGACCAAGTGACCTGAGCCACTCCTCATACAGCTTACACTCAAGACCCTTCACACCTTCATGGTCCTCCTTTGGACACTCTGTAACAGCTGAATGTCTTTTGCATATTGTGGTGCCCAAAACTGCCCCCAGCGCTCGAGGGGAGGCTGCCCAGTGCGGAGCAGAGCGGGACAATCCCCTCCCTTGCCCAGCTGGCGATGCTGTGCCTGATGCCCCCCAGGACAGGGTTGGCCCTCCTGGCTG
Organism: Lycocorax pyrrhopterus obiensis; assembly: GCA_014706295.1. NCBI lineage: Eukaryota > Metazoa > Chordata > Aves > Passeriformes > Paradisaeidae > Lycocorax > Lycocorax pyrrhopterus. The sequence continues at coordinate 21,194,385 of JACSVZ010000001.1, forward strand.
CCAGGGCACTGCTGACTCGTGCTCAACTTTCCATTGACCAGGACCCCCAGGTCCTTTCCTGGCACTGCTTTCCAACCTCTCATTCTCCAGTCTGTACATCCAGGGTTGCCTCATCCCAGCTGCAGAAACAACACTTTCTCTTGTTCAACTTCACATAATTGGTGAAAGGTGAGTCTATAAAAGACATAGAATCAAGATATCTGACTTAAAAAATATTCAACTTTTCAACAAGTGCTTCCAGGATCAAAGCTGAATTAATTACAACTACACTTATAACTCCAGAATGGCAACAAGTCCAACCATCCATGACACAGTATGCAGTGAGGCAATTAAATGCACAGTGTACCTTAGCCTGCAGTTTCTAATTTTTGTTTTGTCATATGAGGAGAGATTGAAAGCCTTTGGATTGTTCACCCTGGACAAGAGAAGGCCCTGTGGGAATCGTATTCCTTCTTTTATCTGACTAGATCTGACTAGATAGCTTGCAGTGGTCATCTAACTTATCTATAATTAAAATCTAAGATCTAATTTTTGTTCGGTTTCATGATTTTTGAGCAGCCTGAAGGGCATATAGGCACAATCTATCTATAGGCACAAGCTGTCTAAAATTCAAGATTTCCCTTTTTCACTCTTTCTCTGAACTGCAGAATATTTAACAACATTCTTTACAGTGAGGGTTGATAAATAACCCATTTGAAGCTGTGTAATGGATAACTCATTCTGGCTTAAAACCACAGCAAACTAATTTTAATAAATTGGTTCAAATAATTAATTTTAATAAACTTGAGGTGATCCTGCCCCTCTACTCAGCCGTAGTGAGGCCATATCTGGAGTTACTGTGTCCAGTAGACTTGGTCTGTTGTTAAACAAAGCTGATGGCCCTGAGGTATGTGAGGAAGGAGAGTAACAGGGCACAGACTCTGCATTTCACAAGAACAGATTTTGGCTTTCTCACTGTCTTGGGGTGACTCTATCATGTGTATCCCCTATCATGCTCTATGCCCAAAAAGTAATTTTGTGCCTTTTCTGTGCCTTTAAACTGAGCTTGGAAAAAAAAAAAACCAAACGAACTTTTCAAAACAGTTTCCAAGGACAGAGATACACTCCTCTGCGTTCTCTGGCTGCAGGAGCAGGAGGGAGCACCCTGCTTGCTTTCTTCAGCCAGCGGTTTCGGTTTTTTTTTCCCTTCTCTTCCCGGCGTGAGACGGAAAGCTGAATTTTGTTTCCTGGGACTTTGGTTTTTTCCCTTCTTTCTTCTGGACTGTTCAACAACATCAGAACACATCGGGAGAATTTTTCCCCGAGGCCCGGGGGTGGGCCCTCGCCGACCCAGCTCCGAGGAGGAGAGAGACCACACCTACAGAAGGACTCTGAAATCTTCCCAGGTTTCTCTCTATAGCGAGAGATTTCATTTCATTATTTAGCATTATTATCCTTTTCCTGTGTGTTTGTTAAATAAATAGTTCTTATCTCATTCACTTTCCTTCGAGGAAAATATTTTTTTTCCCCGAACCCTGTGGGGGGAAGGGTGGTTGTAACCTGGTTTCCTCTCAGAGGATATATTGCTAGTTTTGGCCAAACCGGCACAAATACTTATTGGCGTAGTCGGCAGGATTCGAAGGAAAGTGAAAAAAAACCTGTACTAATTACATCTTGGTTTGAATTTAACTACTGTGTTGGGGTAAAGTAGTTACCATGTTGGTTGAGTTCATAATGTCTCTCTGGCTGGATATACTCACGTTTTTTTGGTCCCTAGGCTTGCTTGAGGTACTGGTGGTTTTTTGGTCCCTAGGCCTGTTTGCCTATCCACAACTTGGTCTGATCCTGTGGCTGATAAAACACTTTTACAGAGCAGGGGCACGAATCCGGATTTCTATTTTGCTTTGCTCAGTGATAATGATTTATAAGAAGTCAACAGAGGTACAGGCAGTTGTTCAAAGTGTGTATGATACGTCGTTTCTCCATCCTAACCCCAGTCCTAGTTTCAGTAGCCTGTTTTGGGAGTTTATTGGTAATTGCACTCAGTTTGTTAGAAGAGGAGGAGACGGTTTCCCAGCCTTTCATCTCCCTCCCCTTTAAATTTGATACATTATCTTTTGAGAAGGTTCAGTTTCCCCTGGATGTTAAAGAGACCCTCCTGGTATTTATCTAGTAAGCTTCTCTATATGGTTTGCAGCTTGTCTAGAATGAGCTCAGATTTCCAGGGTGACTGAGGAGACACCTGTCCCAGAGGTGGAAAATCCTGAGTGGGGTGGAGAATGGGAGGATATGGGCCAAATCCTGAAGAAATTCTCTGACCCGATAATTTGCAATTACCCCCCTGAACAAATTCAGAACCCAGCTGAGGTGGGGAAATATCTGAAAGAGAAATACAATGACAATTCTAATGAGAAACAGCTCATCGCAATATGCTGGGCCTTGGCATATGCCTATCGCACACTGCTGGGTACTGTAGAGCAGCAGATAAAGGCAGAGGGGCAGGAAGATAAACCAGCAGACACCCCAGTCACTCAGGCTGCAGCCAAACCAGAGGGAGACACTAAGCCATTGACAGTTGCTCCTGTCACGAGGAAAAAGCACACAACCAAAACGATCGCCCAGTGAAAGATGATGATGATGCAGGGGAAGGAACCTCAAAACCACCAACTGACTCAGGCACAGAAACCATTACTGAGTCCCTGTCCATAAAGGACCTTCACAGCCTAAGAAAGGACTACACCCGACGGCCAATGAATCCATAATAAGTTGGATGGTCCGTATTTGGGATGCTGCAGGTGATGATGTAATGCTGGACGGCGCTGAAGCGAGGCATTTGGGATCCCTGTCACGTGATCCAGCTATTGACCAAAGGATGATAAGGGAGGCTGACTCTGCCAGTGTCTGGAGACGGCTCTTGAGTGGTGTAAGGGATAGATATCTGTGTGCAGATGATCTCTATATGCAGCAAACCCAGTGGAAGA
>JACSVZ010000001.1:21202344-21549844 GCA_014706295.1 Lycocorax pyrrhopterus obiensis
CTGGGCCAAGGGCTACCGCGTGAGCGATTTTTTGCTTGATCTGGGCAAAGGCTTGCTGCTGTTCAGGGCCCCAGTGGAAATTGTTTTCTTGCGGGTAACCACGTAGAGAGGACTCACAATCTGGCTATATTTAGGAATATGCATTTTTTAAAAGCTTATGACACTTAGGAAAGCTTGTGTTTTTTTCTTGTTAGTTGGTGGAGACATTGATGTGATCTTGTTGATGACTTTAAGTGGGAATCTGACGCCGTCTATCTTGCCATTTCACTCTCAGGAATTGGATCTCTCGAGCAGGTCCCTTGACTTTGCTTTTTTGATGGCAAAACCAGCTTTTAGGAGAATCTGGATGATTTTTTCTCTTTTCTCGAACACTTTTTCTGCGGTGTTCCCTCACACAATGATGTCATCAATGTACTGCAGATGCTCTGGAGCCTCACCCTTTTCCAGTGCAGTCTGGATTAGTCCATGGCAGATGGTGGGACTGTGCTTCCACCCCTGGGGCAGTCGGTTCTAGGTGTACTGCACGCCCCTCCAGGTGAAGGCAAACTGAGGCCTGCACTCTGGGGCCAAAGGAATGGAGAAGAAGGCGTTGGCAATGTCAATAGTGGCGTACCACTTCGCTGCCTTGGACTCCAGCTCGTACTGAAGCTCTAACATGTCTGGCACGGCAGCGCTCAGTGGTGGGGTCACTTTATTTAAGGCACGATAGTCCACAGTTAATTTCCATTCTCCTTCAGACTTGCGCACAGGCCAGATGGGGCTGTTGAAGGGTGAGTGGGTTTTGCTGATCACCCCTGGCTCTCCAAGTCACGGATCATCTTGTGGATGGGAATCACAGCATTTCGAGTTGTCTGGTACTGTCGGCGATGCACTGTTGAGGTAGCAATTGGTACTTTTTGTTCCTCCTCCTTTAGAAGGCTTACTGCAGATGGGTTTTCTGATAGTCCAGGCAAGGTATTCAATTGCCTGATGCCTTTTGTCTTCACAGCAGCTATTTCAAAAGCCCACTTGAGTCCCTTTGGGTCTTTGAAATGCCCCCCTTGGAGGAAGTTTATGCCTAAAATGCACGGGGCCTCTGGGCCAGTCACAATGAAATGTTTCTTCTACTCATTTCTAGTCAGGCTCACCTCAGCTTCCACTAGGGTTAAATTTTGTGACTCACTTGTTACACTAGTAATAGAAACAGATTCTACCCTCACATGTTGCGATGGGATTATTGTACACTGCGCACCAGTGTCAACCAAAGCATCATATTTTTGTGGTTCTGATGTACTAGGCCAACGAATCTACACAGTTTAAAAAATACGGTTTTCTCTAGCCTCTACCTGGTTAGAGGCAGGGCCCCTCTAATTTTGGTTATCCTCCTGTCTATCATTTCTGGCAGATTGGCTACGGGCAACTGGAGCTACTTTTTTTTTAGTAAAATTTTTTTTTTGAGACTTGCGCTCCTTTAATTCATGCACTCGTGCTGCCAGAGCAGAAGTGGGCTGTCCACCCCACTTCTTTGTGTCTTCCCCACTGTCACACAGGAATTTCTACAGCTCACTTCGTGGGATGTACTTTTTCTTTAGGGAACGTCTTCGTTGGGTATCAGAATTTTGGATTTGTACTGCTGAGATTTGAAGAAAGCCCTCTTTGATCTCTTTCTTGAGGTTTTGGTAATTCTTTTCTATCTTATCTTTCAAATTTTGCACACGTGTTTCTACAGCTGCGATTTTCGCATGTGTTGGGCCATGCACAGAGTCTGCATATGTTTGGAGCTTTGTTGCCATATTTTGCACAGTTTCATTTGCACCGTAATCTGGTTTCATCAGTGCTAAAGCAGACTTATATTCTGATGGCCTAAGCTGTATGAGCTTTCGCCACATGAAAGGACCAACTCTGGCCCGGTCTGGACTCCTCAATCCTGGGTCATCTGTGAAGACAACCTCTACCACCCCTAGTTCTCTCAGGCATTGAATCCCTTGTTCAATGGTCTTTTACTGGGTTTGCTGCATATAGAGATCATCTGCACACAGATACCTATCCCTCACACCACTCAAGAGCCGTCTTCAGACGCTGGCAGAGTCAGCCCTCCTTATCATCCTTTGGTTAATAGCTGGATCACGTGACAGGGATCCTAAATGCCTCGCTTCAGCGCTGTCTAGCATTACATTATTACTTGTAGTATCCCAAATACGGACTATCTAACTTATTATGGATTCATTGGGCCGTCGGGTGTAGTCCTTTTTTAGGCTGTGAAGGTCTTTTATGGACAGGGACTCAGTAATGGTTTTTGTGCTTGAATCAGCTGGTGGTTTTGAGGTTCCTTCCCTTGCATCATCATCATCTTTCACTGGGCGATTAGTTTTGGTTGTGTGCTTTTTTCTCGTGACAGGAGCAACTGTCAATGGCTTAGTGTCTCCCTCTGGTTTGGCTGCAGCCTGAGTGACTGGGGTGTCTGCTGGTTTATCTTTCTGCCCCTCTGCTTTTATTTGCTGCTCTACAGTACTTAGCACTGTGCGATAGGCATATGCTAAGGCTCAGCATATTGCGATGAGCTGTTTCTCATTGGAATTGTCATTGTATTTCTCTTTCAGATATTTCTCTACCTCAGCTGGTTTCTGAATTAGTTCAGGGGGGTAATTGCAAATTATCGGGTTAGAGAATTTCTTCAGGATTTGGCCCATATCCTCCCATTCTCCACCCCACTCAGGATTTTCTACCTCTGGGACAGGTGTCTCCTCAGTCACCCTGGAAATTTGAGCTCTTATTTTAGACAGGCTGCAAACCATATAGAGAAAGACTACCAGATTAAATACCAGGAGGGTGGTCTCTTTAACATCTAGGGGAAACTGAACCTTCTTAAAAGATAATGTATCATATTTAAAGGGGAGGGAGATGAAAGGCTGGGAAACCGCATCTCCTCCTCTTTTAACAAACTGAGTGCAATTACTAATGAACTCTTAAAACAGGCTACTGAAACTAGGACTGGGGTTAGGATGGAGAAACGACGTATCATACACACTTTGAACAACTGCCTGTACCTCTGTTAACTTCTTATAAATTATTATTACTGAGCAAAGCAAAATAGAAATCTGGATTTGTGCCCCTGCTCTGTAAAAGTGTTTTATCAGCTACAGGATCAGACCAAGTTGTGGATAGGCAAACAGGCCTTGGGACTAAAAAAACGTGAGTATATTTAGCTAGAGAGACATTATGAACTCAACTAACATTGTAACTACTTTACTCTTACACAAAGTAGTTAAATTTAAACTAAGATGTAATTAGTACAGTTTTTTTTTTTTTCACTTTCTTTTGAATCCTGCCGACTACGCCAATTTGTATTTGTGCTGGTTTGGCCAAAACTTAGCAATATATCCTCTGAGAGGAAACTGGGTTACAACCACCCTTCCCCCCCCACAGGGTTTGGAAAAAGAAAATATTTTCCTCGAAGGAAAGTGAATGAGATAAGAACTATTTATTTAACAAACACACGGGAAAAGGATAATAATGCTAAATAATGAAATGAAATCTCTCGCTATAGGGAGAAACCTGGGAAGATTTCAGAGTCCTTTTGTAGGTGTGGTCTCTCTCCTCCTCGGAGCTGGTCGGCGAGGGCCCAACCCCCGGGCCTCGGGGAAAAATTTTCCCGATGTGTTCTGATGTTGTTGAACAGTCCAGAAAAGAAGAAGGGAAAAAACACCAAAGTCCCAGGAAACAAAATTCAGCTTTCCGTCTCACGCCAGGAAAAGAAGGGAAAAAAAAAACCCGAAACCGCTGGCTGAAGCAAGCAAGCAGGGTGCTCTGTCCTGCTCCTGCAGCCAGAGAACGCAGAGGAGTGTAATCTCCCTGTCTTTGAGAAACTGTTTTGAAAAGTTCATTTGGTTTTTTTTTTTTTTTTAAGCTCAGTTTAAAGGCACAGAAAAGGCACAAAATTACTTTTTGGGCATAGAGCATGATAGGGGATACACATGATAGAGTTACCCTAAGACACAGGTCCACAATCACAAGGCTGTCTGCTCTGCAGTGAAATCAGTAAGTGCTGGAAGGTGGATGGAGACCAAGTAGCACACCAGGATTCATATGGTGTCCATGGCTGGATCAGAAAGCAGGTTCTTGCTCATTCCCTTGCCAGATTTGAAGCAAATTGTAATGTCTTCACAGCTTCAGATTGGTTAATTTGGCCAACTCCCTGAAGACATTCAGAGAGCTCTGAGAGGAGAGTCAAGGGATACTGGTTCCTCACTGACATTTCTGTAATCTTCTCCTAGGCTAAGACCCCCACACTTCTTTTTGATAAAATGTATGGGGTCCAGCAGGAGAGGTAAAAGGAGAGATCAGCCTCAGTGCTAGAATGCTGTTGAGGTACTTCTCAAGAACACCGATTTAGGATGTGTCAAGGCACAGAGATGTGCCTGAAGGAAACCTTACCTCCTGGGATCAGGCCAGTGGGCAGTTATGCAGGTAGAGGTTTCCTCCCCTTTCCTAAATCCATCAGCCATGTTGCTGTGCTCCTATAGGTGCACTGGTTAAGGCAAGGCTTGTTTTGCTGAGGCAGAGGCAAGGGCACGGGCATGGCTGTGGGGCCTGGGCAGGTCAGGGCTGCATCCCATAGGGCTGGACTCAGCTGAAGCATCTCAGGGTTGTAATGGCTGGGTGAGGACATAGTACAACCGGGGATCATCACATTTGCTGTGTCCATTGTGTAATTACATTCTTGGGTTACAATTGTCTGCTGGAGGAGATCTGCCATGTTCAGGAGGTCTCTTGGCAGCAGGCACGGCTAGCGTGGTGGCACATCCAGCCCACTGCTCACACAAGGCAGCACTGGCACTGGGGGACTGTGGTGGGGAAAATGGCCCCAAGAGGATCCCAAGGTTATCCTTAGTCTCTGGGTAACCCCTTTCTACAGGAAAGCACGAGGATCCTAATATTATCCTTGGGCTCCGTGTAACCCCTTTCCACAGGGAGCGCAAGGATCCCACTTGGCAATGAAGAAGGAGAGTGTACCTCCCCAGCCAGGGCAGCCCAGGACAAGGGCAAAGGAGCAAGTGAGTGTGAGGAGGGATGCCTCAGTGCTGGGGTTTGCCCAACAGGAACAGTTGCATAGTGATATCCCCTGGTTGCTCCCCCTGTCTCCAGAAGTGACAGTGATGGGATGGGTCAGGCTGGGGAGGTGTCTGGGCCCATCAGCTGGGGTGAAGACCCCAGGAGAGGCTGATCAAAAGACCTGTTGGTGTCATCAGGGTCAGCCTGGCCGAGAGGTGACAATATAATGAAAATTACACTGGTAGAGAGCTGGAACCCTGCTTTCAGGAACTGGATCCAGAGAGAGAAATAACTGTTCGTTTTATGATTGCAGACATCACTGGGCAAAGAAGCAGAAAGCAGTCCAAATGAGGACAAAGGCTATTATGGCTTCGCTTTTGCCCCACTACGAATATTTCACATTCATCAGTTCTGAGAAAATTCTCTCATGTGTCTGAAGTGCAAACTGACTGAGCATTCAGGGGAGCCACTTAAATTGAAACCATTCTTTAGCTCATAAGGTAACCAGATGATACATCAAACATTTTTGATTATTGATACAGGATTTTGAACATGAAGGTTTGTTCCATCTTCACCAATTATCAATCTGTCAATCCAGCCTGAACATCGACACAGGATAATGTTATATTCTGCCTTAAATTTATATGTCACCATAGTAGAGGAAAGTGGTGAAAAAACTTCTATTCTCAATCAGAAAACTTTGATGTACTTCAAAATACGAACACTTCATTTTGTTCACAAAAAGTAAAAGTGTCCTACTATGACATGAACTCTTTTAATATGATGATTAAGTGAAGCTTAACATTAGTTTCAAATGAATAAAAGCACTTGCTGATGTCAGGTCATTTTTCATATTTAACCCTCTTCAAGTCCCCAGTTCTCACCGAAAATGCTTACATCTTTAAAAAAGATTAGGTTTTGTTTCATAGCATGTCATAGAATTACACTGAGTTATATATTTTGCATTAAAATGAAACATTTAAGTCATTAAGTTGACATTAGAAATAAAAGATTTTCAATTTACTATTCATAAGGCCACCGTCTCTTTTGAGTAGAGGAGGTAGCTTAATGACTCACTTGAAACTTGCATTTCCAACTCTCTGGAACAGCTTTGCAGTGACATAGAATATGTCTGGCACTATCCTGTGCATTTATACTAATGAGTTAAGTGAATCTTAGAAAGGAAGCAAATTTCACTGTGCAGGAGAAAAGGATGCCTAACATAGGTCTTCACCCCAACTACATTGTGCACATATATTTTGTCACTATTTTGTCAGTAATTTTCACACTCCAATGAGAGAAGCGAGAGGACATTTCTGGACTTAAACTAAACTGTTTATTTGTACTCTACCTATTTATAAAATTCATGACAAATTTTTACTCTATTTGCTAGATATCAACCCAAACAAAAATTAACTAGGATATAAGAAAGCCTTATCCCTTTCTATGGGGAGAGATGTCTGTAAAGACATAGGCATCTCTTTTCTTGTTTCTACCACTTTCCTTTTAACAGTTTTCTCCCCTACTGTTCAAAACCCTGACATTCACGGCTCCTGCTGCTGCAGAGTCCCTTGCCAACAAGGATATGTTATAGCTGCATCTCCTAAAATGTTTGCATTTTCCTTATGCCCATTCTTTAGTGAACTGGTTTGCCAAGAGGTACTTATGTCATATAATCATATCTGTTATGGTCATGTCTAGAAGTTAACTGAAAGGGAGTTTAATAGTACCAAAGCTAAAGCTGTATGCAGTGCAAATATTTAGGAATTATGTGAGTAAAACTTATCTGCTGCTTAAACATGTATCTTGGATAGCTGTCTATATTTCCTTTATGTACTATGAAAAAAATTGAGGATTTAATCTCATTCTGAAAAAGACATCCAAAGTAGGTGAATCAGAGGCTGTGGTGCCTGTATCTTGCTGGTGAGCAGAATGGCAGTCTAAGGAGACTAACTCAGTTATATTCAACATCCAGAGGCAAGATGCCTGTGGTTAGGTGAGATGAATTTCTCCCCTGCTGGCTTGGATCAGGTCCACTAAAGCAATGAAACTGAAACTTCTTATGTGGCATCTCACAAAATTTCAGGCTGTAGTATCTACCAGTCTAGTTTCAACAAATTATGTAGGTTTTTTTTTTTGTTTTGACCTTGTCAGAGCAATTCTGTGCTTATTAATCAGAGACACAGTGTTTGCTGTTTAAATAAAATATTTTGATTACATTGTTGCTCATGAGACCTACTTAGAGGCAAAAATGCCATTACATCTCTCTTGGGATGGGAGAAAATAATGTTGGCTGTGTCGATGTCTTTCCATGTGAAGCTTTAAAAGCTGAGTTCTCAAATGCCCATGTGCATAGTAAGGGTAGAATCAAATACTTGAAGGCATTTATGCTTGTAAAATCATTTGAATAAATAGGATTTCTGTAAATTTAATAATAAACTTAGTTCAAAGGGTGTATTCTCTGGTTCACAGCAAATACCAAGTTTCATGGAGCTAATTTTCATGAAGCTGGAAAAATAAAAGCATGAAAACCAGTAAAGCATGTGGAAGTATTCTGGATTTTTAATGTCATACTTTTTTGGAAGGATTTTTTTTTTTGCTTCTCTCAGATTAAAATTTATTTTTATTTCCTTTTGTTTAAAACAAGGCTTTCAAGGTACTCTCTTGTGTTTTAAACCCAGTGGGCATCTCAGGCCCACCCAGCTGCTTGCTCCCTTCCCCACAGGGGCATGAGGGAGAAAATCAGAAGGGTAGAAGAGGGTTTTAACCTTCTCATGGGTTGAGATAAAGCAAAAGCTGCAGGTACCATCAAAGCAAAATCAGGAATTCATTAGCTAATTCCCATTAGCAGGCTGCAATGGTTAGTTGTGAGGACAAAGACCATAACTCCAGAGGCCCCTCTTCCTCCTCCTCCCCCTGCTTTATATGCTGAGCATGACACCACACGGTGTGGGATATCCCTTAGGTCAGTTGGGATCAGCTGTCCAGATTCTGTTCCCTCCCAACTCCTTGTGCATCCCCAGCCTGCTTGGTGGGACAACGTGAGAAAGAGAGAAGGCCAATGTTGTATAAGAACTACTCAGTTATATCTAAAACATCCCTGAATTATGCAAGACATAACTCCATGGCAGCTATCCCAGCCGAAACCTGTATGCATGACTACAGCCACGTGTTTCACACAGAGTTGCAGAATTTGCCATGGTCTCACCTGTTAAAAGCAAAACAACAATGGAGGATAAATAAGAGGCTCCTAAAATTCAACTATGAGATTATTATGTCAGGTCACCATGGTTCAAAAAACCACAAAATGGGACAGAATCTGAAGCTGACACTAAGAAAGTTGTCTGGGTTTTTTGCCACTCTATTTTTGTTTACAACTACATATGAAATAGCAGTTCAGACAATAAGATCTAATATTACAGTGTGAAGTGTATGTAGCATATGAAAACAAACGTATGTTGCAATTGTAGGTTCCAGATTGTCATCCCAAGACTTTGCTACATGTTTGAATTTCCAATTATAGGTTTAGTAAGTGCAACTTAAAGCTAGACTGTGCTGTGAAGAGATGAAAGTGTCGAAAGAGCAGATTAAAAATGTTGTTGGAAGAGTTGTAAATAACCCCAGGTTTCTGTCCTAGGCTACGAAGCCATAATGCTGACAAAGTTAGAGATACTGCTCTCTATGCATATAGATTTGTTTAAAAATGTTTGGTGAATACAGATCAGTATCATGCAGTTGTAGTTTAGATTACAAGTGTTATAAAATACACTCATGATCATGAATTGTAAATGAAGCAATAACTTCTGACTGTGTCATTACTGTGCCCTGTTGATTCAATTTGTACTGCTTAAACAGTTTGGTTCCTTCTTGTGCCAAAAACATTATCTTGTGTGTGATAAAGTCCACAGCATCAGAGAAAGTGATAAAACCAACCATCATGCCGTGTACTCTACATTTCAGGGAAAATACAGTGACACTTTTTGAAAGGACTTTATTTGAAAGAATCTTTATCTGATTCAACGTAATTGAAAAGTTCTATATTCTCCATTAGATGGGCTCAGGAGAATTTTGACTCAGACATACAAAGCTTTTTACAATCCTAAATCCCACTGAAATCAAAGGAGCTGGAAGTCTAAATGTGGTTCTTGCCAGTGGCCTCTCTTTTTCTGTAACCTCACAGACTGATTTCAGTTCTCCTTGAAGGGCTCTGTGCATAAAATTCTTACCTATTCTGCTTTGAAATCCTCGATGGTAAAGTTAGATGACCCATATGTTCAGTGAAGCATGTCCTAGATATCTTTTGGTCTCTTACATTTGAAAATGTTGACAGGAATAATTACAGGATGAAATTTCCAGCCTCCAGCGGAAGGTCAAGAGAAACTACGAGCAGTTTCACAGGGATAGCCTGCATTGGCCATAGTCCACGGAAAAAGCCATATGTCAGCTATTATGATAGTAAGCAAAACTTCTAGGTGGCTTTCTCCAGGAATGAGAAAGTACTCAGGGACTTCGAGCAATGACAAATTTCTAGACTGCGCTGTGTGCTTAATTAAAGCTATAGACTACAACAGAAGCTGTATTTGTTATTTGCTTTTAATTTGGGCAAGTTTAGAACTGTGCATGTGATCACCTTGATTAATTGTCTGTATACTGTTAGAATCTCCTTTTGTCAGTTCCAATCCCTGCCATTTAATGTGGTAATACATGGGAATAAATAATCTTCAGTTTCATTCATTATAACAGTCTGATAGTTATCCCTCAAAGATTGCAACAAAGTCTGACTGATGTAGCAATGATCTTCCACAGCTGCTGCTGGGAGGGGTGGAGAGGGAGGAGGAGAAGGAGCTTTCTTCCCTGAATCCCAGCAAACTTAGTAAAAGAACTACCATCACGCCTTCAAATCAGGCAAATTAGTTTCAAGCCTGGCAAGAAAGTGGCCTTTTTTACCCTATATGTGACTCAGTTACAGTCACTGACCTTTAGTGGCTTGCTGCCCTAAAATTGTGTTTGATTCACTCAATCATTTATCCATTTTTTTACTATATATATTATGTTCTATTATATTCTATGATATATATTATTATTATATATATTATTACATATTTTAAGTATGTTTATTTCAATATCTTTATAATGCCACAAAGTAGAAATGACTATTTATGAGGAAGGAATGGGTATCTATGCAGCACGGAATACATGACTTAGAAGTCAGATATAAAAGCTGTAGAATACAAATAAGGTGGTGTTTCTTTTCTTATTTCAAATTTTTGGGAGTTTTTTTTGATATTTGAAATTCTATTCTTCTGCTAAAATTTAAATTGCTGTAGAAAATAAAATTAAACCGCCACAATGATTGTAGTATGTTGTGTGTAAGCCACATATGGTATAGTAGAGCTGCAGATAAAGCTATAACATATATGCACACAGATAAATGTGATGGAGTGTTGTACAAGCACACTAAGTTGGCACTGGTGCAAGGTACAGTCAAGTCTTGAAAGTCAGAAAGCACCAGTGTTGAACTGATAGTAATAAGGGCAAATGTCAGATGCATTAGCAACACCTCTGGGATGCTTGGTAAGAGTCTAAATGTCCAATTTAAAAGTAATATCCTGCTACAAACCCAAAAGAAATAATTCATGGAAACTTAATGATTTGAATATAACAGATCTTGGGGCTAAGTCAAGACACTTGGGCTTAAGAGATCTAGATTTAGTTTTTGCTTTGTAAAATACTTCCTTTGGGGTTTTGAGGAAGTGAATTACTTTGAGTTATCAAAGAACTCTTTCAAAATAAAGTCCAGCACAAGTCTCACATTTTTTTCTAAATACAAGTTTTAGGATTCTTCAGCACAGCGATGAGTGCATTGTAAGAACCCCGAGTTAGAGAAACATGCAGTGTCATTCTTGTTAGACTACTTAGTAAGTGATTTCCAGCTAGCTAATAGTCTTCCAGTAGATAATATAAATTTACACAAATAATTTTGGTCACTACTATGGTAAATATGTTTTCATTATGTAATGTGAAACATGCATTCCTGTATAAAAAATATGCACACAGTCATAAATTATTACACTTTAAATACTACTATAAGCTATGCAATGTAATATTAAAACCCTCCCAAACTTTAAATCTATTGCTCAGATGCTAAGCTTTGTCTGGAATTCTCTTGTATACAGGAGTATATATAACATATATACAGATAATAGAAGAGGGAAAACACTACATCTGGTGTGATGTGTCTTACATTTTTATGTATAATTTTTTTTTCCTAAACAGAATAGAAAAAAATAGGATAGAGTTGTAGCTCATATTGTAGCATTTCGATTTAACCTATAAAAAAGTTACTACTTACAGTAGCACCACTCTCACTGCCCTAACTCTAGTAAAAAAGGCAAAAGCTAAATAACATTCAAAAATCAGATAATTTTCATTGCTCTCCAACAAAAGGGTCTCATTTGTGATTTTTGTTGTAAAATCATATTGGTAGCAAGCCATAAATGGAGAATTATGATTTGATGTACAAATATGTTTCTTTTACAGTTGTGATCATTTGTTCAGTCCTCAAGTGAGCATTTTCCCAGACCGTTGTTCTAAGTTTGTTTGGTCTTGTATATTTGTAATGTTTAAATTAGCTTAATTTTTTTTTTTTTTGGTCCTTCCACTTGTAGGTACTTGCCATCTGGTCGATGATGATGAGTGTTTTTCTAAATATCTTCCTCATACACGTTCAATTTGTGAGATCTGAAGACCCTGAGATCTGAAGATGATTGTTTCAATACAGATAGCTGCGAGAGGACAAAGAGAAACCCAAAATGAGATCAGGAGATTTTAAAATGAATTTTATGGGGAAAAAGAGAGAAACAATATAGACAACCCAAAGACCTTTTTTAAGTCACAAGAGTAACATAAAAGAAATGTTACAAGTGGGGAGAGCAGAGGGCGGGGCAGAAGAGAGTTTTGTGGTGTCGCTATAACACAGCTATGACAATAATGTTGTGGCCGCAATTAGTTCGCAGGAACTACGAGTTACTGACGTTTGAGAACGTTAGTATTGTAGATTTACAGTAGTGTTGGATGTGAATCAAACACAGTTACCATAGGTCTCCTAATAAAGTCTTCAGGGAATCCTTCTTAAGCTTCATGGAGTTCTTGGTTTGTCCACTCTTCCACCTTGTCCAGGCCTTTCTGTAAGATGGCTCACCCTTCTGGCACGCCCTCATGACCCAGCTTAGTGTCATCAGCAAACCTGATGAGGGCTCTTCAAACCCAGGACCAGAACATTTATGAAGATGTCTAAAATAATGTACGAACATGTTGACTGTGTTTAGGACTAGGTTTAACACTATTCTTTTCATGGGAAACTCACCTTCATAGGGGGTTTGTTAAGAAAACGAAATAAGTTAGCTTGTAATGTACGACTAGCCCGTCTAAGTAAGACCATGTTATAGAGTTGACATTCTCTATTTATGACATTTTCTAAATGCCTTGCTTCATCAAACATGGCCAAAGATTTCTGCCTTACTACAAAAGAAATATAGCAATGTGTAAGGTTTCCATTTCCTTTGTTAGCAGTTAGTGTGTGGTTTAAACAAAATAAAGTTATTCAAAAGACCTCCAAATTTGTCTGTGTGAGGTCGCTATATGATATAAATTTTTCTGGTTTTGACTTGTTTTAATACATTTTTTCTTTCTATTAAAACAAAAAATAATTAGTCAAAATGAAACCCCCTTTCCCAGAAGACTCAGTTTCTCATATTCTTGTATTATATCGTGAACCTTGTGGTATCATTTGACATCTTTAAAGGAGAGTAATAGCCAAGGTGCAAACAGATGCCAGCTACAGAATACAAACCTACAGTGTATTAATCTGTAGACCTTTGAGCTTGGAAAATATCTAGTGCTCTTTATTTATAAAAGCCTATCAGCAGTACCCTGCTACAATGTTATATATAGTAAGTGCTGTATATATCGGTTGATCTCTGTGTATAGTTTATGGCATCTAAGGTGTAGTAAAAGGATACATCAGGGTTTATCATCCGCACCCTGCTGGTTGCTTGACAGGCATTTCTGTTTAAGATATATGTAAGAGAGTAAAAAGAAAGTGTATTGAAAGAAGAAAGGTATCTATTAAAACAGTACAACTGGCAACATCTGGGAAGTCCATCAATAGAATTTTATAGCTTGCATTTGCTTGAAGTTAAGGTTTACTACATGAAACGCGTGGTAAAAGAATCATGTCATTTCTCACATAGTTGTTATGGCAGAACATGAGGAGTGTGTGTTGTATCCATTCCTACAATAAAAATCACTTCCATGTACACACATACATACATATACAAAACACACCCACCAAGTGGTTCATCAGGCTTGTGTGTGATCAATAATGAATAAAGTCAGATATGAATCAAAGTTTCACGTCCATTTATACAAAATTATTTTAAAGAAAAAGCAAAAATGTTCTTGTACAGGATCGGTATACACCAATATTCTTCTGTGTAGATTAGTGCACAGTCATGGCTAAAACCACTGTAAATCTGATACTCTTGTGCATTTGTTTCAAATGCTAAATCACTAAACCATATTGAATATCATGGATAGAAAAAGAATTCTGCAGACACTTCTTGCATGCTAGGGGAAAAATAATGAAGAGTTATAAAAGTTCGTTTAAAGGACTAACCCTCAGAAGTAAGAGCTCCTTAAAAAGACTCAGAACCCATTTATCATCTCATTTCACATGTTAACTTCTTTTGCAGAAGTGACACTGCAACACAGAAGTACACTTGAACTGCACTAAAAGGATATATTGATTTCCTTCATTTTCAGCAGTGATGATCAAGGTGCCTTAAATACTAAGACATGTAGAAATTTGCCTCCTTCCTTTGTGTGTAGACTGACTGAGCCTTCCAAAAGATGACGGAGCTTTTGCTAGTTCCAGGATAATTCCTTGCCCTTTAAGATAGGCCACGTTTCAGTTTATGAAAATATCATAACTTGAAGATTTGAGAAGAAAAGCAAAGGAACAAAACTAAACCCTGAACAATGTTTAAAAAAACCCCTTTCCTTTTCATTTTTGGATGTTTTGGTAGAAATTATTAACAGACTCATTTCCACGCTCTTAAATAAGGGATCTGCTATGGAGGTCACGCATATGGTGCATCGCTTAATCACCATAATGAACATGTAAAATGTTATCATAATGAGGCGTATGTAGACAAAGTAAGTCAAAATGACTATGCCATTAAGAAATTGCAGAAATTATTCCTTTCTCACCAGATATGAGAGGTACTCAATCCTGTTTTATTCCAGTAGAAGCTGCTCTCTATTCAGCATTTCATGGACAGAAAACCTGGAAATCAGAACACTTATTTAGACATCTAACTATGTACTTTTTTATCTCATTTAGAAAATTTTGGTGAAAAGTCCTCAGGCTCCCTTCCAAAAGCAGTACTGTTAGTTACATTGGAAACGATTCAGCCTTATTACTTATACTTTTCTAGGCAACTGTTCTTTGCTTTTGTCAGAGGTTTTTAACTGGGTTAGGCTTAGAGTAGGTTTTTTTACAGAGCTGGATTAAACTGCTGAAGTGTCCCATATGGTTAGAACATTTGGTTCTTTTAAAACAGGAATTATATGTGACTGTGGACTATAAAAAAATTTTAAAAATTTTGTATGCATAAGGACAGAATAATATACAATTATACCACCAATTAGAGAAATTATATTGCCGTTCAGTAAATTTTTTAATTATAATAGATATGAAGCTGTCCAGATTTTAAAAATTAGAATTGAAAGAATCCAAATAAGAAAGACTGCTGGAAAAGAGTCATGAGTATAAAAGGAAAATCATAAATATAAGGTTCATAGGAGTTTTTTCATTATATAAAAATTGCCAAAGTTGTTATATTCAATTCTTTTTTTAAAAAAAATTGCCAATAGCTATGTGACATACAGAAGTTACTAGTTCAACGTAAGAGTGAATTTAAGACCATAAAGTCTATAATAGTTAAAACAGTTAAATGAATAAAAACCTATTTGTGTTCAGAACCACAGTTGCTTTGTGGTTAAACATTTTCTATCATTATTTATTCTAAGTTGTTCTGTTTTTCTAGTATTGCATGAAATGCCTTATGGGTCTTGTACCGTGCAGAGACAACTTCACACACAATTGAAAACAGAAGGAAACAAATGGCTACTCTGATCTTGTTAGGCATCTTTTTCGTTTTCAGCATTAACTCTTCCACTCTCAAATTGAGATAGGCATCTCAAAAAAACCCAATTTCTTACCTACTTTTATTTTTTAAAAAGTTTCTTTATTAAAAGGACAAAATTTTTACTTTTTAATTGTGATGATATGGCAGGTACCGAAGACAACGCAAAATAAAAAGGCGTGTTCTGAGTCTAACAGTTACAAAGAATTCCATTAAGTAAACTTAATTTATATGTTATATAGCCATATTAAATAGATACAGATTTAATTTTAAAAATGCACTTAAGAATTAAGTACAACATATTTTTTTCTGATTAGTTTTTTTTCTAAAAGGAGAATGTAGTAGACTTCAACCAAACAAGCCCACCTCCTTCCCCCACTCCAATCTTTCCACGCATCTTGCAGGTGGTAGCACTTACAATCCCCTACTTGCTGGCAATTATCTGACATGGTATTAATTATTTTTTGATTAATTGCCGGAACACTTTTCACAGTATGAAGCAATTTTAAGTTTGTGAAGGGAGGGGGACAAAGATAACACATTTTAAGTAATAGCTTTCATGCTATAGAGTAGTTCATGAGCCCTCATTTTCTGTGTGAAACTTTTCCTGAAGTGATTTTTGATACCCATCACATTATATATAGCACTTTCTATGTCATGTCTTATTCACCTAAGGCTTTATCTTTAGATTAACAGACAGGCTAGTTTGGACTGTTTTTAATGGAGGGGGAAATCT
The DNA here is from genome assembly GCA_014706295.1 of Lycocorax pyrrhopterus obiensis. Taxonomy (NCBI): domain Eukaryota; kingdom Metazoa; phylum Chordata; class Aves; order Passeriformes; family Paradisaeidae; genus Lycocorax; species Lycocorax pyrrhopterus. The sequence goes on from JACSVZ010000001.1 coordinate 21,218,320, forward strand.
CATTATACAGTGAGAAGATGCGTATTTCTGAAATTAAAGATAATAAGCCAAAGGCATTAAGCTATCAGCTGACTTAACAGCTAAGATACTGACTCCTCTGAACATCAAAGCTTAGTCTAAATTGCCCCTATTATTTCTAGATTAGGGGGGGAAAAAAGAGGATCTAGTCTGAAAATTATCTTTGTCAGAAAATTACCATATTTTCCACTTTTTGCATCTACTCACTATGGTTATGGATAGTGTTTTCTGAAATTGTTTGACTAATAATAGAGCCACATTTTCCTGGCTCTTTTGAATTACGCAGTAGTTTGTTCATTAGAAAGGAAATTTTATATTGGAATGAATAACCCTCTACTAAAATGTGAAACTTTGATTGCCATTTTTTTGTAAGTAGAAATAGGCAATATTTAATATTTGAATGATCAGAGAAAGAAGAACATTGAAGTGTGTATTTTGCTTGCTATCTATTCTCTAGGCCTGAAATAATGCAGTTAGACAACTGCAATGCATTACAGAGTGAGAAATCAGGTTTTGCAGGTTTTCAGTCATGTTTTCAAAGACTAACTTTATGCATGTATATAAATATATGTAAAGAAGATCAATACTTATACTCATTAGGATGATTTTGACAGACAATACCTGATTCTTTACAGAAAATACAAGTAACCATGTCAAAATTGATTGGAACGCACAAGAATAGAAATGATTCTTAGATTTACAGTGAGACACCCATGTGTCCCTATCTATAAGTGAAGGATATGTTTTCAATTCATTCATACATGATAGGAAAACTTTTATGAGATTTAAAAATTATTAGCTTTAGCTACTGGACTTGTTCATACTCCAGAAATTAAGAGATCATTACATATTCATATACTTAAAGAAGAATATACAATCCAAACTTTGAATGGTTACCCTCAGCAGCTACTATAATTTTTAAAGGTTGCCACTGGCATTATATATTTCAGTGTCTTAGCAGGAGGTAATTCTCAGAAATTTTCAGATTTTCTATGCATCTTTGTACTTAAGTTTGTCATGACTCTTAAGCAAAAAAAAAAAGACTTTTTTTTTCCCTATAGCATAGAATCATAGAACCATATCCAGAATATCCTGACTTGGAAGGGACTCACATGGATCACTGAAGTCCAAAGCCTGGCCCTGCAAAGGACAGCCCCAAAAGTCACACCATGTGCCCAAGAGCATTGTCCAAATGCTTCTTGAACTGTGTCAGGCTTGGTGCTGTGACCACTTCCCTGGGGAGCCTGTTCCAGTGCCCAACCACCCTCTGGGTGAAGAACCTTTTCCTAATATCTGACCTAAATGTCCCCTGACTCAGCTTCATATCATTCAATTGGGTCCTGTCATGGTATATAATACATCATTTAGAAACAAAATAAAACAAGTTCAAATGTAAAATAGTAAAACCCTAAGGAAACAAACAAGACAACAATAAAAATGGAAACGACAATGATTAAGATGCATCCATGCAGGATGATGATAGCCACCTTTGCGTTAGAATGAATATATATTAAGCTACTTTTAATTAAATATTAAATTAATCCTTCTCACTCTTCTTTTTTTTTTTTTTTTTAATGTAAGCCAACAGGATACCTAACTAAGATTTTGAACAAGAATGGAAAAAGACAAATAGAAGTCCACTCCATTCTTTCTTTTACTTCATGGAAGGACTTTAAATCTGTTAAATTGTCACAAACCTACATGACATCCTTCAGTAAGGAACTTTTATTTTAAATGCAAAAGGACTAGTTAAAATAATGAATTAAAAATGGCAACAATAAAACTGGAGGAGAATGACACCAGTTTAAGACAATTTGCATCCCATAAAGTTTACTGGGAATGTAGGGAAAGGTATTTTGCCCTTACTACAGAAGCTCACCTTCATCAAAATGTTTGCTTACTGTGGAACTGGCTGTGAGAGGTGAAATAGGTCCACCATGCCTTTCTTTTGGAGTCAGCAGATGCTATGCAAAGACCATGGTGGAGCAGTCTTTCACAGTCATGCAGACTGTCATAGAGATTTATTCAAGATTGTTTTGTGAACTACAAACTACGTGGCTAGGTATGGGGATAACCTGAAGAAGTCTGATGTCCTCTGCTGTACCAGAGGACAGAGCAGGCAATCCTGACAACCTTCTCTGGTCTTCAACAAATTAGATCAAGTAACAACAGCAGTGACCAGAAGCTCAGCCCAAGGAGAGGTCTAAGCACAGAAAGGGTGAAAGATAAAAGGGGAAAAAAGCTGTGGATTTGCATTTCTAATACAGTCTGCCCAGCTGCCAGCTTCTCACAACTCCAAGCACTCGTTCAGAAGTTTCTGGCTGAAGTTTTGTGCAAAAGGGCTTCTTACATGGATATGCTTGTCTAAAACCAGAAATTCCTTAACAGGTGCACAGCATGGTTCTGCCTCTCCAGTTCATCAGCATTATTAATTTGTCCTTCGAATATTTTTAATATACATTTCCTTTAATTTTTAAAAATTTATGCAGATTTTTGGCATACCCTAAAAGTATAAACAATTTGTCTCTCTTGAAATACATATTTAATAATAAGATTCACCTTTATAAGACAACTTGCAATGACAACGGCTTACATTCTTTGTCAGTGTTAGTGTTACATCTCCAGTAATGTTAAGCATTTTTTATCTAAAGTTTTTATGTTGGGATTCAGGAACTTTTAAAATTGTTTTGAATGTGAGAGCCCTACAGCTGATTTTCTAGTTAAAAAAAAAAAAAAAGGTTTGTTTTCAGTAATGGTATATCAGACAGCTTGAAGTATACAATTTCTCAGAAATGCTATGTATGTTATTTCAGTTAGATGTGAACGGAATTTGAACTTGTATGGAAGATTATGGTAAGTGAACTATGTGACTGACAAGATATAATGGAGCAGTGCAGCAAGAACAGATTGCCAATAGCAGTTTGCTCATTATGGAATTCCAGATGAGATGTTGAAGCACAATGATTCTGATGTGACTTGTTTGCACTCTCTTCTCTATCTGAATATACTATGTAAAACCTAATCAAAGTAAAATGGGTTGCAATAAAGGTCCATGTAAATGGTGAAGAATTTGATAAAAATAATGAGCTATCGCATGTTAAAAAAACCCCGAAAATTAGTTCCAAATGTTGAAGACCATGCATTTAGAGTTCCATATTGTATTTTTAGTACTGAGAAGAATTCAAGGTGTGAGAGTTACATGTCAGAGGTTAAAGTCATGTAAGTGTTCCAAAATTACCTAGAACATAACATCCTCTTCTATGTTTACAAATTACTGTATTCTAACAGGAGATGGTCTCTTTGTCAGGACACCATTTCTGCCAGGAGACAGAGGGGATCAGCCTAATGCTAACTTGAAACCCAACTTGCATACTCCGGTGAGAAACTACAGTTCTGTTCATTATAAAAGTTCTCAAACACTTGCCTGATTCATTGTGCAATGTAGCTTTGAAAGAAGGCAAGGACATCTAAGAGAGGATGTTGTTATTCAACATTTTCTACTAGGACTACCCCAAAAATAACGAATTTGAGTTTGTTAGCATATATTGATTATTCTTGTCCGTGCCTTCTGTGCGTCATATATTTGTACATATTTTTATAAAGACACACTGTTATCTAATGTTGTAGTGTTTTCTCTTTGTTGAAGAAGGAAATTTGGGTTTCTTTATTAATTTAAATGTCCACTATTCTGTCTTTTTTTCTCAGATTGAAGGCCTGAACATCCACTCTGATATGCATGGCCTCTCCTGAAACAGAAGCCCTACAAAAGAAACAGAATACAACACTTTATTTGTGATTATTCCAACTTCTAGGGAGAAAACTGTGAATCTGTGATGGATTAATATATTTAGTAATTGTTAAATGATAGTAACTGCAGTTCTAATACTACTCACTCATATGAGACAGAACAGTGAAGTTTTCAATTAGCTTGCTTTTTTGTCCCTCAGGAGTATTGCTCCCTTGCAAGGATTCTACTCAGATTAGAGTTCACCTTTAAGTTAGATATCTGCTCTTTAAAAAGCATATTTGACTTACTTTTCAGTCATGAGCCTGACTGGTGAAAATCCTCCTAGGGTACTGAAGAGAAGGTAAGGCTGATATAACCATTTGTAATCATTACTTGTATTAGGCTCTCTCTGAGTTAAGAAACCTACATGAGAAATATAGTGTAGGTGGTTTATGTATCAGATAACTTATCACACATCTTATGTGAAAGTAGGGAGAGAACAGCCCTTGAGGAGCTCATATCACTGAGCTAACTGGCTAGTGCCATGTTAAAGGTATTTGTAATGTTTCTGGGCTTCATGCTGGCTTCACTGATAATTTATCTAGAAAAACACATGACAAAGTTATGCAAATAATGACTAAATGAGAACCTTGTTGGGCCTACTCCTTCTACATATTAATTTGAGAAACCTTGTCCACCTTCTCCCCAAAGAAATCAGGGACTGATTTTAATGATATTTTTTCAGTGGACAGACACCTCCTTTCTATCTTTCTGACTGATTATGAAGCTATCCTTAATCATCACACTGTAATATATCATTATTCATTCCAAATTTTTCATTAGACTACTATTACATAAAGAAACCCTCTGCTGGTTCTGGACTATTTCATTCTGCCATGTAATTATTCTTCTGTTCCTATCTTACACTGATTAGAGAAGCATACACTTAACTTCATCAAACTCTAAAAACGGGAAAGGTTATCTTTAAAAGTGGAAAATACAAGAAATTATAATTAGAGACATCACTTGGCATAAAAAATCTCTTACAGTAGTCAGAGAGCTGGGTGTGTGACAGAGCCTGGTGTTCAACGTGCAGGGTTTTTTGCTTTTTAATATTAAGCAATCTTACATCTTAATATTATTTTGGAAATCAGAGTCCAAAATGCACTTTTGAATAAAGTGAATAATACTAGTGACTTTTTTAGAATCAAAGAAATCCCATTATGGATGTATTTAATGGATAATTACATTGAGATAATGGAGAATAAGCTCAAATACAAGAGAAAAATAATTCACACTTGGCTGGGGGAACACATGGCTAAGTTGTACTGTTGTGCCAACCCTGGCCTTCAGCTGAACTTCTCTGATTATTTGAAGACATGAAGGAACAGAAATTTCTAAGCTGAGAATCAAATAATGTGACTAAAAGAGGAAGTTGAGAAAATTGAGAGTGGAGTGGAATTAAATAGTAATTCTACTTTTAAACTTGATAGGTGCCTAGATATTCATACATTGTGCAAATCTATCATTCTGGTTTTAAACCAGGTATTCCTTACTTCATACTGAAATTATATTCATAGTGCTTATATGTTAGAGATTGGTGAATACATGCAGGCCTTTGATAGATTCCTTGGCTTTGAAGTGATAACTCAGATAATCAAAGGGTGCCTGTGACAGGCACACAGGGCTGGTCAAGGTGCAAAAATCAACATGCTCAAAATCAAGATGCTCAAAAATGTTTTTCTAGATTAGATAAAAGCAATTTTAAAGGCAAAAGTAGTCTTTTTTAAATCATTCCTCAAACTTACATTCAGCATCACTGAACGTGTACATTCAGCATCATTGAATGGTTTTCTCCTGGGGCCCATCTTAACAAAATCATCTGAGACTGCATCATCTGCATATTACCAAAATATGTCTCAACTGATTCTGGTTAAACAAAGCATCAAAACCAAACTAAGCAACAGAACACCCCTCTCAGCTTGATTCACACTCCAGAGCCAAACCTGCGAAAACAGACTCAGTTTTTAGATTTGTACTGAACTGCACAGTCTGGGCTAGGTCAAGCTCTTACCTTTTCAAGATGAATATTAAAATTATTATGGTCTCTGTAGGAAACCTTCTTGTTCCCTTGATCATCTGAACAAACAAAGAACATCGACATTAAACCACTAAGCACTGAGAATTGACATTTTATATGTTAACTTTTCAATAAATTCCGGCTTCTTTTTAATAAATTCTGATTTCTGATGGGGCATATACTTGACTAATGCTTACTGAAAACAAAGGAACACATGCTGTTTGTAACAGGAGCTACCGGCACTTATTGTATCACAAAATGAAGTCATCTTTAGGCAGGCAAAGCTTTACTTCAGTGAAAGTTTCTTATCACCATTGAAACACAATCACAGAGCTGACAACGGGCCAGGAACAAATATTTCCCTTAACTAATCAAGCAAAAGCTTGAATGTACATCATAGCTTACAAGGCTCTTTGTTCTATTAATGGTATTGACTATAACTGTGTTACAGGAAACATGGCATAGCTTTCTGGTAAGAATTCACATGAATATAAGTATTGCACGTACCACACTATTTAAGTATCTTCACTAATGAGCTAATATTCCTCAAGCTATTTAAGCATATGGAGGTCATTACTTACAGTTGAGTTTATAGAGGGGTTGCTGTTTTCCATCCATAGCTGCTGTAAAGTGAGACGAGCTGTGAAGGAACTTCTGAAGTATCTGAAGACTTCACATGTTCCAGCCAGAAAGTTTTCCCTGTTCTCTCTGTTTGCTTAGTAGTCCCAGGAGGCAATAAAAGTAAAATGGGCTATAAAATAGGACATATGGACAAACTTGCTGTTGCAGCAGGTATGGATTATATAATGAGAGACATCAAATATCTGACATGAAAGGAGCATCAGCTAGGTGTCCAGTCACCCTGTGATACTGACTTCGAGAGTTTCTATGGGCTCTGCTTGCATAATTGACATTTTTCCAGACAAGAGATCTGTAAGTTTGTCCTTATCTTTGAAGCTGTCCTCTTGATCTGATCTCCTGCCTGACAGCCAAGTCTTCAAACATGCAGCTATGTCAGTTCACATCTCAACATGTAAATAAAATTACTAATACATAGTAGGACTGGTGTGACTATTTTAGTTCCCTAAGACAAGTTTAAAAAGGAGGGCAAATCTTATGGTGCCATATTACAGGTTTTCAGCCTTAGTAAGTTAGTCTAGTAATCATGCTGTGACCTTCCAGGCACTGTGATAATTAAAAAACACTGCTATTATCTGCTTTCTCCTGTGAGCTGATGTGCAACAGAAAATATAAAGACACAAATATTTGTGGGGTTTTTCCCCTGGAAGAAAACAATATTTCATATTATGGCTATATCTTGTGACTCCATGGGAATCTTTCATCAAAAAATCTGGTTGAGGTTTAATTTCTGACCATCTGATGCTCCACAAACACATTGCTTCTGTCCAAAATCAGCATATTTTACAGGTTAGCAAAAAAAATTTATAACAATAAATGGATCCTGGCCTGATTCAAAAATCTGCCTTTGAATGTATCTCAGATTGCACTGAAGAACAATGGATCTTTTTGCTTATAGTTAAGTCAACTTGGAGTGAAGACATTTTTCTACCTTTTTTCAGCTCCTTTATCATATCCCTAATACCTACTGTAGTGAAAGTGAAAAAACACTCCCACCCACAAAACATAGCCATGTAAACGTACCTGTTTAGGGGTTTTTATTTGTATCTTGAGCAAGACAGAACGATTGAGGAAGTATCTGGTTTTTTTCCCTTGTTTTCTGTTTTAGCTTCCTTGAAAGTATATTATTATTTTACGATTTTATAGCAATTAAGAAATTATTTGTTTAGGCCCACAATTTCTTAACTTCAAAACTTTTATTTAAATTCCACCGGGATTTATAGATTAAACACATGCTTAAAGTGCGTGTGTAATTAGATGTTTTGCTGAATTGGATTTTTAATTGCTAATTTATTTTTAGTAAAGTTTTATTGACATCCCTGTTTATTTAAAGGAGCTATTTAGATTTTCAACATAAGATTTCATTTGCAGAATTTCTGAAGAATTACCTACATTAAAGCAGTGAAGTAGGATTAATTATTAAGAACTTAGAGACTAAATCAAACAGGGAGCAATAAAACTCAAACCCCATGTATTTCTTTTGGAGTTTTTCCATTCTAATAAAGGTAAAGTGGACAAACACATTATTTCATCTATGAAGTTTTTCAATATCTGCTTTCCCTCATGCACCATGAAGTAACTTTATGGCTGGTAAAAGCAAGAACGGTTGGGTTGGGGTTTTTGTTGGTGGTGGTTTTGTTTTTTTTTTTCAAACAAAGTCTGCTTTGTCACAATAAAAAAGACATTGTAAAAATAAAATAGACATAAGAAAAAAGATGAAAAATAATAACCCTTATGGAAAAGCAACAATATGTAGGTGTCTTTTCTAATAGAAAAGGAAAATTACTTGCAAAGTTCTCAAGCCAAATGAGAGACTTCAAAGCTTTCACCAAGATTTTTTTTGGTTAGCAATATGGGAGAACAAATAAAGCACGTTGCAGGAGAGAAATGCTGAAATTTCACAAACAGAAATATTTGAAACTATGATCTGATTTATTGACAACATAAAACAGACTTGGCATAAGAAAAATGCATAATTGGTCACACAACAAAAGACAGCTAGCTAGATATAGATGTGATTCCTATCAAAATTCAGTAAGGCCACATTGCATTTACCAGTGATCTTACTCATTACATCTGGTGGCATCTGCACGCTCTTGTGTGCGTTTAAACGAAAACATAAAATTGCTGACAAGAAAAATATATGATCTCACCCTTTTCTAGGACACGTTTTTCACCCAGTAAGCCTTTATTTAAGCCTTTGTAATTGCTTTCAGTATTGTCTTTTTAGGACTATACGTCCCCCTGCCAATACTGTGGGGGAAGATGCTGTTCCTCTCTAGGAGCTGCCTAAGAGGCACAAGGTGAGACAGGGTGGAGGCTGTGGGTTCAGGCAGACAGGAGAGCCAGGCACAGAGCCCACAGGATCTGCAGTGGTGACAGACTTCATGTCCCTTCAGAAAGCATTGCCCTCAGCAGTGAGGGTGTCCGCGGTTCTACATAAATTGAGGAGTGCATCTTTGATATATTTTTTTAATTTATAAGTTTTGCACATTTTTATTTTTTTGTTTCAATTGTTCTATCTACAGGTAGCACATTTCTTATCCTCGAATCAGACATTGTGTTGTAATAAAATCAAGTTTTCTTTGCAATGAGGCAATGGCCTCTTTTTCTAATTTATCTTATATGTAAAAGTCCATTTCAATGAATATGATTATCTGTAAGCAGACTAGGTATATTGAAGGACATTCAAATTCAGGTTTTGTACATTCATTGCATGCACTTCTATCTGACATTTTACCTGGGCTTTTAGTTGAAAAGGTGCTGAAAAATAGAAGACGGGCAAAGCCTCTTGAGCAGCCAAACCCATCAGCTTAGTGCTGTGCTAATGTCGCCTTGTGTCTTCCTTTTTGTTGTGAGAATTGGAAAGATCTTACCTTTACCCATAATGTATGGATACCTCCCATGCAAGTTAACAGCAAAAAACCCCTTCCTTCTTAGTACCTCCTCCAGGCTTCTCAAAGAAATATCCCCCAGTATGGCCTTTCTTTGTTGTAGACTTTTGCACAAGGTCTTTGTTCTTGTAAAACAAGAAAAAAGAATTTGTAAAAAACCAAAAAAAACCCCCAAAACTGCACTTTCCATATTAGTTTTGTACCAAAGTAGATGCTTGCATAGGTATAATGGAAGGCCACAGGAAATAAAAGAACTATACCTAGAAGCAAGGTTAAAGAAACATCATTCTGGATTGCCCAAGATAAAATCGAATGTTTGGTACTACCAAGTCTGAGTACTTTGTGGGAGAATTCCCTATCATTGGGCATTTCACATGAACTTGGTATCTCACTAGGCAAACACATAAAAAATTTTTGTGCACTTAAAATCTGTCCAGAAATTCCAGATCAATTACTTATATATAATAATCTGAAAGGCTTGTTAAAATGCATGTAGAGTTCAGAGTGGATCAAACACAATCAAAAGCTGACATAAGCTAAAAAAAATCAGATTCCTCAGAAAAAAAAAACCCTAGTAGACTGCTTCCTAAACTTTTTGGGAGCAGAAATGAATTTAAAAACCAAGCATAATTCTGTGTCGAACCAAAAAATCAGTAACATTATCTACCGCCAAAAGGAAATCTCCTGAGAAGGGTTAGTATTTTTCTGAAATATATCATCTGAAAGATGTCATCCAAATTATTAGCTGACTGTGTTAAAAAAATTGAAGAGCAGGATCCTGCTTATTTAGGGGAACCAGTTTGGTATTTAGAAATGGTCCAACTCTGTTTCCTGTGAGAACCAAGGCTGGCAAGCATAAAACAAGTTCTGTAAGACCTAAAGCAGCACCCGGGGAACATGCAGGATAGCACAGGGCCTCCCATGTGGCCTGTGACTGGCCTCTGCAGGAGCAGCTGAACAGGTCTCTGGGTGTGGTGGTTGCATGGGTCAGGTCTGCCATACCTCTTTGGGGAGCTCAGAAGTGAGCAATTCTGCCTGATATACATCTCATATCTGATCATAAAAACATGGAATGATGGAATGCTTTGGGTTGGAAGGGTCCTTAAAGACCATCTAGCTCCATCCTCTCTGCCATGGACAGGTACACCTTCCACTACATCAGGTTCCTCAAAGTCCCCTCCAGTCAGGAATGCGGCCTCCACTTCTCTGGGCAACCCGAGCCAGTACCTCACCACCTATGTTAGGAAGAATTTCTTCCTAATATTGAATCTAAACCTACCTTCTTTCAGTTTAAAACCACTATGTCTCATCCTATCGCTCACTCCCTGATGTCTAAATCTGATGCCTGCATCTTACCCTGAAGAGATTATGTCTATAACATGTAGGTTCCTCTATGAGAAAGACTTTTGATCCTGTATCCACAGAGGCTGTGTACCTCTGTTGTCAACAGGAAATAGTTCTGCCTTTGGGCAATGTCCTAGTAAGTCCTCTGCTGATGAGGCTGGTAGACTACCACTCTTTCTTCCCCTGGAAATCATCTCCATCTTTTTTTCTCTTCCCACAGTTGTCTGTAGCTGGAAGACTTTCCAGAGACACTTTGATCTGTTGACAAAAGGTCAACAGCTGAAAATACAGCTCGTCACCTGAGAATTGCTTAAAAAAAGAATACTCTTCAGATGGTCTCTGCTGTATCTAAGAAACATGACAAGTGAGAGGTCTGACTTGTCACTCCTTGTGAGGGAAGCTAGGGAGTGATGATCACGGTATTCAGTCAGCTTATGTGTTGGCATTGTGCTGATGAAGACACAGTAGCTGGAAGGTTCAGAAGGACTCAATACACTGGGTAGAAAGATAAATTTGAAGAAACTACACTGTGGATGTGCTATGTAAGAGGATGAGGCTGAGCTGATGTTCAGACTTAGCTGAAGAAACAATAACCACACCACTTTTCACACTGAAGAATGCTTCTCCAGAGAGGGAAGGTGAGCTGGAGAGAACAGAATCACCAGTCTCAGTCCACATTACACCAGGAATGGGCTCTTCCTATCTCATGAGTTAGAAATCTAATGATGTGGAGGAGTACAAAAGAAAAATTTTAAATATATATGTATATATATATATACTTTATCATTTTACACTGCATTTTATATTTCACTAGGCCTGCTCTTGGCTCATTCAGAAAACAAGTCAATAGTACCAGATTGAGGTTGTAGCAAATTTCATAATGAATATTTTTCATAAAAAGCTTGAATCCAGAATCATCCAAGGCAATCCAAGGCTAAATCAGCTTAGGTAGAAATTTATCTAGAAAAAACCACCAGTAAATAGCAATTTATGGAAAAGAGAAAGCCAATGTAAATAATCCATTAGAATTCAAGAATAATTATGAAAGTTTTCTTTTCTATCTATAGCTTCTGTCCTTAGTCCAGTAAAAAGGAACTCTCTATTAAGAAAACACCACAACATTTCAACACATACAGATAAAAAAAAAAAAAAAAAACAACTGAAATACCCCAGGACAAAAATAAATCAGTTTTTGCCTTATGTGAACTAGTGCACAAGATAGAATTGGACAACTTGAAAATTAAGTTAACACTTTTCTAAACATGTTGTCATATAGAAGTAAAAGATGGCAATGTTTTCATAGAGAAGATGGGAAAATATCATATGCTATATTTAGTTATGTTTTCACATTTTTCAAGTCTTTGTCACTCCTCCTTTCTCTAAGCAGATAGTCTATTTTCTTTATTCATCATCTGACAATCTTGCCTGAGAGAACGGAAGAAGAAAGTAATGAATAAAAGACTCCATTTCTTGTCATGTTCATAAACAACTAAGTTTAAAAGAAGGCTTTCACAGCAATTTTAACAGCCAAATGTAACAGCTCATTTAGAGTCTTACTTTGCATGCAGCCAAAAAGTTGATCCAGATTGATGTAGAGTTCTGAAAATATTATGGCAAATTCCTCTTTTATTCAATATACAAAGTACAGCTTGACTAGTTTTCAGGGAGATGTAGATGAAATTTTCAAAGATGTTGTGGATAGAGTTGTACACAATTTGCAAACATTCTAACAGCAATTAGACAACAGATCACTCTAAAAATACTGAAAATATTAACTCTAACTAGTAACAGTGTTGACTGACTCTCTCTTTTCCACTAAGGACTGTATTTCATAGATGATAACATAACACCTCAGGCAGGATAACACACATATAATGAATAAAATACCTACAGGATCTGAGTCTGTAATAGTATTCAGGACAGTGACAGTACATAAGGATTATTTTTAATCATTCCATATAAGTATTTTTAAGGCTTCATCTGTTCAATGTTTAAAGTATTTGTAAGCCATAGTTTACAAAATAAATTAGACTAAAATAAACACTGGCAACTCCTGATGCAGATATGAAAAATGCACATTTGTTCCTTACTTCAAAGCCAGTTTTTGAAACTGTGTGTTAACAGTTTATTAAGTTATACTTTCCACATAAATATGTATATATGCATATGAAAATCCAAGCAGAAATATTCCAACATCACAGTGGGAGATTACAAAATGATTAAAATATCAGGACAATTGGGATATGAAGTGAAGGAAGAATGGCCATTTGACTTTTGGCTGACACTTCCAACCATATGTGACACTTCCAACCATATGCTATAATGAATGTAAAAAATCAAATTATACACTTGACTGAACAACATCATGGGAAAATTTGTAGTCCAATTTGTTTCTTTAAACTGAAACTGATACCTGATTTCTAAATATGATGGCACTGCATTAGGTATAAGCTGATTTGGAGTAAATTCCAGTTTCATGTCTGGCAGAACTGTTCCTGTGAACCCTATGACGTATTCTGCATTTGCCAGCAGCAATAAAATAGCTTTACCACATAAAGAAGAAGCCAGAGGGAAGAAAAATGATCACTTGGTCTTAAAATAAACAAATGCATTGAAAAAGTTGAGATGGAAATAGTTTTTTAGTTTCTTTCCACCAGTTTGCTGAAAATCATTAACAAGGTTCATTACCTCAGAAAGGTGCAGGTAAAAGTGGATCCACGTCACAAACACTGGAGTCAGAATGAGATTTTCCTAGTCCAGTAAAGCCCCCAATTCTGTTGTGTTTATGTAAAATCTCAGATTGAGCGCATTAATAATTGAAAACAAGTAACATTTGCTAGCTTATTCTTAGTAGGTGATTTAACCCGCTCAAATAACCTAACAATTAATGTGTTGCCATCATTTTGTTTGCACTCTAATCATGTTGCAAGTGAAATAAAGAACTACCCTTGACTAGAAGTGCAATTAATGTAGTGCATTAGAGAGAAGCCTTAAAGTAACAAATTAGGCTTCCTTTTCTTATTTTATGGTCTGTTGTAGACAAGTAGTTTTGCTGTAATTTTACAGCAGTTGTAATTGACAACCACCTTCCTAGCCAAGGACTGGAAAACATACTACTAAAGACAGCATATAAGGACAAGTATAGGCTGGGCTGAGAATGGAGTAACCCTAAGGAGTAGGACTCTTTTAGGCATCTTTAAGCTCACCTCTAAAATATTCTTTTTTTTGAAAATATTCATCTCGAACTATAGTATTGGAAAGCTTGTATAGCCTATCAACCTGCATTGAAGAGAACTTTCCCAAAATTAAAAAAAACCACATTACAGTTTGTTTCTTGGAGACCATCTAAAAAGCAGACTGATGTCAAAAAATTTCAGGAGGGAAACTTCTAGAATGGATGATTAGTTTATTAGAAATAATCCTTTCAAGCACCATTCTGGGACTAAAAGAATTAGAAAGACAATATGTCAGTCTATTCAGCATCTCAGGTTAGGGTCACGAGTGTAATTTTCAAGCAAATCTCCCAGCTGGCCTTTGATTTGCACTGTTTTCCTTGATATCACACGTAATTTCTGAGCGTGTGAATAAGTTTGCTCTCAGAAACTAGAGCAGAAAGCTCCTTCTTAATGCAATCCAACTGCCAGTAGTCACTGAGAACCTGGGACCAGATTTAGAACTACTCCAAGAGTAAATCCCTCTCCGTGATTTTGGTGAGTACATCCTCTGCAGTGATTGATTCCCTTGACTGTACTTAAGACAGCTATGATTAATTTTTCTTCCTGTGGGCATTCACCAGAGTTTTACTTTTTTGGTGACCCACAGCAGTCCTTAACTTAGAAGTGACACTTCACCGTGTCTTAATTATCCCTCCCCTGATAGGAGAGAATTTCCAGAGCCCTTGCCTGGGCTCTGCAGATGAACGGGACTTTTCCACGCTTCTTGCTTTCAGAAAGTTGTTGATTAAGTCTTATCAAAAGGAGCTTAGCCAGGGACATGACTCCCCTTAGAGCATGCGAGAGAAAAGGCCAGTTATCAAGATTACACTGTTCTTTTAAAGGTAAATTACCCAATGAAAGCCCAAAATGAAAGATATTTTTACTTTTCTACCAATGTTAAATAAATATTTCCGTCACATGAAAGAAACTGCGGAATTTTTCACCCAATCCTCTCAATCCACTTCTGCCGCAGAGCATGGAGTAATAGAAGAAGAAGAAGGTCTGGAGAACAACAACAATCCTCCATTTTGGAGTTTTTGCTTTTTGTCTATTTACTATACTAACAAACCCAACACCTCTAAATTTTCACCCTGTGACAATCTTACATAATGTTCTATCACCTAATTCACACCAGTGTAGATTCTGCTTCTTCCCAGAGGGTAGGCAATTTTCTCCATGGAGGAAGGTCAAAGACAGGGTTGTCCAGGGGGGTAGAACTCTTCAAAACAGGCAGAGAAATATTCCCTGCACTTTGGACTCCAACAAGAAGTATCCACAATTTGCACTTTCCCTGCTCTTTCGTAATGTTACTGTAGCTACTCGCAAGCAGTCTAGAGTGAGAGAAAAAAAATTTGTTCCCTATGTAATTTTTCTCTCAGTATGAAAACAAACTGTATCAAGCAAGCAAAGGACTGAAAACGGAGTTCATTCTGACACCTATCTGGTTGTTAATTGTTCCATACTTATATTTAAGGCTCAAGGGGGGTCACATGTTACTACGGGTAAAAAAAATCTCACTAAACATGTTAAAGTATTTCTGCTGTTTTTAAACTTTCTTGGCTTAATAACTGTGTAGATGCAAAGAGAAATACCTATATAAGTACTGCCTGTACATACATAGGTTAATTTTCGTAAAACATACCATAGAATAAGAAAGTATCACAGCCCACCCCTCCCCTCCAGCTAAAATAACAATAAAACCCCAGTAGTTGAAGTAAGAAGCTCCAACTCGTTAAAACAAACTGTTAAAGGAAACAATTTGCAGACAAAGCAGATGTTACACCGGTCTCAGCTGAAAAGATTTAGTTGCACGTCTTCAGCCTTTTCAATCAATCAAAAGGAATTTCATGCTTATGGTAATCTTTATATCATTCAAACCAGGCAAATGAGCATTTTAAACTAGAAACATGCTTTTCTGAAATAATGGTTCATAACAGAACAGAAACAAGGTTTTACAGGAAAAAAAGTCTTTGCTGATAACTTGCTTTTGGAACAGCAGTGCCTTTTTCATGAACTCTGTTTTCCATGTGTCTGGAAAAGTGTCAGAGTTTCATACAGTAATCTTTCATGTGACCTCATGAAGGAGGTGGTATTAATGGTTTTATATCCTACCATCCTACTCAGTCCAGTAAATTGTAGGTGCTGTAGAAAACTCGCTTAATTACATATACGTCAGCTGCAAATGTTATAAAACACTTATATTATTTGCTGTTGGCATTTCGGCTGACACCAGATTTCATTTACTGATGACTACGAAATTTCAGTTTTTGCATTTTTCCTTCCTACATACTTAAATTGTTTTTTTTACTGTTACATCTTTCTATTCCCATCAGTCCTGAAAGACACAAAACTGAGATTATACCACTACTGCAGAGGGGAAACCAAGCAAAAGAAGAGACAAGTCACTTATTTGAGTTTCAGGTGTAGCAGTGAAGTGAGCTGAAGGCTTGTAAGTCTTACAGTAGTACAGTAACACTGTTCAGTCTATTTTCTGAGGTGAAAAAATATGATTTACATCAGTTCTACTCAGTGTAAAGAATACCTCTCTAGAGAGATGTAGCAAACAGGGGGAAAAAGTCCCCAAGGCCAGAAACAATTCAATGCAAATCCCATATTTTAGGAAGAGTTATGCAGAATTATTAATCCACTGTAGTAAGACATAATGTGTGAAACTGGTGAAACATGGTTTTAGATATCCTTATTGGTGCCATTCTTTAAGCCATAGCAAATGATATTTGCAACAGATTAATTAAGAAAAATAACAGAGTGAAAAAGTGAGTAGGCACACTGTACTCAGAGTTCCTTTTCTGAAATTATTATTTGGTTAAGTCACTGGTGAACTCTGCAGCAAATGGAAAGTACATACTTTTAGAACAATTTGTTCTTTTTCTGTACATGTCTGTCATACATATCCTCTGTTTTCAAGCCAACACTTTGCTCAGAAAACTATGCTATGTCATGAATGACAACCCTGACTGTAACTCTGAGTTAGAAAACGTGTCACTGAACCACACGATCACTCAGGTAGGAAGGGATCTCAGGAGGTCTGTAGTCCAACCCACTGCCCAAGGAAGATCTGGGGTCAGACTAGCCTGCTCAGGGCTTGGTCAGAGCTTGAAACCCTCCAAGAGCAGCTGAGAATAAGTAAGATGGGAATCTGTTCAACAAGGAGAAATGTCAGATTTTCTAGACAGGGAGTAATAAGCCCTGGTACCATGGCAGGCTGTGGGCCAATGGGCTGATGAGCAGTTGGGCAGTAGTGATGTTGGGGCCCTCGTGGACACCAAGTTGAACACAAGCCCTCAATCTGTCCTTGCTGCAAAAGCTGCCATCAGCACCCTGGGCTGCATTAGGAAGAGGGTAAATGAGAGAGCTGATCCTTCCTCTGTAGTCAACCATGGTGAAATACATCTGGAACTTTCAGTCTGGTGCTGGGGTCCACAGCACAAGAAAGATGGGATCTTACTGGAGTAGAGTCCAGGGCAGGGCCACAAGACGACCAAGGAAAAGGAAACACCTGCCGTACAAGGAGGGAATAAGGGACATGGGACTATTCAGCCTGGAGAAGAGAAGGTTTGGGAGGCTCTTAGCCATATGTATAAATATGTCATGAAAGGAGCAAAGAAGTTGAAGTCAGTCTCTCTTCTGTGGTGTTCAGTGACAGGACAAAAGGCAAAGGGTGTATGAGGAAACACAAGAATGAAAGATAAAAATACTTTACTTATTGATAATCAAATAGTGCAACAGGCTGCTCTGATAGGCTGTGGAGTCTCCAGATTTGGAGATAATTTAATACCTGAATGGACACAGACCTGAGCAAACTGCTCTACCTGACCCTGCAGGAGGGCAGGAGAGTTGGGCAAGATGATCTCCAGGAGTGCTTTCCGGTCTCGACTACTCTGTGATTTTGTGATAGAGGGATATCTTCAGGTTGTTAATAGTAGACTTCATCCTGCTCCTTACTCTGACCTAGTGGTCTGTGACAAACTTCCACTGGATGTCATTGCTATTGACCTTTCTAGGAATTAAAGGTTTGTGGGGAGGCATTATGCTAATATAGTGTCAGGTAATAAAATAAAATGAGTAATGCCTAATAATCATGTGCTTGGCAGAACAGGTGTACAACCAACATCTTGGACAATATTTATTGTGAATATATAAGTTGGCTTTTTACAGGAACCTTTTATACTCAAAAGAAAGCAGCTACCTTGCAGACAGGATAAAAACAAGAAAGAAACACTCTCCGTGTCCAGATTGAGGGGGTATCAACAGACACATTCACATTTCTTGCATACCACCGGATCATTTGATACTAGTGCAAGAGAAGAGACAACATCATTAAATGCTGGACATTGCCAGTTTCAAGTAGAACTATGAAATTAATTTACATACTTCAGCTGTACCAATGTAATTGGAGAGCTAATTCCATAACAGAAATGGTCTTTGAAAGCTGATGCTTTTCTGAGCCTCCCTCCTTGGTCCTTGGAGTCTAAGGAACAGTAGCTGAGAGAAATGTTGCATACTGCTATGAAGACTCATGATCTGGTCACCTCGAATGCAGATTCTCTGTTTATGCATATTTGCATGTGCTGTATAGTCTTGCCATGTGACTCAATGCCATGAAATATCAGTGCAGTTTCTGAATATGGAGGCTACTCTTGATATCACAGAAACCGTACCAGTACTCACAGGACCACCTAATAGTCCTGAATTACAGTCAGCCACATCCAAACTACCCAAGGAGGTGGCAGAGAGAATTCCCACACAGTGTCCTGTGGTGCTGTGACTGCTGTATACTCTTCTTTGTTGTAAATAATTACAGAAAAATTAAATAATAGCAACAAAAAAAGTACTTGTTTAAAAGACTTGTAAGGGAATATTTTATTTTCTAAATAAATTATTAAAAGTTAGCACAGATCTGGAAGTTGTTTTTGCCTTTAACAGCTCCTGCACTGAAGGGAAAAAAAAAGCTAAATTTGACTCTAAGTGTCAAATGACTCTTCTGTGTTTTACCCTTAAACATAAACGATGCCAGAAGGCAGTTTGAAGGCAGTGGTTGAAAATGTTAAAACCAGGGTGGTTAATCGCCAGAAAAACAAAATATCCTATGTGAAGTCAGTCCTCATGAACTTGTGCCTCAATGCCAGCAAACCCCACGTAGGGTAATTATTACCAGTGATCTGTGAAGGATCAGTATATGAATTTCACTGCCAAGAGCTGAATCAAGCAGTCATAAACCATTCTTTTGTAGCTTTAGGTAAACCCTGAATTTTTCAGTTAGGTTTGTATAGTAGCCTACACTGAATACTTCATGATATTGCATAATATTGTGTTCATAACTCAAGTCAACTGAAATGAACCTACTCTTAAAAAAGGCCCATTTTACAGGCAAGTCTAAGAAAGGGACATCTGAGATGTGGAGTGCAACATATATATATATGTATATATACATATACACATGCACGCGCACACACACACACATATATATATGTACCAACCCTAAAGATTTTCTTTTGACAGTGTGATTCTATAACCAGTAATTAAATCTTAATTAAAGATAAGCCATTAAAACCCCATCAAATTTCTGAATAACTTGTAAACCTTTTTTTCGAAGTCATAAAAAGATCACAGGGCGTGATATTCTGTTATGGGATTGCCATGATCATCTTTAATCATGGAAAGTTCTCCAGGACACAGCGCAGAATTATGTCATCTACTCCAATTCAGCATTTTGCTCAGCAATTTCATTCTATGTCTGTTGCTGTCAACCAGCATAAATATGAGGGTTTTACTTTAGTAACAATGAGGATTGCCTGAAACAGGTAAGATTGTCCTTCTAGTTTTGTATTTGGGATAATTTATGAGGTTGGTAGAAGTGGTCTGATAAAGTATGGCCCATGTATTTCAGCATGTCTTAAGCTCTCTGCCTTCTGCAAGCTGCTTTCAGTAATGTGCTCCACTGCGACAGACAGGAAACCTGAAATCTATCATCTGAGTCATACTGGATTTCAAAACCTGATACATCAGCTTTGAGATCTGCTCCCCAATGGGTCAGCAACATCTCAGTAGTGATCTCCTCAGTTACCTGATAATGGGGCAGGAAAATGATTGTGATAGTTTTTCTATACTTGCCCGATTCACTGTGATATTACAGAACTGCAGAATGTGTAAAATTGAAAGGGACCACAGTGGGTCATCTGGTCCAACCTCCCTGCTCAAGCAGGGTCATCCCAGAGCACATCGCACAGGATTGTGTCCAGATGGTTCTTGAATATATCCAGTGAGGGAAGATCCACATTGTCTCCAGGCAACCTGTTCCAGGGCTCAGTGACCTGCACAGTAAAGAAGTTCTTCCTCATATTCAGGTGGAACTTCCTGTGCATCAGTTTCCACCCATTGCCTCGTCTTAATAAACTAACAGTCCAAACCTGAGCAGAACAATATTTGAAGCATTTGGATTTATTCCTGATGATGAGGCTTTTCTGTGGCCTTTGGAATATACTATCCCACAAAACAAAAAAACCCCACCACCCTCAGCCCTAAAAACCACCCCAAACCAGAAGGAAAACAAAAAAAAATGCCACCAAAAAATTATTAAGCTACAGAAGCGCTGATTTGGATGCTAAGGCTGTGAGCATATTGTAAGTGTCTTGCTTTCGTAGAAGTCACAGACTGACATGGGGCACCTGATGAATAACTAGAGGCAATTTGAAAAATCTGTAGTAGTCCCACTGGCAACATTAATCAAGTCTAATTTCTGTGGCAATCTGGCATGCAACTAAGTGAACATTCAAATATATTTTTGTTACACCATATGCCACTGGCAAATCTAAGTTATTAATAGAGCTCATTGTGAGGGAGCCATTCCACAGCAGATGCTTCCTTAGCACAACAGATTTAAATCTTATCAAGTGCCACCTTGCCAACTCTGTTCACCTAGATTGCCCATTTGTCAAATTTTCTCATAAACACTATTATACTTTCTTCCAGCACAATCTTTATGCACAGAAAGTACTCTCTGTAAGAAAATTAGAACATCATACTATTAATCTTCTTGTAATCTGTTTTCAAAATACAGCTACATTATGATGGGTACAAACCACTCAGTGATGAGTACATGGTGGCTATAGAGTACCTGTAGTCACTGATTGCTAAAAGGTGTTTACTCATTATTTCCTTTAACAATCATCTGTTTGTGCTGTTTGTGCTAGGATGAATGCTCTTTTGGACAGGAACCATCTTTCTATTGCTTGCTCTAGCATGATGTTCTGATGCTATTTCAGAAATAAATTAGAATTACAGCACAAGTGGTCTATTGTCATACACTGTATCAAAATGAAGACAAAATCATTTGGTAATTTTGTCATGTGGGCTATCTATGTATTGTTTTCTTTGATTTCCTTTCTAGAAAGAATTTGACAGCGGTTATGGTATCTAATGGGAGTGACTGAATATGAGCATTTCCAATCTATTAGAACTGTGGTACACTGCACTATTGAATCAATACAATCCATCATATCAATCTTTCCTGTCTTGTTCAGTTTATTCTTCTGTTCCAAACTGATTGGTTACATGGCATATTTTTAGGAGACAATGTTGTGAGAATGCTAATATAACATTTTAATTAACCATAGCCCATATTTTCCCTGCCTTTTTATCACTAGTTAAACTGAGATGTGAGGAAAGGAATAGACATCAGACAGTGCCACACAGCAAATTAATGGCAAAAGTAGTAGGGCAAATCTTATTTTAAGTCTACAGAAAAAAAATCAGATTATGTGATGCTAGGAAAAAGATTTTATGTTTAATGTCCTTTGCACCTTCAGCAGGTATTGTAAAAATGTACAAAAGGACTTAATTATGTATACTAGTATTAATAAAGGCACTGGAGACCTTGTAATACTCTGGGATCATATTTAGCAGCTGGGCTGATTGCTTTCTGCAGTGAATTTGTGGCAGTGATAACAAGGCTTCATAAAAGTCACCATTTACTGTGAAAAATCAAAGACCCAGAAGAAATGTAGACCAAGAAATACACAGAGAAATGTATCAGTGTTATTAAAAGTAGAGCCATGGGACCTGGGAAGAAATTGTCTAGCAAGAAAGCACATAAACCTTTTGGAGAACTTAATAGAAGCCAAGGGAAGTGTTAAAGAAATTAGGACAGTAAACCAAGGTTAGGAAAAAAGAGAAAGAAGTGATTAAAAGGAAGCAAGAGCAATGAAATGGAAAGCTATGTTCTCTAGTTTGTTCTAGAGATGTCTTGAAAGACACACAGTAAATTGGGTGTGCTGCTGTAGTGTGAAAATATTGCACTACACGCAGTAACAATCTTTAAGTTTTTTCTGTTGTGGTTTAGACGAGCTTTGATCACCAAGGTGATAGTAGATTTTCAGGCTATGTTAGGTTACAGCACATTCTTTGGACATCCAATTCTGCTACCTAGCAACGGTCTTTGGGGAGAGCTGACTTCAAGGATGATCAAGAGTCATCAGTCACCACTCCAGCATTAGAAGCTTCTAGTTCATGGGATCATATATAATACAGTATGAGGAAAAGGAACATATACGTGGTTCTGTGATTCATCACCTAATCTACTATGTTTGTCTGAGATTACAAAAAGTATTTGAGAGAACACTACTATTTTAGTTATCCATTTAAGGCTGGTTGTAACTTCCATATGATACCAGTAAAAAACACCTGTTCTTGGATGAAATGTCTGTGCTGGTTTATAGTGCAATCAGCACCTTCAGTGCAATCAGTATGATAATGTCATTTGCTGTTGTGAAAACCTCGTTGGAAATGGTTGCAACTCTTCTCCACCAGGTTCATTTTGATCTCTTGGAGATAACTTAAAGGAGAGGCAATACTTTCTGCATTGCAAGCAGGTGGAGGGAAGCAACCTGAAACTGTAATAAAGACCATATTTAGGCCTTTTACTATGAGCATTTGCCTGTAAATTGTTGATAGAGTTCACAGTCCCAAAATGCTGTCTCATTAACTTCAATTTCTGCCTGTAGCAATACTGCTGTGCAAGGACCATTTCAATTCTGCTATGTCTACTGACTGCAACATTATTGTCTGAGCTTACCATCATCACTTATAGATTTACCATTTCAAATCCAAATTACTAGAGACCTCTCCCCAGTAAACCCCATATTAAACAATTTCAGATCCTGCTGACGAGTGAGAATGCAGCAGCCTGTTATACAAGCCTCATGCTAGATGAGAAACTAGGGCAGGATTTGCAGAAGTGGGGAGAGGAAGAAGCAGCTGGTTACAGACCACTGCCTGCCTGCTGTGCCTTGTATACAGTGTCACTCTCTATAGGAGAGGCTGCAGCATTTCACAAGACCTTTTTTAGCACTACATCTTGCCTATGAATGTTACCTGCCGCCCATTGCATTTTTGAAATGAGGCTGGCTTAGACATTGTTTCTTTCCTGCTTCCTCAGAAAAAAATTATGAGCCAAAACTCTATGTGCCTCCTGCTATGCACTTGAAAACTCACCTACCTCTTTTTGCTAATGAAGTGGCAAAGGGGGCTCCTTGAGGTGAGCACCCAGCTCTCTGAAGGCAGCTGCCTTTCAGAAGCTGTTCTCTGGTTTGCTGGCACTCAGATCATGATGTAAAAACTCATCTTTCCTCCAGCTGAAAAGGGAATAATATAAACACTGCTGTTTCTTCAGTTTGTACTTCTGATTCTTTTCCAATCTCTATGAAGCTCTGTGTCTAAACTGAAGGAAGGGTGGATGGAAATGTGTCACTGCACATATGTACACCTTGAGTTAATAAATCATTTCAGAGTACATCTACATGACCTCATGGACCTAACACTAACCTTGTGCTCTTCTCTAAGGGACAAATTCAGCTCTGGAATGAATAATTGAATGGGATTTAGACTTTAAGTCTCAAGAGAGCTTTGCTTTGTATCATTACATTGCATGTCCTGTCTGCTGTGATTTTTTTCTGCTTGTGTTTTTTTTGCTTTGGGCTTAGAACAAACTTATACTCTGCTTAAAACCTAAGATGATATTGAAGTACTGAGGTGAACACGTGAAAACTACGGTTGCAGAGATAAAATGAGAATCCAAGCTACTGGATTGCCTCTCAACTCTTTTATTCCCCAGGATACTAATGCATACTGATGTGCTGCCTTCCAGTCTGGTTAATATTTCTCTATTTGCCCAGATCTTCTCATAATCATGACTACCCACCAGATATCACCCAATCACCTTCTGTTTATACAAGTGTTCATTTCTAAGTTGTGATTACATTGATTGTTTTCATTAGAATAATTATTCTGATTTTCTAAGCTCTTATTCATACAGGGAAAGTCTACTTACCTCGTGTGAGAGTAGAGCTTCCCAAAATTACTATTTAAGAACACTTTAAATCACTTGCGACTTCCAAAATTGTGGCATCAAGAGACTCTAATTGTTAATGAATTGGGGGGATCTAACTAAAAAACCCCAAAAAACTAATCTATTGTTTCTTACAATAGCTCCTGCTTTATAAACTTTAAGAGTTAAACTGTTTTCAGATCTATGAAATTTTAGCTGTACTTTGGCAGTGACATACTCAATTGACTGTTGTTTGGAAGGGAAGCCAAGTAGAAGACCAAAACGTAGCAGAAAAATTGGATTTAAAGGAAGTTGGTGGTGGTGGTCTTTACCACAAGGATAGGAAACCAGGTGTGAAGTAGCAGTTTATGAGACACTCCGTAGGCTACAGTGAAAACTGAAGAGAGAAAATGTTTTTTGGTTTTGTTTTCTTAGCGCTTTAACAGATAGTTGGTTATAATTTTCTTTTCCCTTTTCCTTTTTCATTTACTGTGAACTCTCTTCAGGTGAATGGTAAAATAAATTTTCTACTTCTTTTTGTGCATTGCAGTATTGGTACCATTGGAACTTCAACCATAAAACCCCTCAAATGCTTCCTTAGAGATGGGGAGTATTGTTCTAATGATTCGCATTTTATAATGTAATTGCAACATTTTCTCTATGCAATACCTTACTATTTATTAAAAAAAAATAACCATCATGAAGGGCACCTTTTCTCACACAGTATTTATAGGAAAGGAGAAAATTATTTCAAAATAACAAAGTGCTTGTTTTTCTCCCTTTACTTCTCTTTGCCAATGAAGAGGGAAACTCTCATCCAAACTTCTGCTCAGAAATAGGAAACTAAATTCCCAAAAGGTTATGAAACCTATCCAAACATCATGAAAGATAAAAGTTACTCTCAAAATAAGAATTCCAAATCTGAGACAGGCTTTCTGACTCCTCAAAAATATTTCTTTTTAGAAGGAACAGTAAGTCCAGACCAATCGTGGCAAGGCTTTGTCAGGCTGGTACTATCAGACTACAAAGGAGAAGAGAAGCCACTGTGAAACGGCACATAGCAGGTCAGACTTCAGTTCTAATCAATCACATACCATACTGTAGAAAACTATGCACTTCAGGACCATCATCTAGGGTAGGAAGCAAATGAAGTTAGCAGAAAAAAAAAGCATTAAATAAAATCCTGCTCTGCGAGAAAAATTATGCTTTAAATTATTTTTGTGTTTCTCTGGTATTTTTCTTTCCAAAAAGTGCTATGCTTGCTAAACCATGGTTGACAGATTCATTTTTAAAGATTCAACACTGTGTTTACTAAAGTTTTGATGCTGGCATTTCTCAATTCCATGCGACTATAAAATTTATTCAGCTGAACTACATGAAATAAGTTGTGTCTTAAAGGGAGGGAAGGAAAAATGCTTCATGGATTCAAAAAAATACATTTTGTCTTTTGTTGAAATGGCCATTATGAAATCCCATTTGCACATATTCAACAGCGGCTTTTCAAAAATATGCGTCTTCTGTCTTTATTTATTTTTGGTGTTTTCTCCAGAAGGTGTCAGGAAACAGTGCTTATATTAAACACAAATGTCAGGGTGCCAATGCTAGAGACTCCGTCTGTAAACAAATCAAAAACTGTAAATATCATAAAGTTTGCAGCAAAACTGAACATAAAAATGCAGCAATAAATCTTTATTTGCAAAGTTTAACATTTTCCCTCCTTTCAATTCATATTCCATTTCTCATTTTGCTCTCAGAAAAAAAAAAAAGAAGCATTGTGCATTCATGCATTCATCAAAATAGAGCCAATGCCAGAAAACTACTTTGCTTTGTGGTGTGAATGAATTTGAGACAATTTAATATCCTGATATCAATAAAAAATCACAATTTATTGATAATAGCTAATATAAAAAGGTAAACATTTCTTGGAGAAACTCTGTTTCACAGTTAAATCTTCTGTATTGTAAATCTTTTGTGTGCAAGGGTTTATAAGTTATATGCTTTGTATGATTTTTTACGGTGCTTAAAAATCTGTGTCAGATGTTACATAAACAAGCATACAAAAGGAGGCAAGATCCTTAACCTGAAAAAACATAAAAACCTACTTTTTTTCTTATTCTGTGTGTCAATAATTTAAAGACAAAATGAGATGTGTTTATTGACCACTAAGCATTGACTTGTGCCCCGAGAGCATGGTTTAGCAGTTCCCTGGCAATTTAACAAATTTTGAAAAATCCATGGTTTTCATGGGAGTAGAAGAAGGAGGTCTACTTCTCTGTTCAGAGGACAAAATTTATCCTACTTGAATCTCCAGTTTCTGTGTTGTAATTATCTTGTAAATATAATGACCCCAACAGATGAAAGGCAGAAGGAAGCAGAACTTTTCATGCTTTGCACTGTTGAGCCACCAGCTGATGAGCCTTTGTTGATGAACATATTTCCTGTTACAGTGAAGGCATTTATTATGAAGAGCATATCTCTTAAATTTATATAAATGGAATACTTTGTGGGAGGATGAACTGCTTGTTTTTTAAAAAATGCTCATTTTAGATCTTTGCATACGCTGAACTATTTTAGTTGAGGCTAATCCTGAGCCAAATGCCCAGTTCATTACAGTACTCCTTCTGTCGTTTAAGCCAATGACAAAAAGCCTTCCTCACTTCACAAAAGTAAGGTCAGACCTTAGGTGGGCTGCACAGCACTCAGGCACATGATCCTTTCCTCATTGCACTGAGCCACTGCAGACTTCCAAGTAGCTCATTACAGATCCAGGGAGAGTTCATGCTATGGATGCTTCATGCTGTGCAGAACAGCCAACTGACCTCCACCTGCCCTGTCTGTGAGAAAGTTAAGAATACTGCTTCCTTTCTTGAGCAATCAGTCTTGAAAATGGGCTTCAGCCTGATACAGGGAATACTCTGTAACTACAGAATCACAGAATTCTTTCTTAGTTTTAGAAAGTGCCTGATTTTTATTTTTTGATGTAAAAAAATTATTTGAGTTGGCTTCTGAAGCTCTCTGAATCCTGTTAGCAGTTTTATAAGCAAAAACATAACTTTCTCCTTCTTAGTTGCAAAGAAAACGTGAATTAGAGAAGGTCCCTATAATATAGAAATAGCTGAAAGTTATTCTGTCATCTGATACAGTGGTTTTTTACTAAAAGAAGGGCAGCCAGATCCTGACTTTGCCTATGTTAGGACCTCATTTAAGTCTTTTTACTTGTGTAGTATGATCTAAAATTAACATGATTTCTCATACAGACAGTGAGATTTAGCTACCATTAACATCTGTCAGACACATCTAAGTATAGTCACCCTAAGCTCAGTACATAGTCAATGTAATAATCACATTCAGCACAAAATGGGTTATCCTCATTCCTTATTCCAGATATGAAAGCAGCTGATGCAGTGCGTGACACCCACAGAAGGGCAGCTGAGCTCCAACAGCTGCTTCATGTAATAGACATTTATATTTTAAGTACCCAAATATCATTTGGCTCAATTAGGAGCTGAAGCTTACCATATTTTTATAGCTAAACTAGATATGATTTTAAAGCAGGTCAGTGCCTTAGCAATTACATGGCAGATGAAGCTGGGAGTGGATACAGAGCCCCATAGGTTGTCTCCAGATTAAAAGTGCACTTACACTTACACTTACCTATACCATTATTTCCTATACCATTATTTCCTATACTTACACTTACACTTACCTATACCATTATATATATTCTTTGATTAGCAAAACATGAGCCTTGTCTGCATAATCCTGGTTATGACTGTTGGGAGTATATTTGCTCAGGTATCCATGGTTTCAAGTTTCACTGTTATCTTGCAAGCCAAATGAAAGCCAGTGAGTTTGCTATATATGCTGCAGCCCAGACCCCACATCAGTCTGAGTGCAAGATAGATTTGTACCATGGAGCACTAGTATACGACCGGGGGTGTATTAAAAGAGGAACACATTGCTAATAGTCACTCTAAGCTCCTTAGTCCTGTCATTAAATCAGTACATGTCATAGCTCCTGATGCCTTTGCTGAGCACATGGAAATAGAAAAAGTCATAGAAGTGAATTCTTCACTAGGCTCTGTTATCACAGCTAACATCAAAAAGGTCTCATATTTTAGAGGCCTTCATTGTGCCATATTTTACTGACATATTGCCGCAACAACAAAACGTTTGGTCTTATAAATTTATCATCTATTTCTATATTACCTTCCTTGGTTTCACCCATTTATGAAAAAATCTTTGGTTATTGTATAATTTCTTTTGAAAATTTAGGAAAATTAACAACTTAATATTGCATAGTTTATATTTTGGCTACTTTTTGTGCAGTCCCAGTCTCATAGGTAATACATGCCCATGATCATATTTAATAATGCTGTTGCTACTCTTCTCACAGATCACAGGACATGATTTTAAGCTCTTTTTAAAATTTATTTCATTTTGTTTTCAGTAACTATATTTTCAAGGTACTTTCTGAAAGTGAGATTTCACGTGACATTAAATTTTGTGGTTTAAGCTTCAATTGTCATCTGGGACTGGAAAAATTGAAGTACTTTCTTCTGCCTTTCTTTAATTTTGAAGTTTTTTGATTAGACAAAAGTTGTTGGATCATTTTTTAATCATAGACTTGTGCAATATCTCGAGTTGGAAAGGACCCATAAAGGTCATTGATAGATTATTGCTTTAAAGAATGTGGAGTTCCCATTTACTCTTCCATGTGAAAGCCCATGTGCAGAGGAATTTTGGAAGGAAGATACAGAAATGGAAGAAATTACTGTTTTCTTCTTCTACTCTGAACAATACATCTTGGTAAGGAACAGTGAAGAAGACAGTGTACCTTTAAATATATTCTCTAGAGCTCTGACATGTTTATTTTTCATTTTAAACATTACTTATTTCTTTTTTTCCATGCTATAAACTTGAACAACATGACACATCATTATTATTGCAATTGTCACCTATTTTTTTGTGGTAGTACTGACTATATTCTTTCTATGTATCTTTAATCAGTAAATTATTCTTACTATAAATATCAATACCATTGGATACTGGTCATTATGTAAAAAACTCAAAGAAAATATTATGATACGATGATTTTAAAACACAGTCTTATCTAAAGATCAGATTTGCTTTCCTTTAGACCATTTTGGAAAAAATATTACTTTTATGTAGTTAGTATTTTCTATTCTATTGAAATAATTTTAGCTAGCTTTTTCAAAAGCCCATTGTCTAGAGTATGTTTTTTGCTGCATGGAAATGTATTTTGAAAATTAATAGACATTCATAAATTTTCCAAACAAACCTGAAATTTCCCTAAGTATTTAATACATCCAGAGGGAGGTAGTCATCCCCCACAAAGACATTGGAAACATAACAAAACAACCAGACTTGAGATTAAATAGTGCTCAGAAAGTTGGAAAACAGTGACCTATTCACTTGAAAATTCAACAAGCTTGATCTGGAAAGCACCTTGATTTTCTACGAAGTACAGAATAGATGCAGATGTTTAGGGGGTCCAAACTCTAAATTTATTTTGCCTTTGAATTTGCCTTTTATATTGGTGGGTTTTGCTGATCGAGCTGTTTCATTCTTTGGTGTGACTTTAGTCTTTCTGCTCACAGACTTTTTATCAGTCTATAAGACACTTGTGACCAGGAGGTTCAATTATCAGTACTGCAATCAGGACTTCACGTAGTGCTATGGTAAAATATGTTATAATGCAGCACACCCTCACACAGAAACATTACCTGCCTGTGACTCCAGCCTGGACATTTTTGTAGGTGTGTGGGTCCCTGGCCACTCATTTCACCCATCTTCATCCTCACCCTAACCTGTGGGCTGGGTCCTGGCCACACCTTGGTTCACACCACTGCTGAGGTTTTTCCAAGGTCACTTTTTTTTGCAGATCTCTAAGCTGGCCCAGGTCACTGTCCCCATCCCAGCCCTGCTGCTGTGCTGTGTGTTGCCTGGAAAAGCTTGCATGGGAAGGGTGTGGTCCTGCTGTACCTATGTCCTAGGGATGCTCTTGTCTCCGAGCTGCTTTCTTTGGAGCAGCTGTTCCCCATGGGGCCTGGACACTCTTGGGTTTTTTACAATCTCATCTTTATATAGAATTAAATGCCACATTAGTTTCAACAACTTAATATGAAGCAGGTTGGAGAATGGCAACAAGAAAGACAATGGAAAAGACTTTTAATAAGCGGTGAGCCTAAACCAGTAGTTGATTAGTTATATTACATTTTCCATTATTACTTATATTTTGGCTTTAAATATGTTACATATTAGTTTTGCACTGTCAATACTGAAACTTTAATGGAAATATGTAATTTTTAGTCCAATTCATATTAAAAACAGAACTAAAAAATATTTTTCACTGTCATCTTTCCAGTCAAAAAGAAAGCATGATGGAAAAGACAGGGAATTGTCATTTTCAGACCACAGGCTTTTGAAGAGTTATTGATCTTATTTTTATGATTCTGCATTTGTTGCTGGCTTTTCCTTTTTTTATTGAATATTTTATTGTTATCATTCTTATTATGAGGACAGAAAAAATAAGAGGTACATGAAAAAGCTGAAAGTACTAGAGATGATTTCTCAGTTCCTAATGCTGACAGTATAGTATCATCCAAAACCATAAGATTGAAAGAAATGTCTCAGCAACTGAGCTCTTTTTCCTGTCACCACAGGATGAAGAATTTAAGATGTAAAGGTCCTCAGAGCCTCTGGTCTGTGTGCTGCTGCCGCCCTGCTAAATACAGGCCACAACCGCAAACTAAAAAATTCATTGTAATGAGTCAGATAAAGAGGAAAGACAAGAACAAAGATGTTCCAACAATAACAGGAGATTTATGTAAAAATTCTGGATGATGTGGAGGTGTGGACTAAACCTCAAGGTAAAAAGGAGAAAAAAATCCAGGCTCCAAAGCTAACACCTCAGAAGATCAAGGATATCTCTAACTGCAGACGGCTTCCAGTCTTTCAGAGGAGAGTTAAATAAATATATTAAATATTTCTAAGATAGATATTAAAATTAGAAAAGACTCCTGAATGAGGCAGATTACTTATTAAAGTTATGAACTATGTGTTTAATATATTAAAAGCAACAGTACAAACCTATGTCGTAATGAAAAAACCAATTGTACGTTCTTTCCAATCCTTCAGGATGGAATGAATGACATGTTGCTTTGGCTTCCTGCTCAGGATCACAGTTATATATGCTTACAGACTCTTGTATCTATGACTGTAACTAACATCTGTAAAAGAGTAAGAAAATTAAATAAAATATCTAGACAGTGCAAAAATGTGAAGTAAACTCAAGTTTTGTTTTATGCATAATTTTGCAGCTAAAAAAATAATGAAAGCATTTGAAATTAGTCACAATAAAACCTTTGAAGAATGTGAGGGTTTTCTCTGTAACACAAAATGGTAAGTTGCTGTATATCTAACTATAGAGTGGAAGATTTACTTTTATTAATGCTATGTTAAGTTAATATTTTAAAAAAATTAGTATATTGGAGTGTAAGAGAAAAAAAGAAAAAGTCCTTATCTTCACTTTCCAGGAGGGAAAATTATGCAGAGAAAGACCAACTGCCTTCTCTAAAGACACGCAGGGAATTAAAACAGAGACCTAGAATATGTTTGAACAGAAGGTATTCTTCTTTCCTCCAATTCTACTATAGGAAATAGGCACAACTTATATCGATCCATTAAATAATTTCCTTGTCCAGAAGGAATTATGAACATTGAATTTGTATGTTCTTTTCAACAGGAAATGGAAGGAAACCAGTCCTCCAAACCATATTGACAATAACTATAGTTGCAGTTAAGGATTCAAGCGGCCAGCGTAATTTTCACCTATGGCATGGTCAAGAGTGGGACTTTGTTGGCTTTTCAGGTGACAATAGCTGAAGTCAAGGAGTCTAAATCATGGAAAAAATAATTTTTCACGTTGTTATTGGTGACTCACTTTGCTTCCTGGTTCGCCATAAGCCCTGCTCTCCAGAATGTTCATGCAAGAGAAACGTCATTGCACTTCAGCCCAGATTTGCAATGAACCAACAGTATCCTGACACAGTGAAACCCAGCTATGGCATCAGCAGCCATGTTCTGTGTGAACAAGCTGCTAAGCACCTCTCAGCCAGGAGACGTGCTGTGCTCTCAATAGGGGCTGACCTACTATGGGTTTCAATACCAGTCCAATAGACACCTTACAAATCTTCCTCTTACATCAGTGGAATACATTTATATTCAAATTTAGTGGTAAATCGAGGGTCCTTCTGCCTGTGTCATGAGCCAAACAGAGTATGGAACTTGCACTGGGTTCCCACTAATAAATCTGAATTCCGATTGGATTAATTATCTCATTGTCAGTACAATTCTACAGTGCTACATGGTCCTTTTTCATCTCAAGGAGTGAGCAAAGCGAGAAGCACGAATGAATTCCTACATGCTGGTGACATATCAGGGTGGTGCGTCCTTACATTCATGGATGATTCTAATTAAATCACCTGTAAAGGGCTCTAATTTTCTCAATAAAATGTGTGTAACTTGTAAAGTCATACACTGTCTTTTTAAATTGAAATTTAAAAATTATTTTCAAGCCTGCTCTTTTTCAGAGTGTTTCTATTTAATAAAACAACTGGTCTTCCAAGACCACCTAGGAAGACCATGTAAAGCAAATTACAACTTAATTGAAACCAAACCTACCACTCAACATGTAGCGTAAAGTTAAGAACAGTCAATGAAGCTGGAAAAGTATACATATTAAGGTATTTTTCACTAAACTCACTATCTAGGAATTAACCTCCCAGCAGTACATTCTTGATATAATCTGGCAAGTTTTCTTTTCACTTTCCATTTTTATAATTTGATCTGAGTTTCTGGACAACTCCAAGGCTCTAAGAATAGGTTTGCCTACTCTAGTGGCCTTATTTGCTATAAGCAAATTTCTTTATGGTGGTAACTTTGGACATCATAGTCTCGTACAAATACAAAGAGGAAAATCAAAGGCTTCTCCTTGAAAAGCTAGTTCATCAAAATGTTACATTCCAAACAGTTCATATTTTTATCATGCCAGAGATTTATTCCATGAACAAGGCAAATTACAGTTATATCTTGACATGGTGCCATGAGTTGCAGGTCTGCTTTACATTTTGATTCACCCCAACAGATAGCATGAGTTTTGCTGTTGTGCATAAAGAAAAAAATATAGGTCAAAATATAAGTTGTCTTTTGGAATTAAGTCTTAAACGCATCTCTTAGCTTTTTTGACACCAACGTTTTATCTTTATCAGGATTAAATGTCCTACTTCTGCATGCAGCCACATACAGTAATGTGACAAAAAATTTACAGCAATTCTCAAAAGAAATGCTGTTATCAACTGGAAAGATACAATCAGGACCTAATTTTCAGTGTAAACAAGAATGCAAAAACATATTAAAAAATCCTGAAAGGAACCAATTAGATAATAACTTAGATTATAATTAGATCATGTTGGAGCCTGGAGTAGAAACCTCTACCGCACAGAGAGAAAAAGAAGGATGCAAGTATGTCTTTTTTACCTTTGTATCTCAAGGGTTGGTTTCTTCTTATTATTTCCTGTTTATATTTACTTTCAATTTATATTGGGATTGTTCTTGTCATATCTGGAAAATTTTTAAGTCATAACTTCTTTTTAAGTTTTTTTCTTATCTGTAAGTCATATTTTTGGAAGGCAAGGGTGGAACAGGCTTCTGCTTTAGTAGATTGGCTCTGTCCAGCCCTGCTGATATTCACTATAAGGCCATCTCCACATTCTTACTTACAGTGATACAGTGCATAAACTGGAAATTATGTATGCTCTGATAGTATATTTTGTAGTCCTCTATGTACTTGTCTCCACCTGTGAAAAGTCATAGAAGCAGAGGAACTGCTACAAAATATCTCAATGGGATCATAGAGATGTTGCTGGTTTCTTTAAAGGCAAACAGAAGTAGGTGTAAGATTTGCTTCAGAGATAATTATTCTATGCCATGGAGGGATTTAAGCCACTATGGGCTTATTCTTCATGGTTGATTCCTGCTTCGAGTTCCTCAGATGGAGGTTCAAATGCAAGCTGAGTATGTGGAATCATTCTGGAATTAGCAAGGCACTGACTCCATACGTGAAGATTTAACCCAGAACCTGACCTGTTGCATTTTTTGTGTTGTGGCAGACAGGTAGAGAGCTGTCAGATAGTGGCCTAATATATCTTGCCTCCAGACTTAGATCTTCATGAAAGGACTTCTCTGTGGCTAGACTTATGCATCTCAAAAGGCCGCAGAGATAATGCAATGGAACACATGCGTGCTACTGAGTAGGACTTGTTCCTAATCGTGCTGTATGTGCATGAGACAGTTCATTTTTATTTTTCTCACAAACAACAATGGAAAAAAATAATCAGATGTCTAGAATGGCTTGCAGTCAAGGAAGAATAATCTAAAAGGATGTTTACAAAAGTTCCCTTCCCATTATGAGTTTAGCAAACAATGTAAAATTGTAAGATTCAACGAAAGGATCAAAGTTACCCTGTATTGTATTTTCAGTCAGAAGCACTAAGAAAGACCTTCATTCTTCATTTCAATGTTCTGCTTCATTCAAACAAGAATTTATGTTGCCTCTTGCTGGACCAGGGTTTATACATTTGTTACAACATCCAGTCCTTATCTCCCATGGCAAAGTAGCAAGCACAAGAACTATAGGTATATCTATGCTGGAGGGTCTGAGTACCCAGCCTCTAGCCCACCTTCAAAATCCTGGTAAAGCAATTTAAAATGCTAGGAATTACTTTTTTATTGGTATCGGCGAAATCACATATCCAAAGAAAATGAACCTGAAATTGTCATAAATTAAATCTGTCTTTTTGCAGAGTTTGTTGGACACATTCTCTTAATTTTCCTTAAGATTATATTAATCCAGAAATTGTTGTAGCAGCAGAAAATTGATCTACTTAGAGCTAAAAGTCTTTCTAAGAAGTTGTTCTCAGTGCAAGTCACTGGCATGCAAGTGTTCCTTTGTACTTGGTCTGAAAATGTTAGAGGTCTGAAAATGTTAGGGGTCTGAAAGTGTTAGAGGTGATGTGCAATATAGAAAGATTACAGCATTCCTTTGCAGAAACATTCAGAGTTTAACCACATGAGTTGTGTTACTAATACTAATGCACTGCCAGCACTACTACTTTAGATGTCTCTGTATTTGAATCCTGTTCAAAACACGGAATGACAGAGATTAAATTCTTTTGAGTTTATCACAAATCCTCATCTATAAAAGGCAAACAGTAGAATTCTTCCTATAAGGACATCAAGCCCCAATACCCTCGCAGTTTTGAAAATTTAATTGCATTGCTGAAGGCTGGGTAGCTGTCTCAATACTTCTTTTGGACTCAGAGAATATCCTGAAAGGCCTAAACTACTTGTTATGACTTGAGACATCTCTTGCTATATCAACAGACAAGGAGAATCCCAGAAATTATTTTAATTACAGCAGTAAACCAATTGCCATTCTGCTGTTTACTACTGTAGGCTACCATAAAGACTTTGGTATTTACTAAGGATTTTAAATTTGTTTAGATTTGTGAAATTATCTTTTTGCTCTGAATAAGAGAGAGAGACAGAAAGAAAAAACAGCATAATCTTTCACTTGGGGTATTGCAACCCACTTTGCAACATTTAGCAAGTATATTGTCTGCACACTTGGTCTTATCAACTGTGTTTGCTCTCTTTTATCAACCTTACATATTCCTCCCCATGTTTACTGAAGCAGCGACAGGCTCCATGAGTAGAACAGTCTAATAACCCACCAACAACTGTTTCACATTGACTACACTTTGAAAGTGTTGGGTCCAACTCTTTCTTATACTCACATCCTTCTGTAAACAATATATCAACTGAATTTAATACCTGTCAAATAAAAAAGTACTATTAAAAATAACCAAGATCCTCAAACCATTTCCTTTTTGGCATCAGTGATCAGAATTATTTATTACAAGTTTGAGCATTACCCACTAAACCATTTTATCACAATATTTTTGGCACCTATGACAGAAGTAGTCAGGCATTAAATGTGAAGCTTTCTTGCTGCAGTGCCTGGAGGTAACTAATCAATGTGGCAAAGATCTGGGTGCATAAGGTATATATCTCACCTTCCAGAGATTAGTTTGTCAAAGCCACAAGATCTATGAATATACTTATTTAGTCTGTCAAAAGGATATAGTACAGCTTGAAAAGTCATCATCAAACCTGATGTAGCAGAAAATTTCAAAGTATTGATTAGATTCAGACATTCATTTTAATCTGAACATGTACTTTGGTTCATCAATAGGTCAAGTAGCTTATGAAAGCAACCCAATAATATTTGAATCTTGAGTCAGCAAGCTAATACACTCTGAGTACTCAAAATTATTTTTTTCCTGACATCACTTGTAAAGAGAAAGGAGGTTTGGTGTAAGCACAGAATAGCAGACTGAAGTTGTATCCAGCTACAGCACCTCTCCTCTGGAGCAATGCGGGAGAGCTTAAAACAAAAACGAAAAAAAACAAATTAAAATGAGATTTATCTAAACCTGCTGTTACTTCTGTCAAGAGATGCTTAAATGGAAAAAAAATAAATTAGTCTTGGATCCCTGAAACAGGAGCTATCTAAATAATACAGTATTTTATTCTGAAAGGACAAAAACTTTGCTGTGGCCAATTTTGTTTCTAAATACTGGAATAATGTACCTACTGTGTTCACTTTAGAAAATATATAATTCATCATGCATGTCATGACCATACTATTAGATTTGCTGTACTCCTTTTTGATGATATTATTGATAGGATTTTCAGCTGTTTGGTTAAACAAAATATTTTAGCATGCACAATTTATTTTTAATTTACTTCTGCATTATGCATTTGTATATTTTTGTATATAATATGTGTTTGTATGCTTTTGCATGTTTGAGCTTTCTGGACTAGTGGAAAGTGACCTTGCCCATGGTGGGGGAGTTGGAACTAGATGACCTTTAAGGTCCCTTCCAACCCAAACATTTCTATTTTTGTATTAATATTGATAACAGACTCCTGAAAATTTTATGCCGTATATTTCCTTATAACCAACCAAAAAAGACTACATTTCCTTTATTTCCCCACAAACAGTAAAATCCTTTATATGTATTCCACCTTCACAAAAGAATGAGAACTTGGTGGGCTTCCCCTTCCCTGAAAATTCAGGCACTGGGAATATAAGGCAGTTTAGGCAACTGAAGGAAGAATTCATCTCAGACAGCTTTAGACATCTAAAAATCTTCTGTCTCTAGTACACAGGTCCATTATTGGTTTGTGCTGCTAGAGGCCATGCAAGGAGAGAATCATCTTCTGAGGATGGTTCTTCTCACCTGTTTTAAGATGGGTTGACTCCAGTTGACTGCATCTATGGAAATGCCTGGGTGTCTCCCTATTAACTATTGTGGGATCCTACTTATAATGTTACAAATTCCATGTGAATAACTTGCCCCTATAGTAGCTGAATTTTTCTTGAAAAAGATGAACCTTCCTTATGGAAGGCACTCCCTCAAATTGAATTCCAATCCAATTAATCAACAGCCTTGACTCTCTTTAAACAGTTGTCAAATTGCAAAGGTTTAAATTTTCCTGTCCTGACATTGGAAAAAAAAACCAAGAAATCCTTTTACCATGTGATCAACTTGTGAAAGTATAAATCCTACACACAGAAAAAAATTCTCTGTTAGTACTGCAAGATACTCAGCAAGGTCCTACTGTGTTAGGGTCAAAACCATGTAACATAAAATATACTTAGGTTGCTATGGCTTGATTATCCATCATGGTTTAATTTATGAAGTCTGCAACTACTCGTTTAATAATTCCAAATACAGCCTTTACTCTTCAAGTCTCAAAATGAAACTGCATATAAAACCAAGCATTTTCTCAATTAAAGTATATAATTTACATATGCATGCGTAGCCATATACACTTATATATATATATGCACTTTCACAGATCTATACACACATGCATATTTACAGTGTGGTGTATTAACAAGTGTATGCTTTATATATCTTTTCCTACATAAATCTCTGTACTTTGAACATATCCATGCAACTAAACTCTTTGTGCAGATCCTTCTTTACCAAGAGTAAAAGAATATATTGACAGTTTTTTCTTATTCTGTCTAAAATTTAAGTAATAAATGGCTGCCTGTTCCTTGCAGTTTTCTGTAAAGATCTTCTTGAATTGCTCTTGCTTTTATGTAACAACAGTGTTAAGAAATTGTTAAAGAAGAAAGCAATACATAAAGTGATGTTTTTTCCTTTGTTGACTCATTTCACTGAAAAGAACTGAGTGGGAGGACCATCCTGTAACTACCAAATCTTGTTCATCTCCAAAACTTTTTATTTGCAGCTACTCAGGAATAAGCTGCCAAACTAATATCAAACAGGT
Source organism: Lycocorax pyrrhopterus obiensis (assembly GCA_014706295.1). Taxonomy (NCBI): domain Eukaryota; kingdom Metazoa; phylum Chordata; class Aves; order Passeriformes; family Paradisaeidae; genus Lycocorax; species Lycocorax pyrrhopterus. The sequence continues at coordinate 21,257,030 of JACSVZ010000001.1, forward strand.
TGGGCTGTATAAAAGTGGGGGGAAAGTGGGAGGCCAATGATGGATCCCGTCTACTTTGGTACAGAGAAGAGGATCCATTTGCTGTACCTTGCCTTTGTGATGAAGCTTCCAGAAAAGCAGGTTGTGGCAAAACATTGGGGCAGCTGCTGGAGGCATTTTGACACAGCCAGCCGGTCTGTGATCCAGCTGTCTTTTGCACAGTTGTTTCTGTGAACATGGGATAAGCCACCTCCAGCCCAAGCCTATGCACAACTTTGAATGCCAAAGTAAAGGATAATGCTGCTCCGTACGTGCGTCCAAGGATCCTGCAGTCTGGTGACTCCCTCACAAAGGAGTCTGGCAGTTATAATTTTGTGTCCTAGATGGATTGAAACAGACCTGTTTATTTATTTACTTTGGGCAGCAAATCCTTATAAAGCAGATGTAGGCTAACCACTAAAATAAACCACAGGCAGAGGTAGCTGTTTAGAGTAACATCTGCACTAGCATATGTCAGAAGGGCTTAAAAAGAGAATTTATTTCAGCATTTCACTTAGACTAATGATGCCAGAAAAGGGACATTGTTAGAAAGAGAGAACATGGATTTTGGAGACCATCAGTTTGAGAGAATTATCAGACTGAGAATCTAAGCATATTTAGGTCAAGGTTGGATTATAAATTCAGAAACTTCTTCTTAATAGAGTATTTCCCTATTGATTCCTTGCCTTCTGACTCCTACTGAGTCTGCATCTGTTCCTTCTCTAAGTAGACAGAATGTGGAAGAGATGCAAATATGATGCAGTTTGTTGATTAAATTCTTGGCTGTGTTTATCTGTTGGAAGCCTTACCATCAGGCAGTCAATTTAATCAAACAATAATCTTCATTCACTGGTGATCTCTTATAAAAAATGTATCTAGGGTGCCTGCTGTGTCCTGTATTTATTGAAGATGTATCTCTTCATGGGTTTTAACACAATTGCATAAAATTGATAATCAAGAGGATTATTTGAAATAACATGCAGTACGAGACATAACTTTTTTGTCCTATCCCAAGACAATACTGCTCTTCTTCAGGAACAGTTGACGTCCCTCTGGCACGGGCCAGATTATTATTCATTACATTTCTGACATTCCCCATGGCTATGCAAAAGCATGGAAAAATCAGGTCCTTTGCCAGTTTAGTTTTTTATTCTGAGCATTGGGGTTTGATAGTCAAACCAAACTAAATTTCCTGGTTTAGAGTCTTTGCTACACACATGATTAAATGTGGCGGAGGGAAGGAGACATTTCTACTGTTCTCTTTCCACAACCAACTTCTCTAATCTTAGATAACATAGCACTTTGACCCTCATAAATAACATAGGCAAGCTGATGTTAAAAAACAGTGAAAAGTTAGGTCTGTTATTTACATTAGAGGTAAACAAACTGCTTTTTCCTTAAGAACTAAGGATGAGAATGAGTGTGAATTCTAAAACAGGTTTTATTGTTATTTTGAGGGCTCCTATCCTCTGGAATATCCTTCACCTTCCCCCCAGAAGCCACTACCCAAAGTGAAAGACTGGCTGATTTGCACCTTCCTGAGACAGACCAGGCCAAACCCACGTTTTCAACTAACTGTCTTTGCCCCATCAGGCAGGACATACGGTTGCTAAACCTTTCTTGAAAACCTCTTTTAAATGAGGCTCCACAATGTGCCCCAGGCAATCTATTCTAATGTTTCCATGGTGTTTTTCAAGTGGTTTTATAGCCCATTGCTTTTTGTCTTATCCACACTGATATAGACAAAAACTGTCCAATTGTTCAGCACATCTTGTACCTGAACACTGCTGTCACAAAGCACATTGGTCTTTTCATCTTTAATTTAAACATTCCCATTTTGTTCCATCTTTCCTGTAGTAATTTTTATAAACCTCTCTGGAGTCTCTCCAGTAGTTTCAGAAGGTTCTTGAAGGGCTGCCAAAAACCAGAGAAATACTCAGCTGAGGTCTTGTCAGTGCAGAGCAGAGCAGAAAGATCATTTGTCTGCATAATATCTGCACTTTTCACAGGAGGGTGACATTGATGACTCATGTTCTTGTGATCCACTGTAACCTGTAGGTCTTTTCCTAAAGGACTGACATCAGTATAGTTCAATTGTTAGACCCGATTTTTCTCCCCAGTGTAATATGTTTGACTGCAGAGCAATATATTCTGTGTAGTGAGTTACATCTTTTTCACACTGATTTCCAAAATGATGTTAAATTCTGTGTACATATTCCTGGCAGTCCTCCCAATCTTGGTATGATCTCCAAATTTAATAATAACATTCTTTATCAGCCAGATATTAATATATTTATTAAGTAGGGATGGACCAGGACAAATCCTGAAGAAACCAGGTTTGTGTTCCCTTCAATACGCCAGTGAAAGCATGTCCTCTGAACATGCTTTTTCCTCTTTCACGAGGCTTCTTGTACTGTGGTAGAATAAATCTGATGAGTTCAGCCCTTCCTTTTCTTCCACTCAGTCCCCCAGATAGCTGCTACTAGGAATCTGGTGTCACTAGGCTATTGACTAAACTGTCTCAAGTAATTGATAATTTTAATAACATTCAGTATACAACTTTCAAGTAATTTAAAACTGGGGCTTTGTTATCTATGTTACAATATTTAATTGAAAATAACACAGGAAAAATATCTTTCTTTTTAAAAGTTGCTTTACACAAGGGGAAATAAATGTAATTTCCCTTTTTCTCAAGAACAACAACAAAAAAAGTTGATATTCATAGAATCATAGAAAGGTTTAGCTTGGAACGGACCTTAAAGGTATCTAGTTCCATGCAAGCTTAAAACTTAGTGATTTTGAAAACCATTATTTAGTTTAAAATTATCATTAACCAGCATTGTAGTAGGGCCATGGAAGTGCAGAATAAATAAAAAATTACTTAAATAAACTTAAAAACTGCAGTTCTATTTTCATAGTGAGGATTTAAATGTGTTTTACCAGTGGATATAATAATAGAATCATAAAATAATCCAGGTTTCTTTGAATGTTATTGGGGTCAACATGATATTCAAGAGATAACGAGCAGACCAGGTTGCTCAGGGCACTGTCAGGCCAAGTTTTGAATGTTTCTGAGCACAGAGGTCCCACAACCTGTATGGAAATCTCTCCCAGGATCTGACAATCTTCACTATGAGCATTTTTTTTTTGTATTGAATCGCAGTTCACTGTATTGCAGCTTGTGTTCACTGACTCCTGTACTTTTACTTGTGCACCTCCAGGAAGCATCTTGCTCTGTCTTTCCTGTAGCAATCCACTGGGTTCTTGAAGACAGCAATTGGATTTCCCCCTTGCCTCCTTGAGTCTTCTTGCAGCTTCTCCTTCTGCATCATGCAACTTCTCCCCTTACATCATTTCAGCCTGTTGTTTCAAAGGACTGACGGCTTTGTCCTTGGTCCCAGGGAGGCAAAACGGAGTTAGCAAAGCTGTGCCTCTGTGGAATCACAGCCACAAACCAGGGAATTTTTCAGAGGAGACACTTGAATAAGCCATTAATAAATATTCCAAGTCAGTTTTTCTAGTTTTCTTGCAACTGATAGCTTATATGGGCAACCGTGTGTGACTTTGCAGTTCATTAACAAGAACAAGTGTCTCAAAGCCTAGCCCCATGTGCCTGTTTTGTAGATTTGGGAAAAGCAAAGTCTCCAGTGTGCTGAGGGCTAAATCACTTCCTATCTCAGTGCAATGTACAGAAGAGATTGCTGGCCTAACAAGGTTGTGGGTTACTTTGTCTTTGGTTTTGGTTTTGTTTTGGGTTGGGGTTTCTTTTGTTTGGTTTGAGGTTTTTTGCTTGTTTCTGTTGTCTTTTTTTTTGTTTTAAACTGAACTATATTTTATAGAAGTGACCATTTCAGCAACTTATAGGACCCTTGACACCTGTTTGAAAAGATCTCAAGATTACATCTAGACAAGATTTTCAAAGCTGTTGAGGCCTTTGGGGATGCACATTTAATTTTTCAAGGTTTCACCCAGCTGCCTACAGTCTTTGAAGAATAAAAAATACTAATAGCTACCCAGTATCTGATTATTTAGAAATGACATGCTTTGGTGCCATTTTCATGGGGCACCACTTAAATCTATTAGTACTGATTAACAAGAAGAAGAAGATGTGTCAGATCTAAATATTAACAAAAAGATAAAATAATTGTTTATACCCAAGAACACTTATTTTTTTCTTCTACTATTTAAAAAAATTACACTACTACTTTGGGGTTTTTTTGGTGTTGAAAGCATTAATGAGAAAACCAGTTTCAGAACTCTATGTCTAAAAGATACATTCTTTTTCTTAAACAAAGATCATTGTATATTAGCTATATGTACAGTTGATGAAAGAAAATGTATTTAATGGCTGCTATTTGGCATTACTTCTTGAAAAATAATGAATTATCTGAAACATTTTCTTTATGAGTTATCTACTAGTAGTTACTACACTGTTGATCTAGGGAGTAAATCCGGCATGTGCAGAGCTGTGATTCACACATCTGATCTTATTTCACTAATTGAAGGACCCTTTTTCCTCTCAGATGACAACTTTCGGCTCCCAGTAAACATTATGCCGTTTTGTCAAAGGCTTTTACACATTTCTACTGAATGGCCTGTAGGGTTTTTTATTCCCAATATTCTCAAACTGGTAACATATATATAAAGTACATGAAACAAATTTCTTCAGAAAGCCAGTGTTGGGCTGTTACATTCTGTGACTAGCAGTATTGAAATGCATATGCATACATATTCCTTTCTATTTTTTTTTTTAACATTTGAATATATGCTGGAGAATTATAAAGGACATTCCTCTGAGTGTTCAAAAATAATATTGACACAGAATTTCACTCTTGTTCAGTCTGAGGTCTAGGAAGTGTGTCTGGCTGGTTTGGTAAATCTGTAAAGTGCTGTTCATAGATTCATTAAATCATAGAGTCATAGAATAATAGAATGATAGAATCATTGTGTTTGGAAAAGACTCCAAGGTCATTAGGCCCAGAATTGGCCCGATTCATATCACTGTGGTGGTCCAGCCCCTGACTCCCATCCTGAGGCCTGCTCCGTGATCTCAGAAGCTCCTGATAAGCCCAGACTGAACTAGCTGAGTGGGGAAGTATCCCTTCACCAAACGAGTTGAGCCCTGGTCATACCAGGAGCTCTTAGATGGTAGAGGTGGGAACAACCAACTACCAGAAACATCTTACATGCCCAAACAAGATGGGAAACAAAGGATGAGCAACTATCCTTTGTAGTCTTAGTAAACCATGTACGTGAATCATAGCCCAAGTGGGGCAGCACCATTGTGAATCATAGCCTTAGTGGAACAGCACTATTGTTACTGCACTTTGGGAAAATACCTCAGTAGTTATGGGCTGGGGTTATGGCCAGGATGGAAACTTACTGATGACCAAAGTCAATTATCTTATGACTCTATAGACAGCATTCCAAAGTGAGGCCCTTTGAGCTCTTCTGGGCCACAGTGAGCTGCAGTAGCACCTCTCCGAGTTCGCAAACCCTCAGGCTTGCAGTACCTGAGGAACCATTCTGGAAGGCAATGCCTAGATGGATACCCCCACACACACATCTCCACACTCCTCAAGGGGCAGCTCTTGCCTGTTGGGAAACACAGTGGGATATGACGTGAATATTTCAGTAAACCTGAGGGGGATTTTTGATCGGTACCTTTACAGACATAGAAATAGGTGTACACATCGTTTTTCCTGTGGGCATGTGAATTGATTATGATACGAATGTTAGTATCTCAAATCTAGTCAATGTTATAATTGTAGTGAACTCTATTGAATCCCTTTCCAAATGTTAAAGTATTTAGCGATTAAGTGCTGCTGAACCCTTTTGCATCCTTATCTTTTGAATCCTTCCCTTCTCCTGCATTCTCAGCTTCAGTATAAATCTTTCCAAATTGTTTCTCTTTTGATCTTCTTGTGTGCCTTGACCTGTGTGGTAAGTAACACAGTGAACTTTGCCATTGAACTCTGTAAAGCTGCACTTTCCCAAATTCATATCAAACCTTGCTTTTGCCAAGACCTTTGACAGTGTTTCTTTAAGTGGCCAAACCACTCATCTGCAACAATCATAACAGTCAAAGCCTAGCTCCAGTTTAGGATTGGGCCAAGATTAGTAAGCAAAAGGAAGCCTTTAGAATGTTTCCCTATAAAATTTAAATTATTTAAATTTTATTGTTTAAAAGATATTGTATCACTCTTCATTACTAAATTCAAGCACTCTACTACTATATGTATTATTAAAAGTTATAGTTTTGTGGAAATAGTTGATTAACAACAGTTACAACAACGTGACTTACTACCGATTATGAAAAAAATGGTTTAGGTGTGTCTATGTATATATGCAATCAAAACCTTCCGTGCTTCATCAGATTTGTATTTATGGCCTAATCTTGCACTAGATTAAAAATGCAAATATATCCCAGTGTAACTATATTGTGAGCTGGGTCAGCCCTGGAATTTGATATAGACCATGTTAAAACACTTAAAAATTATTTTGTTCTTTTCAAAATAAGAAGTTGCTGGGGTAAAAAAGCTATTTTGAGGAAATAAACAAAGTGATAAGATTTAATAAGCATATGCCATTGTTTAAGGCTTCTACTTTTTTAATTTCCATTCCTGTAAAGGGAATAATGCCATAAATTTTATTTTAAATTTAAAGTATGAAAGCTTGACAGACTACCACATGTCTTTTTAATAAAATAGAAGGAGCTTATTGCTGTGCAAAATCAAGATTTTTTTTTTTAAATTTATTGTGATATGCAGTTTCTGGTTTGATAACCTGAACCGATGTTCTTGGAGCTTTTTATTTCACCTGAATTCAAAATAACATATTATGTCATTAAAAAAAAAAAAAAAATTCACAGTAATGTAATCTTGTCCTCTAAGATGAATTTTTATATTTGATCCATAGATTGTTCTCCCTGGTGCATTATATAAAACATAATTAAGTCATATAACATACATTCATGAGTGATTCAGTGCATATATGTTATTTATGATGTTTTCTATTTTGTTTGATATTTACATTGTTAATAGAAATTTTCCATGCTTACAACTAGGGAAAACTGAAAAGTTCACTTGCAGTATTACCATTAAGAATACCAAAAAAAAAAACTGAAAAAGTTATAAAACTAAAATGTTTACTTCCCACACCCTTGTTCTTAACTCATGGAATAAATGTCCTTGTGAAGGGAACTGAGAAAACAGCATTTCTTTGTATGTTCCAAGAGTCTTAACCTGAAAGTAAACCCAAGGATACTAGATGTGATCAGATTTTAGACAAGTGATGTTTTGTTTTTCTTGTCCTTTTTCTCCCTTTTGAAGCCAGTACTACTTTGGAGGACTTAAACTCTTGAAGTAAGATATCCAGATAAGAAAGTGAAGGAGAAGAAGACTAAATATTAAAATATTACAAAAATTTTCTCCTTTTTTATGGTTATTGTTGTCTGTAATAATACTTCCATTCTTTGACTGGTTTGTCTGGTTTGATATGTTGAAAAATTTCTTTCTTAACACATAAGACCAGACAAAAAAAAAGTGATGCAACTGTAGTATTTAAAAGTCTTTGCACAAGTTTAAGTCAAATTAACAGATAAATTAAGTATAATACTTGAATTTGGTTCAATTAACTCTTAACAATACAAAGGAGTCTGAAAGATCAATTTGCAATGTATCAAATATTATACTTAAAGAGGTCTCAACATAACAACAACAAAACCCACCCTCTTCCTTTCCAAAATAGAGAAACTACCATTATGTGTTAATTTTCTGAACAATTAATATATACTTTTATTTTGTTAGGGGTCCTGAGAATCAGTTGAGCTTAGACCTTGCACTAGAATATTGTTGAAAGTTCTGCTAAAGTCTGATTACAACACTGCGGCTTTCATATTGGTGTGCATCTGCTTGTGCTTCTCATGTACTTCAAGGAAGATAATTTCCATGAAGTTTTCATGTGATTAAATGCAACAAATCTTTCCATTGTCAAACCACAGCAAAACTCTGTCAAGTATTGCTACATTTTGTTGAGTTAGAATGCACTAAGCAAACATCCTCTGGGGTTGGTGATAGACTGAATAGGAAAAATCAAGTAGACAATTAACAAAGTAAAAGTTGGAGATAAAAAAACCATAAGCTCCTGCTATATATATCTTTCAGCTATCCCCAAAAGATGGGTGTATGCCAGGAGATCAGGAGAGACTAGGAATAAGCATGTTGTTCATGTTATTTAAAGGAATCCACAAACTCTTATTGATACAACCGAAAACCAGTTGCATTTCTTGTCATGAATACTCATCAAGGTTGTCAATAATTTTCTAATTGTGGTAGCACATTTTCTTATTGTGATAATATGGTTAACTGTTAAATGCCCACCCAGTTGCTCTCTTATTCTGTCTCCTCAGCAGGATGGGGGAAGAGAAATGGGATAAAAACAAGAATGAGAAATCTAGTGGGTTGAGAAAAAGACAAGGATATTGCTTGCAACACCATCAAGGAAAAAGCAGATTTGTCTGGGGAAAATAGATTCAGCTAGTAAGAAACAAACATTAAAACACAAGCTTTCCTTCCCCCTAGCCAGACTCCACCTCACTCTTTCGCTCCAGACAGATCTACCCAGACCCAGAGGTGTCCTGCAGTGGGTCTGGTGTAAAACCATCTGGAAACAGCTAGGTCCAGCATGGAGCAATCCCTGGTTTCTTCTCACAGAGGATACACCTGCAGCTCTGCCCTGCTGCCAACACATCAACACCTACACCAAATACACTCAGTGATCTTGACTTTAAACAATAATCTATTTTATACTATTTTGGGTTTTCCATATTTTCTGTTATAGTTAGTACTACGCCATCATCACAAAACAATTGTGACAATGACTATAGTTTATTCCTAGAGAGAGGAAAATTTTATGAGTTTGGAAGAAAAATACTTCTAGTCAGGTCAGTGCAATTATTCATATAATATACAAATACTTCCACATGTCAGAATAAACCTCTTTTCAATAATGTCAGTAATGTAGATTACAGCTCCTGAAGATTAAAACCAGAACTGTGTTAGTAAAATGCAGATAAATCTGCATTGCTATCATGAAAAATAAAAGCTTTGTGAGTATATATGCATTTACACACAAACAAGATCAATGAGTGAGGTAAAAGATGTTTTCTTTTAGGTATTTCACAAAGTGGTGTTTCGGAGTTTTAGTCGTATTTTGGTTTAAGCTTTGGAAGATAGCTTAAGGATGAGTTTGTGTTTTTTTCACACCAGTTCACCTGCCATCTCAAGTCATTGCCTACAAGCTTGGGACTAAGATGGTCTATTGAGTAATTCTCCCTGGTTCTCTGGTCTTCAGTTCCTACACTCAATGGATTTCATTTGATTTTAGGGTTGACTGCCAGTGCTCTATCACTGTAGCTGCTCAAGGCAATACTTCAAGAAAAATGTTGAAAAGGTCATTTCCATAGTTTTCCTGCAATCATATTACTGTGCATGATAAAGTCTCAAGCAGTGTACCTGGACTTGCTAGTAACTGTTTTCCTTTGACAGTGAGACGGATAATGAGATCAGATAATAATTAGGAGGTTTTTTTGTCTTCCAAATGTCTTGAAAGTTTCTAATTGACTATTTGATATAATTTTCTAAAAAGCTGGAAAAAAGACCTTTTTGCAGTATCTCTAATTACAGCATCAGACTCCTTGGACAGGTTTGATGCTGTAGTGGTGGAGCAAATTATCTTTGAGACAAGAATTGCACAGCATTTAAAGTAACATGCAACAGAATGCTAAAATTAAAATGATAATTTGGGGTTTTAGATTTGGTGTTTTTTTGGTCAGAAGACACTGGCACTATAGAAGATTCCAAATTTAATTGCTGCATAAATATAATTTCCTGATATGACATTCCTGGAAGCACATCAGGTGTTTAACAAAAAATTTAGGGCTTTAGGATTGTGACAATTTACAGTGCCAGAAGTAAGCCATCCAATTCTGGACAAGTAATTCTAGAGTCAACCATGTTCATTGACTCTTGGTTCTGTGATTTAAAACAGACAACAGACATTGTCTGTACCTTTTCCTCCTAAATATTTATCTTAAGGCTGTAGTTGTCCACCTAAATGAAACTTGAATAAGAATTTTCATAAGATCACAGAATATTCTGAGTTGGAAGGGACGCACAAGGATCATCGAGTCCAGCTCTTAGGAGAATGGCCCATATAGGGATCAAACCCACAACTCTGGCATTATTAGCACCATGCTCTAACCAACTGAGCTAATCCCATCTTCTCTGGCAGTTTTCTGTCTAGCTTTCCTACTGATTGATCAACTAAATGTAATGATATACCAGCCAAGAAGGTCAGATCTAGGTTTTGTCTTCTACAGCCAGACAAAAGAATACCTGGGAAATGTTCTAAGTCAGTTCAAAAGATTTATAAACTGTGGGTGAAAAATTGTTCTTTTGATGAAACCTAAGAACTGCCTTTGAGACAACATTGAAAGCATTATGATATTTTCAAAAACCTATCTTAATAAAAAGTTTATATAGGCCTGCAAATGTATATTGGTTTCTACAGATGGAATTCATTTCCTACATTGAGGGTATGATTAGAGCTATCTGTTATAAAACTTGTTTCTTAATAAGACTATGATTACCAAATATGTTTTAATCTTTTATTTTTATGGAGTAGGTATGAAAGGCTGGAATTTTGGAATACATCCAAATAGGTACAAGTATGGATAGATTAATACATGCAGATAGATACAAGATCCAGATAGATAAAAGACTTGTCTACTGAAGAAAAAAGATTACCTTTGGATCAGAGGAAACTAAAAATTTTCTCCTATTTTTCCTAATGTGTTCATATTTCTTTGTGAAGAACTATCATAAGAAGTTTTCCTTTTACATACTTGAGGCAAACACGCGATACATGGCCGGATTGTTACTTTTGGTTTTGATTTACTGCATCTGTCAGATTGACAATTGGAGCCTTGTTAGTTCTCCCAAATCACCCAAGATGGGAAGCAGTTTGCACATAACCAGCCCACTAAATTTTTATGCAGTAAAATCTTCGGTTCATTTATTTGTTCTTTTGTTTTCTGAAAAGGTTTAGCAAAGCACAGAGGAGGCAGAGAAAATGAAGCAATCATCGTGCACAAAAGAAAAAATTATGTTTTCATATTTCAGAAGATATTTTGAGTTATGTCTGTGGAAAATGTTTTTGTTTATATTATCAGAGACTGAAGACTGAGCAAAATACACTTGTCCTTCTCTAGTGGTCTGCCTCTATTCTCACCCTTAGGATCCTTTTCTAGGAAAGACCACTCATCATTCTCCTTCACTGTTCAGACAAATCCTGCTCTTCTGGTGATGCAGAAATATCAGGAGTTTGCCCTGTCCTGGAGCAGAGTCAAATGCAAAGAGGACACAACTGTAATGAGTCATGGTGAAAAGAACAACAAAAGTAAGAACTGAGAAAAACTGAATCTTGACATGGATCTTGGATCAGCAGCTGACATGAAAACCTGAACTGAAACTGCTGCAAAGGTCTATCACAGTGTTCTGGACTGATCTGATTGGCAGCCTTTGTCAACAGCCAGCTATAAAAACCTCAGCAGTATAGACTAAGGCAGAATATTTTGGGGAATATCCTTGATTGGATGTCCCACACCATGTGAGTGTAAAGAAATGAAAATTTCTGTATTTCAACTTGAGCCTTTTATCTCTTGTTCTTTCAATATGAGAACATTTACCATGCGCATACATCTCTCTACTAACCACTCTGAATTAAAAATGCCATTAGCCATTTGAAATCTGGAGACCAAATTCATGCGGTTCCCTTCAATATGTTGCCCCGTCTCTGGAATTGTTCAGTGCTCAGGTTGGATGGAGCCTTGAGTACTGGTTTTAGTGGGAGGCAATGTGCAGTGAGGTAAACATGACCCCACGGTGTGCCCTAAGAGTAAAGGTGGTGAACAGCTCCTGAGCTATATGAACAGAGGCATGGTCTGTAACGTGAAGGACAGGATTGTGAACCCTAAAAATATGTGGTATTTTTCAGACCATATTTCAAGGCTGCATCAAATTTTGGCCCCCAGCACAGCAGAGTAGTAGGCAAATGGTGGGGAGCTCAGTGGAGGGCCTCAAGAAGGTGAGGGCTGCAGCAGTTGCCCCATGGGGAGGTACTGACAGAGCAGGGCTGGGTTAGGCTGGAGAATGGATGCCTTCCGATGCACCACACAGAGTCACAGCACCTATGAGAGGTCACTAAGGAGATTGAGGCAGTTGTGGCACAGTGGGGCAGGGGAGAGCAATGAAAGACATTGGGTGAAGGAAAGGCTCAGGCTAAGTATCAAAAGATTCTGTTTCCACATAGGGACAAAGACGCAGTACAGCAGATTTTTCTGAGAGGCTGTGTCATCTCTGTACTTGGTGGAATTCAGGGCCTGGCTACAGCAAGATGTGAGTATACCAGACCTGGCCCTGTTTTGGGCAGGGGATTGGACTGAAGACCTCCTGAAGTCCCTCACAGCCTGAATTATCCTGTGATATAATTCTATGTACAGCAATATATACAAGAAAGGGGGCTATATTTTACTCAGCTTGCCCGTTTATATACCTCATATTGGATTTACACCTTTGTCAAATTTTATAATATTGGGCAAGTAATTTTCCTTCAATGAAAAGAAGATCAGAAATAAATATTTGGCTACCAGAGGGCATCAACTTTTTTGCATTACTATTGCTATTCACTATACTTACTTACTTGTCATTCAAACTTTTGTAATGAAAACCATTTCTTGAAATCTTTTCTGGCAGCATTTATTACATTCACTAAGCTTCAGAAAATAAAACTCCCATAACATCAACAGTAAGAAAATCTAAACCACAGTGACTTTCAGGCTGATTTGTAGATATAACAGCTATTTTGAAGACAACAGATTTGTTTGCATTATGTCATTTCCCACCCAGCACAGTGTGTGCTTTCATTACAAATATATTCATTGAGCTTTGCTGAAAATATACCCAACCTAAGTCAAAATTAGATCCAAATGAGATCCCTTGAGTGTAGTGAGAATTGGAATGAAGGCCCCCAGCTACAAGGAAAATGCATAACAATATCCTGACAATAATATTCACCTTAGAAAGTGCTAAGAATTTAGGTTTATTATGCCTCACTGTGTTATAGTGGAGGACAGAGAATATATCAGAAATGAAGGCAAAACTGGAACAGAGACTAAAATGCTACTGAAAAGAGAAAACACATGTTCTGACAAACCGTTCACTGTGCAATATTAACTGTTAGGTAAGAATGCTAAAATGACGAAGTCTTTGGAGTGTATTTCCAAGAAATTCAAGAATTAATGGGTACAGCTAAACCAAAATTCTGCTCCACAGATCAACGTTAATTTTTTTTCGGTCAGACAGATTTGTACTTATACGGGCTGTTGCCCTAAAAATTCTGTCTTTCACTACACAGTCTCAATAAATACGTTGCATAACTGAAAATCAAATGCAGAAAATCCTGAAAAACTCCCCAGGTCAAAGTTATAGTAAATTATTATGAATATCTGCACTACAGTCATTAATTAAGATTGGCACCAAGAAGCTTATGCACTGCCAAATGCACAGACCATAAAGAAAAGAAGTATTTACAAATGCAAGGGTCTTGCATTCATTACAGTTAAGTAGATGTATAAATTAATACAGGACCATTGGACTGGTAATACGATTCCTTGGAAATTAAAAAACACACTAATAGTTCTACTCAGCAACACTTACATTAAATAATTCTATAAAAACACTGAACAATAAACCACAAACAAAAAACCCTTTCCAAAATTGGGATATACTAATGCATTTTGTCAGCAACAACTCAGAAAAGATGACTTCTATAGAAAAAAGAGTGCAATAGAAGAGGAAAAATGGAATGATTTTGATGATCCAGAGGGCTGGAGCACCTCTCCTATGAAGACAGGCTGAGAAAGCTGGGATTGTTCAACCTGGAGAAGAGAAGGTACTAAGGAACCTTTCAGTATCTAAAGGAAGCCTACAAGAGAGCTGAAGTGGGTATTTTTACAATGTCATGTAGTGATAGGACAAGGGGAAATGGTTTTAAACTGAAAGATGGCAAGCTTAGATTACGCATTAAGAAGAAATTCTTTCCGGAGGATGGTGAGACCCCGGAACAGGTTGCCCAGAGATGTTGTGGATACCCTGTCCCTGGGAATGTTCAAAGCTGGGTTGGATGGGACTTTGAGCAACCTGGTCGAGTGGAATGTGTCCCAATCCATGGCAGGGGGGTTGGAACTAGATGACCTTTATGGTTCCTTCCAATCCAAACCATTTATGAGCAGACAAACATGCAAGCTGAAAATCAGTAACACAAAATGAAAAATGGCAAGCAGGATTTTCTTTCTTGTTGGGAGCAATTGAATGAAAAGCTAAACAGTTGTAGTGTTGATCAATAGAGGACCATGTATTCCCACGACAATACAAGTCTGAAAAAAAGGCAGTGCTGAAGAGCTGACAGAGACATCCAGTAATAAAAGGGAAGCATACATACAACCAACAAGATATCAGAAATAGCACACATACAATTCAATTCATATTTAAGAAAACAAATGGGTGGGAATGTGAGAATACAAAAGGAAGGATTACTTGAATGATAAAGGGGATGAAAACTAATTTAGAACATGGAATTAAAAGTACATTATTTCTTCAGCCTACAAATACAAAAGTCAAAAGGGATATGAGTAACATTTGTAATTTCTTAATGACTGAAGGATCAGAGAAGTTAAAGAAAAGAGATCAAAACAACTTCAGATATAGGGAAGGCTGGAACAAAATCTAGTACATACAACATATGAATATGTATATGAATAAATGAAAACTAGTTATTTGAATAAACTTCCTAGCTGAAAAAGGATATCAAAATGTTTTTGTATAGAGTAGGTATAGCTCCTTATCAGGTCATGGAAAGGACATGGAAAAAAAAAATACGATGCAAGTATCTGAAAAATGAAGGTTCTTGCACCAGTAGGTTGAGATCTCTTTCCATTCCAGAAATTAACATAATGTTAGTTTTTCGATACATAGTTAGAATTCCATGGACTCAAGCAGTTTATTATCTCTGAAAATTTTACTCCAAATTTAAAAAAAAACAAAATAAAGAGTGAAGAAATTTGCCCTTTAGTTCATTCCAAAGTATACAAGACGGAAAAAAATAGGACAGGAAAAAAAAAAGTAAAAAATAGATGGCAAGGTAAGTTTTCCTTACAGTTCATACTTACATCTGGAATACTAGTAAGAATGAGAATGGTAGAACATAGAAGGTGGAAAACTCTCATAATTTTCCTATCTGTTTTTTAATCCTCAGCTTTAAATTGCTGCTCGTTTGCTTTAAGGTCCAGACTCCCAGTCTGTATTCAATTTTAAAATCCATGTTGATTTCAAAGAGTGTTGACTATATCCTCTTAGCACAATATTCTTGGATTTTTTTTTTCTAGAAGTGATCAAGGATAAATACAGTGTCTCTTTCTCCCCACAGTTTAATCTGTAAAAACTGAGAATCAATTAACTGAAATATTATTCTCAAATGGTCATTTTTTATCAGTCTGGTTTCCTTTCTATTTAAGTCATAGAAAATTTAATACTGGTTTTGATGAGAGAGTAATTATTTCAAGAAGGATTTATTTTTAAAATCTTTTCAGTGAACTACTGTGATGTAAAAACATCTTCTAGGATAGATATGAGCTTCTCATAACTGCGTTCAGAATTCTAAGCAGTAATAAGCAACAAGTCATTGGTTTCTACAGTTGAAGGAAACTCATGAGAACTCAAGAGTTTTTCTGATTTTGAAGCCAGCTCTGTTATTGCATTTCAAAACCAGAGAAGCAGAACAGCTGCTCAGTTATGTGAACTACTCCAAAATTCAACTGGAGCAAGAAATCCAAAATAGGTGCTTCTGAAATAGTCTTCTTAGATTAAATCCTAACCATATAAAAAGTGGGAAAATAGGTGGGGTTTTTTTTCCTATTGATGTCTTAGTAAATTACAGAGGAAAGAGAAGATTTTGAATGTGTTGTAATTTCATTGAATATCTCTTCAGCAGGGTTGTTTTATGACACTTATCTAAGTTACATTCTCAGCACTAAGGTGCAACTACAGCATAATCTGCATAGATATTATGACAAAGATATTATAATATTATGGGATCAGATTTATGGGCCCCAGACATTTAAAAAATTTATTTTAATATCAATGTAGTACTTCGTTGTTGATAAAAAAACCCCAGACTCCAACTGTCCATAAATAGGCTTACTAGCCAAAAATACCATGATCAACTTCTCAGCTGAATGGAGGTCCTGAAAGAATCAAAGATAAAAGTTAATTATGCAAGAGATTTAATTTAGCTGGAAGCCACAGAAAAACACCTTTGACCAGTTTTCTTGATTCCTGAAAGCTGGTGTTAATAATATAAAATGGACTATATTTTCTCAACATGGAGTACTTTGCAAATTTTAGATCATTAATTTTGCAATCTAATTAATTAGAAGTGCCATATATCAATATTGACATAGATACCAACTTGTTTTAGTTTAGAATCTGGGACTGTATCTATTTTTTAAAACATGATTTCTGACATTTATAATGCTAGCATGTTTTTGATACTAATTTGACTAATTTCTCTCCCTCATCGTTATGTCTAAGGTATTTTTCCTTCCTCTTCTTGTCACATCTGTTTGATTTCTGTTGTCTCTGCTACAGCAGAAATGGTCTAGACAATGAAGTGCAGACAGGATATATCCCTGACCTTGAATTATGCTGTGAGGTACATAAAAGCCTTTGTCTTAGTGTACTGTCAGGGATCCTAACACAATGTGAGGTGGGAAAATGATCTTAATTTCTATGAAAAAAAAATAATCCAAGGATAAAAACACCAAATTACATGAAAATTTGACTAATTTCCAGATGCTTATCAATCACAACTCATTGAAAAAATCCTTTTAAGGAATTTTTTTTCAGGAGTATATACTAGCATTTTTTAATTATTCAGTAATCCTTTTGATGATTCTAAAAAAAGTTCACTTCTAATTTTGGCATAAATCTGTAATGACACCTACAGATTAAAATGCAAGGTAAATATATTTGCATTTGGTACTCACACCATGACAAATCTAAACTTGTGGTAATACATCCTACTTTTTCTTTTATGAACATCTATCATACACTGTATTTTCAAAAGCATGAAGACCAAATTGCATATATCTGTTTTTTCTAATTCGCTCTATATTATGTTTTTAAACATTTTTCATTCTCCTTTTTTACTTTCTGTATTTCAGGTGAACCAGGGGCAGGTGTGGATTTGTCATAGGCTTAGGCCATTATTAAAATCTTTTAATGTAGCAAGATTGAGAGCATTTTCATTGATATTTCTTCTACATATATATTAATCATGAAACATATTAACATAATAAAGAACATCCAGGATGCATTATTGCAAAACATTCACTCATTCAGAACAATTCAGTACAATTTTCATGTATATATTGCATAGCTTACTGTGCATGTGCTCCTTTTTTATTCAGTGGTGTAATTTTTTCAAATCAAATGTAAATCCTACTCCACACAAAAAAAAAAACCTTGAAGCATTCTGTCAGATGTTGCATCACTTGACTTGCCGTGTTAACTGCTGCAGTTCGGGGTTTTCACTTTTTTAAGTGAAAAAATTGCATAGAAAACATGGAAGCAAAGGATATTCAGTCATTCATTAACCTCCACAAAACCTTGAACTTCTCCTTCTCCTTACCTTACGCAATCTGTAGCAACAGCTGTCTTCCTGAGTGATGGACAGCTTTTATATTGTCCTTTGTTTCAACCTGAAAGAAATCATTTTGCCACAAGTCAATATTTACATGGGGGAAAAATCATATAATTCAAATTCTGTCCTGATTTCATACTCAGGAATGTATAACAAAGATTCAAACTGTACCTTAAATCACCTACCATCAAGGAAAAAAAATCATGCTTACTTTGTCTCATTAATTCTAAAGATGCAAACAGAGAGAAATACAAAGATCTTATAGATTTAGTTGTGGGGTTTTTAACCCATTCACTTTTTTTCTGACTAATTGGAGTGATTGCCCTTGCATCACTTTGGTACTGAATTGTCTCACCCTGCTTTTGTTACTGGCTCTCTGAAACTTTCACAAGGGCAAAAGCAGACCAGTTCTGAGATTTGCATAAGTTATTGTCAATTCATCTTCTCAGCTGAGAAGAAAACCTCATGCAACCACAGCAAAATTCCATGTAAACCTAATGGTCTCAAATAATGTGGACGGGTATAGTATCACTTTTGTTAAAGAATGATAATTTCTTGTTCCAAAAAGTGCACCGAGCTCTTCATTTTACCTTAACTAGTAATTTCAGTTTTTCACAAAGCACTTCATCAGTTCTGTTGTACAACTTAACAGAGCTCAATAGGAGTGGGAATTCATCTTTTCAGCCTCTATTCAGGATAATTTTTCAAAGTATATTTGGGACATGAGAGATTGATAATCTATACTCTACTTAAATATATTGCATACAACGCACACCCCTTATGAGAAATTTGTCTATGTGGTACTACTTATCTGGTAAAAATAAACTATATCTCCATTATCTCCATTCAGTTTTCATTTATGGCAGGAATACTGTCCTTTGGAAGAGGAACAGCCGGCCACACCTGGCAAATAAATAATGTTTTCTTCCTTCCAATATGGAGCAATTCATGGGTACCTTTCACTGACACTAACCATGTCATTGCTTGATCAGTCAATGCTATTTAATAAGCTAAAGTTTTGCCACTTTCATTATGTGCCATATAACAGCAGTTATACCATAAGTCCAGCCTTTTCCTTCACTCTCTTCCCTCTACCCCAATATCTTCAGTTTCAGCAACAGTAGCAAAGCTGAGCCCTTCCCTGACAGATTCAATGAGCAAATTTTCTTTTATCCACTCAGCTTGTTTTAGACTTCCACTCTATGATTTCAAGCTAGAAGTGATTATGTTCACTTTGAATCTAAAAGCAGTCTAGATCAGTAACTCAGAAATGAACTTCTGTACTTGAATTAATCTTATCTGAAGACACTTTGAGAGTGACTTAAAGGAGATGTAGTGGGATAGCTTCCAGTTACTATAGAAAAATCATGGGGAGGAAAAGATTAAAAAGAAGGTGAGAGACAGATGCAAAGGGAAAGAGGAATTTACATTATTTAGTTTTATTTTCTATGTAAGAATATATTTGATGGTCTCTTGTCCAGCAAAGTGCTCAAAACCAAGTTCAGCTGTCCAGCTTAATTTACCGAATATTTTCCTTTTATATTTCAAAAGAATAATCTGAATCAGTATATAATTCTGCTATTGTAATGGGGCAAAATATGTTTTTGTACTTTATGTTAAAAATACCTAATCCTCAAAAACTGCTTTAGAGAGCTGTTTTAGGATGAAAAATATTTCAGGAAATTAAAAGTTTTCACTCTGGTTGATTAGTTAGCCTTTAGGTGTTCCAGGCAATTTTGCTGGCTTGCTTTTCTGTGTTTGCATGTTTTCACTTACAGAAATGTTCTTATTAGATTGTAAACTTCAAGGCTAATCCAAGATCAAATTTTTTGAAGACTATGCAACAAGCATATATGAAAACAAATTAATATGAGTTTTCAGTGTAATAAATATTATTTTGGGTAGAATTTCATGAGAAATTATGGTAAGTAAAGTGTTGGTCACAGCTGGAAAGCCTTTTGTTATTGGCTTCAGATGCATGTAGACATGTGGAGAGACTACTAAAGTACACTACTAGTCACGTTTTCCAATCTGGATACAGTTAAATGTGTCATATGTCTTTATGATACAGTTTATACAAATAAACTACAAGATTTGCTGACACAATGGAGAGATATATTTAAGAGCTCTTAGTGACACAAAATACTAAAGTACTTATGTACAGATGTAAAATAAGTACTTGAAAATGCAAGTGTCATTTGAAAGTGGGTGAACTTTAAATGTCTGCTTTGCACAGGGCCATGAGAGACTACTTTTAGTCTGTCTTCATTATAGAGATGGAGATCCTTCCACTGTAGCCATTCTGAATTGTCTTTGAGAGGGATTTCCTTCTAGAATTGAGCAAGGGAGGAATAAAAAGACTGGCTCTTTATTAAGGAGTGGAAATCAGGTGCTTAAAATTAAATTCTGTGAATAACTTAAATGGTTGTGCATGTCAGAAATACCTTTTTGGTAAATGCACATTAACCTTTCAGACTCTTAAAAGGATATTATTAAAATAGTACTCAAACACCACTAAATAGCTGAATCAATAAATAAAATTATTGAAGCCCCTTAATTTGAGTTGGATTTGTTTCTCCATTATAACTTTTTTTCCTTCCTGGCAATACTAGAGCAATTGGAGTCTTTCTTCTAATCTAGTTTCCTCATAGCTCTCAAAGTTTTTCGAGAGCTATGAGGAAACTGGATTAGAAGAAAGACTCCAACTGCTCTAGTACTGTAATTTTTTCATTTTCAGTGGTCAGAAAATCTGTTTCTTGTCAGTCTGCCTTCTTATGCTGAGAACAGCCCTTTGATAGAACAATATTTAAAGAAAAGAAATATGTCTTTTAGATAAATCTGTTTATTTTTAGGCACTGCCAGCCAGTCTGGGCTATGTCACGTAATGTTTTCTTTCAAAGACTCTTATCGGTGGTCACTCCTTAAGATAAACTAACACCTGCATTGGATGGGACTTAGTTGCTGCGGTGTCTGCTTTACAAATCCCAAAGTTGAAAGTTTTTTCAAGTCATGTGAAGAAACAATGGTTATTAGCTGCGTACATCTGACCAAGTGTAGGCTTATCAAGCTGTCCATGATTTTGTCAAGCTGAGTCTTGAAAATCTCCAATGTGGGGAGCCCAGATCTGCTCTAGAAATCTGATCCAGTGTTCACTACTCTCCCATCGAACATCTTTTTATTCCTAGCCTGAACTTTCTGAGTGACATATGTGGCCATTACACTTCCGTTTACTGTTTCCCATAAACAAAATCAGTTTTCTTTATGCCTTCATAACCTCAACCAACCTCAGGCATACTCCTTTTTACACTTTAGAATTCCTAACTAGTCCAGCTCCCTCAAGCATCAGGTTCTGTATCCCATGCTCCTCACAAACATGGCAAGCCTCTAGTGGATCCTGTCCAGTGTCTCAGAGTTCATATTGAGAAACTCAGCCTCACTGTTGCCTTTTAGCAGAAAGGAAATATTTGTAGGAAAAAATATCCTTTTATTCACTGGCCATGTTTCGAAACCTATTTCTAATGAATCATGTTTTTCCGGCTGTAAATTTAGTTGGTTGGTTGGTTGGTTATGGGCTTTTTTTGCTTTCCAAGTCCAGACAGCTGAAAGAATAAGTACTCATAGTTACATCCATCAGGCATAGTCGTTGTTTGTATATTGATTTCCAGTTGCAGTATTCAGCTTTGTTTTCATCTATTCAACCTGTGTGACAGGTCATGAGCTCAGAGGCAAAAAACCACCTTTGAATTCATCAGGAAAGAAATTTTGTAAAATAATAAAAGATCAATAAGTACTGTAAGCTCTGCCACAGCTAACAAATCACAGAATCATAGATTAGCTGAAGCTGCAAGTCCTCTCTGCATGTCACGCAGGCCAAGCCCTCTACTCAAAAAAGGTTCAGCCTCAGGGCTGTGTCTGGTTGGGTTCTGAATATCTCCATTAATAGACACCTCAAAACCTCCTTGGACACGCTGCTCCAGTGTTTGAATACCCTTCCAAATGTTACTGCATTTCTGAAAAAAATCATTTGTGGCGCATTTTTGAAAAAATAGGGTATGCTGTTCAAGACCAGTGTTGGATCATATGTAGGGTGAGATAATTTGCTAAGGAGCCAGTTTTTCTTCATCTTTTTCTTAGACATCCATCTCCTGGGGACAGATATACATTTTGGTTACCTATACTAGGCTACAACATGAGACTCAAATTACTTTGTGTTTACCTGAACATGTGACTTTATATCAAACAGAGACTTTTGGGAATTAAAACAGGGAGAGGTACTGCCGGAAACAGAAATTGGGATTTAATTGCCAAGAGCAGGGCATGATCTGCATAAAATGGACTGTAGCCCTTTACTTTCTCCCCAAACATAACAATTCCATAACAGAAAAGCTGATAAAAAAGCTTAAAAATAAATCCTCTCACCTCCTCAATCTAAATTATTTAAGTGTGAATCTTACCATGACCTTTAGATACCTGTAATCTTAATTCCTAATTTTTTGGGGATACTTATATTCAGATACAAACTGTGGTAAGGAAGACTCAAGTTAACTAGCAAAGTAAAGCTGCTAAATGCTGAATTAAAAGAAATGTGAAGGTTATTCTATCTAGATATCCAGAGGGAGGAAGAGAAAAACAAAAAAACACCTAATAATAAGTTATTAGAATCTAATTTTGCATAGGAATCTATCTGTTTCAGAGGTATAGAACAGTTGCCAATTAGAGATGAAAAAGGTGCATGTATAATTATTATAGACAAGACAGAAAACAAAAAAAGTCTGTATCATCTGTGTATATATATAATACTATATATATATATATATAAACTAATTAATTACATTTATATGCATATTTATAAACTCCATTTTATGTAAATAAATACTAGTATCCTCCATAGGAATAATTTCTTAATTCTTTGGAAACACTTCTGATACTCACTCAATTTCAGTATTCTTTATTCATCTCAGCAGTCTCTTTGACATTACAGGAATTGCTTTACAGTTAAAAGACCAGACCATGGTCTTAGAGTTTACTCTGCCTAAGGGATTTATTATTTGAATTTACTGATACATCAGCTTCTCAACTGTTAGGTCTGGAACTGAGGTAAATATAAATCTCTTAACTGACTTTAGGAAGTCAACTGCTTTCATCCTTGACTTTGGAGAAAACAGAGCGAAGAAAATAATGCAAATTTGCAATTCTCTAAAACGCTTGACCACCTTCTAAAGAAAAGTTGAAAGATGAGCAACTACACTTTCAAGTACAAGAGCGTAAAGTGAGGGTGCTGTAGGATTCAGTGATGTCGAAGTGATGCATAAGAACAGAGGTTTCTGGTTCAGGTCTGGGCTTGCTGCTTTTCCTCATTCCCTGTGCTTTAGTGCAACATCTTCGTTGATTGAGTTTCCTTTCAGAATTAAACAGTAAAGGACAGAATATTTTTACAGTTGCAAATCACTGGCACAATTTATTTTATAATAATTGCAGCAAGCAACCACCGGATTTCATAGGAGAAGTACATATAAGTTTAGTTCAATTCATACTTCATAAAACTGATTAAAGCTCATATTTTATTCTGCTAATTCTGTTGTGCACGGTTGCTCAGTTTACAGTGGCCTTGACACTGTTAGAACACAGTGGGAGTTGCTTTGAATTGCACTGTCTGTGAAAAGATGAAGGCACAGCCAAAGACTGACATGAAACAAGGAGAGCAGTCTTTTTTTGTCTATTATCCTGGCAACAAGGAAAATGTGAGAAGGAATATCTACTTTTAAACTGTCTGAATGATTGTCTTAATGTGAAGCAAACTGCCTCCTGCGAGATGAAATACTAAAATATTGGGCTGAAGCTTCCTGGAGAATTCTGTATGTTAAAATATTTGCCTCAGACAGCTTAAGTTCTGTTTAGACATGCTGCAAGTGACAGTGACATGCTACAAATGAAATCAATGGGTATCTTATTTGTGTTTGAGATTCAGTTGCCGGAACACAGACAGATAGAGCTGTTTGTTGAGATCAAGCTTATCTCCCAGTCTCCTGCTGGTACTACAGAACAGCACAGGTCACCCCTACCCCTCGTGTCCCCTCTGTCAGCCCCTTGGCAGTGTCTCAGACACTCTAGGTGATGAGTAATATTTCTTGATGATGATGGTTAGATGACTCCCGAGTGCTCGGTATAAAGGTGGGATACGTACAGCCCATTGTCCAGGTTCCTTTCATCAACAGGACGGATTTCTTCTGAAGCTCGCTTCATGGACAGACAGGAAGCTCCCTGACATTGCAGGGAGACACTGTTTATTCATGGCACCCGTGCAGCTCATTTTTCTTTAGCATACATGTAATCAACATGGAAGAAAAACTTACTCAAAGCTTGTTCACACTTCCAACTCTGCATTTTTCTGCACTGATGATAAAGGGTGAGGCCTGAGACTGCTTGAGAGAACCAGTCTGTCACTGGTTTTCCTAGCAAGAGGATAGGAGATCTAAAAGCAGCTGCTATGTGTCCTGGATTTTTAGGTCTGTGGAGTAAATTAAGGATGCCCAAAAATCACGCCCATAGGATGTTGAAATCCCCCATAATTAACAGCTTTTGTTTTGAATAGAGCCAACCCAGGGCCAGAACAACAAATAGGGTATTGACACAGTATTAGAAATCTGCTATAAGTAATAGCTTTGTTCATGTATTTAATTTGAGATAAATTAATTTTAACCTTTTATATGGAATGATTTCTTATAGAGACTCTATCTAGGCCAAACTGTATGTGACTTGTTATCCAATTCAAGGCTCAATGAAATAGATGTTCTTCATGGCATAGTTTAAAGAGAACATATTGTTCTCTGACAGTGAAATTGCTTTTAAACAATGTACCATATTCTAATACAAGTGCCATTTTCTAACATTTAAAAAAGCAAGGGTTTCAAAATTCAGAGTTGAGCTGCATAGCCCTGCTTCAGGTTTCCAGTTCCATACTTTCTCCAAGCTCTGCTATAGGAAATACTAGAATACTGAAAGGACTCATTTTCATTTTTTTCTCAAGTCATTTGTCAAGTGGAGTAGACCTCCATGAGAACATGAGTCATGTGCTGAAGGCTGGAAATCCTTTGTCTTGCTACTATCTACCCCTCTTTATCCTGCCACTGACACACTCCTTTCAGTTCCATTTACCCAAAGACTTAGAGAGGCCAGTAGGACTGATGTTAGAAGAGGGGAAAATTAATGCTCTATAACTAAGGGGAAAAATCATCATATTTTAAAAGCTGTAAAATCATATTAAATTAAAGCAGAACAAAAGAATTTTAAAAAATTTTAATATACCATTCACTGTTCTATAATTTTCAATCTATCTCGTGATATCATGTCTGAGTCATTACTCACTGATGGCAATGCCTCACACCTACTGGTTTAGAAAGATGTAAATGTTCCTGGTGATACAAAAGACAAGCTTTAAGACAAGGTATGGCAAGAATATTACTTTGCACAGAGAGAGATTTCTTCTCTGATCCCAGAAAGTGACCACCAGGTATGACAAAGCATGAGACTACATTCTCAATGCTTGTTATTACAAATGTTACCCATGGTCATAAAATTGTAGACCTTTTACAATTAAGCTATCCAGTGAGTGAAATGCTTGCTAACGAAAGTGGTGCATTCCTTTGCCGGTCACATGAAACAAGACAACAAATTTTTAATTTTAGTTTACTGTCTTCTTCCACCATAGTTCCTGTGTATGTAAAAATATGGGTTAAATCCATGTGATTTGATGCCATACAGCTTGATATGAAAGATCATCCTTTTATCCTTTCTAATCTTCAACTACTACACAATCAAATAAAGCTCTGTAGTTTGAAGTCTTTGATTGAAGCAGTATTGTTACTGTACAGACAGGCATACAACACATCCATTTAGATAAAATGAACACAGCACGTGTATTTGAATAAAATTAGAATTCAGTTAAGAGCATAAGTTACTATTGTACTCTGTTTGGGGATCAAGCAGCATTTTGCCATCTAGCCACCCTTTAATGCTCACCAAATGCTTTTGCTGTTCTACCTCTAAGCACTTCTACTGTTTAAAAAGTACTTATAGTAGTCTAATAGAATTTGCTTTTCATTTGCATCCATTTTGAGCAGATTATGTGAATGATAAATGTTGGCTTTTACTGACTTATTTTATAAGAACATAATGGATCTTAGAAGGAAATCAACATATAATCAGGAAATCTGTGATATAAACATGAAAAAACCCCAAATATGTTGGGTTTATAGAGAAGATTATGCGAGCATTTTGGTGGTCATCAGTGCAAATTTTTTCTAAAGTTAAGACCTAGGGTTTCCATTAAGCTTAAGGGTTTACAGATAAGTTAGGCCATCAGTCTGTAACTTTGTGATATTTTTAATCTTTTTTTAATAGCAAATTAATTTCATAGCTCACTGATTATTGTTTTGAAGATCTGCCAGATCCTCTGTTTGCTCATTGCTTGAGAGTATCTATTTGCATTAAGGAACTCAGAGAACCAAAATATTCACAAAGCATATTTTTCCAAGATTAGAGTGGGAGAATCATTAACAGTAGTTCTATTACTCTGGACCACTTCAGTACAAATGGTGTAACCAGCTTTCCTCACCATAAATATTCATTATAATTTTTTCTTATATTTCCCCAGTTCTGGTATCTATGGAATGTCTTTTGCACTCTATGAAGAAATCTGTAATGCAATTACTGCAACCTTAACTTGTTGCAGGACAGGAAGTTAAAGAAGTAGGCTGCATGACCTTGCATAAAATCCCTAATTTTTGAAGTCCTATATTTCTGTTTTAAAAGGTAAAATAAGATTTAATCCATTTTACTTGGGGTTTCTCAGAGCTGCCCTTTTGCATGGAAATAAGGGTTATGGCTACAAGAACTATAGCAGTTGAATTATTGATTATCATGCCAGCAAGTGTGCAGTACCTAATCGTGCTACCATTGGAGACAATAGCACAGATGGTATAAAAGAATAGACATGTATTACAAGTAAGAAAGGAAAGAAGGGAAGGAGAGAATGAGGGAGGGAAAGAGAAAATTGCTCATATTCTTTTAAGGTCTTTAATTTTTCCTGTTTGTCAGGGAAATACAAGCTAGCAGCATTTTGGTGGGATAATAAAACTAAGAAATTACTCTCATGCATCTTTATACATACATGTATATGGAAAACAGTTAGCCAAGCTTTTGAAATTATATTTTCATTAAGAAATGTACACATGCTCAGATACACACATGCCCTCAGAAATGTCAAGCAGAAGCTCAGTTTTTTAAGAGTGCATTTACAAAAAAAAAGACTTTCCAAGGCTCTGATGTTTCAATCATTATCCTTGACAAGCACTTATAGCTTGCATGGAAAATAAATCTATTCCTTATTTGCTGAGCCTTTAGATTACAAGCTTCCTGTGTACTTTCAAATGAACCAATGAGTGAAAAATTAAAGAAAACAGCATTTAACTATTTGCATATGCTTTTCTCAGGGAGCAGCAGCAGAGTGTGAGGATGGTACAAGACCCTAAAAGAGCTTTTGCTTGTGTTCAAAGAATGCTGGCATATTGTACCTTTATTTGTTAGGTAATGCATCGATGACACACAACACTAACGGCCATTGTTCTTTGCCCACCATCAGTTGTTTTAATGTCTGTGAATAAAATGAAAATTCCACTGAGGAACTGACAGAGATGCTTGTGTGGACCCTTAACCCATACTGACACTAAACAACTCTTTGGAACCTCAGTCTAATAGGTGAAGTGCAGCACTGTCAGCTTAGTGTTTCCAGGTCAGATGCTGTTGAAAGCACTTGGTGTATTTTCATTTGATAAAACAATAATTCAGAGATGACTGAACATGTCTATCTCACAAGGACAGGTCAAATATTCTGCTTATCTCTGAGGTAATCCTTCTGACCAAAGAGTACAATAATTACACCAAATAATATTTTTCTCTTTTGCTAATGTGATCTGGAAAATAGTGACCATTATTTAATCTTAGTCCATGATCTTGGACTTTAGCATTACTCTAGCAGCAGCTATTCTTACGTTTGTTTTTTTTTTATGAGGTATGTAAGCCTGTGAATTTCTGACTTTGACCTTCCAAATGTCTTCCTTTAAAAAAAATACATGTTCAAGGCACCTTTAAGACAAGATAATTCATCGTACTGACTTCCTTATTGCTGTTCATTTGATTTTTTTATTAAATGTGAGAGTGCAATGTTGAATTCTAGATTGGCTCACCAAAGTACGTACACACAGTACATACAAGGCACATGTTCATTCCACATCTTAATTTTGTGTCAGGAATGCTCTTCTGACAGCAATTTGCTGTCTTCTAGTCATTGGTTCTCTAAGAGTAAACGATAGGAGTGTCTATAGTCTGTCTGGGCTACAGAGGTTTGAGGGGAGAGAGCTAAGAGTGCCTGAACACTCTCTGTGCAGCAGAAACAAGATCCACATGGATCTGAAGAGATGAGGGCTGCTTTTTCAAACTTCTCTCCTAAATATTTAGAACTTTATTCTAAAATTGACAAAATATTCATAATGTCACAGGTATTTTTCAATCCTCCCATTTCTAATTGGGAGGCTGATTCAATATAATGAAGGACTGGAAGCCTTTTTTTTCTTTATTTAGGATATAATCTGGTTTTACTGTGTGCCTTATTCCCAAGTGCATTCCCAAGGGTATGAAACTGAGAAAAACAGACCCAGAGAAACATGAAAAGGCTTCTAATATGTAGTGACAATTAAATCATAGTAATGCTAAATGGTCCATACTAAATGCTTCTAAGCTTTATGGAACTGCCATCCTTGAGGGCTGCTTCCAGAAGAATGGTCAAAGATTCAAGATCATGAACCAGCTACAGTGAGGGAAAACATAAATGTTTTAATGTAGATTATCACTAAAAGAAATGAAAAAATATAGCCAAACCTCTTTTCAATCTTCATATTTAATTATTTTAAATTTTAAAATTAAAAAAAAAATATAGAAAAACCATATATTTGATTAAAAAAATCTCCTGTCAGTTCCAGTGAGAAAGAAAAACATGGAAATGTTTAATGGTGGGAGTGTCTTCAAATTAAAAGGAAACCTCTGCAGAGGGAATAATTCAAAATAGATTAAAAATGTGATTTCCCGTGTATGCAGATTGACCTATACTTTCACGGGAAAATGAGTAGACAAAAATACTGTCTCAGACACACAACCTTTGCTAAATTACTACCTTGGTCTCACCTTCTTGGCTTGTATTCCTCCTCGCCTTGGTCTTTCCCTTAGCATTCTCCCAGGTTCATTAATCTCACTCTCTGGCTAGGGAGTCTTTCACAGTGTTTGTATCATGTGGGCCATCTTGCCATTGGCCCTCAAACAGAGACACCACAGCACTGGAGATGGAGCATGAAAGTGGCAGACAGGAGAAGACGGCTGCATTGTGTCCTTTATTTCTTAAGACAATTCAGTCTATCAGATCCCTTTTTCTTTAGGTACAGTAAAGGACTGGCATTTACTTATTATGAGAAAATACTTTAGCACTGGTAAGCTTAGCAAGCAAAGATGGAAGCAATATTCTTATTATTCATTCCATTTAATTTATACTTTCTTGCTGTTTTCAATTTCTCCTGTGCTCTCTTTAAGCATAACTATTTCAAGCCTTTGTCTTTGTTTTGTGAAAATTTATCTTATGACAACATAAAACAGCTATGAAATATTCTCACAGCTATACAAAAATCAACAGTTGCCATTTAAAGTGAGCAAATGACCTGAAGTGCTGAAGTTATTTATTTGTGCAAGTACGAGATGCATTTCACATGTTAGGAAGCACTGAATTTTGGCAAATGTTGACTATTTAATGCAGAACATGACTCATGCTACAAGTATATCATGCAGCAGCCAGAAGAATCTAGGTACTCCAATGTACTCACACTTGATCTACTGAACAGTCTACTGCTGTCTGAGCAGAGACTGAATGGCTCTGGAGACTGAATTATCCTTTCTACTTACGAGCTGGTCTTCCTCTCCATCTGCTATTAAAGCTGTTGAGCACACTGGAAAGAAACTGATTTAATTGACATGTTGCTCCCCAGGACTTCTAGCTCAGCACAGACTTAGTAAAATCATGTTTGACATTACATAAAGAAGCTAGCAGTTGAAAGTCTAACCATGTTTTATTTTATTCATGATTCATTGATGTGAAAATAAAGACAATTCAGTTCATTGTCCTGACCTAGAAATCTAGTCGGACTATTCAATAGCAAATCATCTTATTTCAAAATAACCTGAAATATCCTGTAATAGAAACAAACCTTTGTAGGCTGGTTTTTCCAAATGAAGGATAAATGTCATGAGGAGAATAAATGTTTCTACTGTCAGCATCTTAGTCTGTCTGATCTCTGAACCATAATTTGCAATATCATTGATCTAATGTCATTCTTTTCCACAATAAATTAAATGTATTTGTAAAAAGATCTGCTTGTTTAAAAGAAAAGGGGCTAATGTACATGCTTATAAAAACAAACTTCAATGTCTAAGAAACATTGGACAAGACAAAATAAGATAGATGACTTTTTAATATATATGTGGTTATTCCATTTAAAGAAAAAAAGTATTTACCCTTTGCTAGTCAATAAATAGATCACCAGTTTCAGACAATGACTGAATAGACTTGTACACATACAGCTGCATTTCATGTTTAGAGGGATGAATGTTACATGGTGGAGTAAACAATGACACCCAGTGGCCATATTGACTCAAGGCCTGTCTGTGTTCTGGATTTCCTCATCACATTGCTATTCTTTTCTTGGTTTTACATGGGTTTTTGGGTGTTTCTTGTCTTTTTTCCCCCACGGTACTAATGACATCATAGATGTGTTCTTTGGAGCTGAATGGCATAACAGGTACAACACACAAAGCTCTATCCCTCGAGAGAGAGAAATAATAACATTTTCATCAATGGCAAGAGTCATAAATGTAAATCTATATAAACTGTGCTTATTGAAGAAACTGGCTGCAAAAAAAATTTGGAGCACAAGATGTGCTAGAATGGTATGACAAGGACAGACAGAGGATATTCATGCTGTTTTCCAGAAAATGAAACGTTTTGTATTGTTGTATGTCATTATGTCAGCTTCAGGGGGGAAAACCTCCCCAACAACCCAAAACCCAACAAAACCCCACAGTCCTTCCCCTCAATCTCCCCACTCCTCAAAAAAACACCCAAACCGTACAAGACCAAAATGGAGTTTATATTAAGGACAAAAAGGATTTTAACGAGTTATGGTTTATC
This sequence comes from Lycocorax pyrrhopterus obiensis, assembly GCA_014706295.1. Classification (NCBI taxonomy): domain Eukaryota; kingdom Metazoa; phylum Chordata; class Aves; order Passeriformes; family Paradisaeidae; genus Lycocorax; species Lycocorax pyrrhopterus. The sequence continues at coordinate 21,288,153 of JACSVZ010000001.1, forward strand.
AGGAGATATGGGATATCTGACTCCAGCTGAGAGCAAAGCAAAAGCCAAGAGCAGCTGACTCTAATAAAATTGGCTAGAAGATGCAAATCTGGAATGAATTATCTGGTTCTAACTTGCATAACATGAAACCACATATTTATTACTTTTGACTTCTGAGGAGCATCAGTCACTGTGTGATCTCCTGAAACAAAGCTAGTATGTAATTTCTGTCACCAGCTGAACCAATTGTCTGGTCTTTTTACAGGTCTTCTCATTGATCTAGAAATAATGAAGTAATTTTTTAATGAATTTTGTCTCATAAAATACTTATTTTCTGAATGGTACAGTTGTAAATAGAGCTCTCCAAGACAGCAAAACAGTAAGATGCAAACGAAAATGACTCTATTTTCTACCTCAGTGTTCACAAAAGCAGTGCTCCTAATGATGAATGTTAGCCAATATTGTGTTGAATAGATCGTGTGAAGAAGACTAGTAAGAACTAAAAAATGTCATGTGGAATTGTTGGTGCAAGGTTCAGCCAGGATAGTAATGTGCTAAGGCACTTCCCAAGGAACAGCAAAACTTCATGCCTGAGGAGCACAGAGGGGATTGTAGCGGCTACTACACATGGAAAGGTAAAGATGTCCTTCTACAGGTGGCAGGTGGGAGACCCACAACAGAAAGTAGGTCTGCTAATTCCTGAGGGAATGAAGAACTGTTGACAGGCAGAGCCTGTTACAGACCTCACCAAGTTTTAGTATCAATGGCAAAGAGTGATACTCTGTGCTGTCACTGTTCTGTGCCACCAATCCCCAGTGCACAATGTAGGTGTCATACTAAATACAAGAAAAGCAAAATAAAAAATGACTTAATGAAAAGATGAGTAGGTATGGAGGAACCAATTGTAGCTTGTGTGTGGTTGAAGTATAATGAATAAAATAATATTAGCAAGTAAAACTTTAAAATACTTTATTATAATACTTTTCCTCTTAAATAATTTGTACCTGTATCTCAAAGTCCTTTTTCAGACTGACTCCATCTTACCAAATTGACTTGGGTAACTTCAATATCATTCTCTGCTTTGTCAATTTTTAACTATTTCGTGCAACTTCTCTTCACTGCCAAATTGCCACCAAAACAGAGCACCTAGAATGTTCTCCATCATGTACCTTACTAAGCTATCAATCTGAAGACCTATGATAGACTAGCAGGATTTATTAAAAGGTCCATTAGATTACAAGTTAAAAGAATCAAAATGATTGTTAATTATTCAAATTGGTGAAAGAGAAGTAATATTAAGATTTCCAATTCATGCAGAAAAACTGACCTAGTGAGATGGTTTCTGTGTATTTATGAACATATGTAAACTCATTACTAATGATGGCTGCTGAAAAAACTTTGGTATGATTTCTGTTGAGAAATCACAGAACCATTAAAGCTGTGAAGGGGCATCTGAGGAGGTCTCTAATCGAACCCCCTGCCCAAAGCAGGGCCAGCTCTGGGGTCAGTCCAGACTGCTCCTGCCTTGGACAAGTTGGAGCTTGAAACTCTTCAGGTACAGAGGTGGCACAGACCCTCAGGGTGATCTGTCATGCTGCCTCACTGTCCTCGTGGGGAAATAGCTTGTCTTTCTACCCTGTTTGGAAGCCTCGTTGGTTTATTCCTGCATCCCAAAAAGTACCCTTGGAAAAAATAATGAAGGAAAACCATGCTGCAACACGAATCAGTGAAAATTTTTTGATGGCTCCAATTAGAACATGGTATTTCCCATTTGCTTGTTTTCATTAGTGTGATTGCCTATTCCTTACTGAGAGCAGGTCCCCACGGCCTCAGTCTGCCTCAGAGTAAAAATGAATCAGATCTGTCTCTGGATTCATACACCATTCTCTTTGTTTATTCTCCTTTCTTTACAGCGGCCTCCTACAGATTAGATGTGAAATACCCATGACAGTAAAGACTGGGGAATTTTAGTTCTTCAGATTCATTAAACTATCTCCTGCAGGATACATTGGACAAGCTTTTCATTTAAAAGGCAAGTGAAATCAAACTGTCAGTTCTGTTCGATAAGAATCAAATGAAGAACACCAACAATGACAACAACAAAATGTAATTGTAACAGCAACAGCAGCTGTCTCTTCGTGGGGGGCTGGTGAGACACTGTACACGGCTTTCCTGAAAGAAAAAAGAAAGGAAAAAACCATGACACCCCCGAGCCCCAACACTAGAAATGAGTAGACTGTGAAAGAGCCCTTATTTCCCTCCCAAACTGGATTTGTGAAGGGATTTGTTAAACCTACTGCTGCTACAGCTGCCACCTACACTTACCTTTTCTCAGTCAGGGAGCACAGCTGAGACCTTTGTCTCTATACATGGCCCTTCCAGCCATGCCATACATTAATTTAGTTACACTGCCATGCTGATGTGTCCTGAGAAAACGCTCTGCAACTGGCCAGGAGGACTTTCACTCTGGGAGGGGGAGAAATCCTCATCTCTCAGAGTTATGGCACTTTTTAGCAGACTATTATTTACTTTTTAAGATGCCTACATTTATAATAAAGTATTAAAATTAAAATAAAATATATTGATTTCATAGGAAACCATGTGCATATATTATTGAATATTTATTATTAATATTGCTATAACACATATTATTATCAATTTAAATTGTCTATTTAAATACAAATAAATTTATGTTAGTAAATAATAATTATTATTCCTTTTAATTTTATTCATGTGAAGGAGCAGAAAAATGCAGACGTCATCAAGTTTTCCCTTCTCTTTTTTCTTAGGATTCCCTTTTCTCATTGTCCAGAACTCCCCCAAAATTTCTTATAGACACTGCTCTTTTCAGCATAAGGTACAAATGCTAAAGGTTGAACAGAAGCAAAATCAGTTTTTTAATGATATACTGTGAGGGAAAGCCGAAAAAGGCAAAATCTTTCAAGTAGATTGCACAGGCTTCCGTGCAATGACTTGTGTACTGTACTCAGGGAGTTTATTCAAAGCACTAACAAAGCATGAGAGCAGCATGTACAGAACTGTGTGTTTATCACTGCTCCCAGCTGGATCCTCCAGCCAACCCAAATTTAGAAAGTACATATTGTGGCTTCATTAGTGAGTCATATGATAACATTTATTTTCTTATTAGTCAAAATTTGGAGTCTGTGAAGACATGGGATAACAAAGGAATAGCAATTTTCTTCGTCAGTTGCAAGGGAATGTCACATATTTTGATATGACAAGATACAAGATTCCTTGTAAGAAAAACAAATCTTGATGTTATCAAACTTCAGAAAATGCAGGAATAATTAGAATGTGAATTCTAAAGCTATCTGAAGTATTACTTTTTTATTTTTCTTTTTTGTTTGTGTGTTTACTGTGGTGGCCACTATTTTCCTCTTCTTTCTTACAAGCAATGTATACAAGATGGGATATTTGCGTTTCTACAACCTGGCCACAACAACAACTTTAAGATTGTAGACTTTGCTCTATGACATCAGCAGTTTTTATATTGTAGACTCTGCTCTATGACATACTTCAAGAAGACTTATGATGTGTCACCACCTCTTCTGCTTTTAAATGTGAAAATTCTAAGATTTTTTTTTCTTCCAATAACTTAATCTGCTTTCTTTTTTCATGTTATGCATTACAAAAGACCTAAAAGATAAGGTCAGTTTGTAGCAGCTGAGCCTCAAATTCATACCATATTGAATTCTAGCATCTTTTTGCTGCTAATTCTTTGACTACGATTCCAAAAGATATGTTAAATAAATTTCTTAAATATGTTAACTAATTTCATCTTCAGAAAGTTTTGAATATACAGCAAAAAATTTCTTAAGACTTTAACTGTTGTAGAAAATGAAGTCTTCTGAAAGAGACCAGGATCTGCTACCTCAGAAAATGAATCATGCAAATAAGGGATCATATTGGAAAATGTGGGCTGTAATCATTCTCAATCAGTAAAATGTAGATAATGATTCTTGTCATGCTCCAAGGATGCTGTGAAAATTAATCTGCTAACAAGGACAAGATAATGATTTTTGTCAGTTAAGCATTATGAAGCATTGACATTATTTTGCCTGTAAATCTTTTCAGTAATATCCTTATTTATTATTCTCAGATGGAAGAGCAAAGTTTTTGAGATAATAAATGTAGAAGAAACTCTCTGGAGCTTCATGGAACTTTTTCAGCAGAGGCCCTGCCCTCTAGGTTAGAAGGAATTGCATTTGAAATTCTAAAGTAAACTTTTCCAAAAGTTGTGTGAAGCAAACATCAATCCCAGTGAGATCAGTAGGTATATTTGCCCCATCAGCTGTGAGTGTAGAAGAACAAGAAAGAGATTTTTTTGGAAAACCCGTTTTAATCAGTTTCCAGGCTGAAATTTTTTGGCATGTGAAATCTGTGAGTTTAAAACCACCTCAGAGTCAGCGACAAACAGACCACAGGTCTCCTGTACTTCAGCCACATGAGTAAACGCTGGCACAGGGATATTTACTCAAAGACTGATGCAGCCACATTAAGTCCAGGATCAAACCTGGAGCTGTGAATACTGAACAGGAGAAGGACATATCCACCTTCCCCACAGACAGGAGTATACACAAAGGAACTCAGGTAACCTGCAGGTACCCAACAGCCACGGGGTAATTGTCAAAGGACCTACATACCCCTCAAGGTACTCTGTCGTCTGTAGTCACCCTAATACTTCAAGAAGACTGACCTGTAAAAGCACCTTCTGTACAAGAGTTCAATCACAGCCCCCGTAGCTCTGAGGATCCTGCTCTATCAGGCAACTGTTGCCTTCTTATGTGTAGTGATGCTGAAACCCTTGAAGCATATCTCTTAATTGCAGATCCTGATGTCACTGCCTGAATGGGACTTTAGTCAATCACTGATCCTCAACATTTGCTTCTAGGTATTTTTAAACAACTCCTTGCACAACAATCTGGCTCCCATGGATTCCAGTTTTGGTCATTATTCTCTCCATTCATTGTAGCCTGTTTATCCATCTCAAGCTAGGCAGCAAGTCATTTAAAAGTTAATCAGTGCAGTGCTCAGCATTTCAATAGCTGTCTCCTTTTGTGTGTCTAGACATTAGTTGAGGAAACCAACTCAAAGAAATGAGCTATAGTTGTTGTCTGAAACCTCATACCTCATCTCTTCTGCATTTCAGAAATGGTTCATCAGGAAGCCTGTGTTCCAGACCTTAAGTTTATTCTGAGTAAAATGCAAAACCAAAAGAGATCATTTTCCATGCAGTTCACACCAGTGCCAGTCTCAATAGAAGAGTTGAATTTGTAAAATTTCCATCACATGAACTGATTGTGTCCTATTTTTTCCCATTCAGGATTAAAATTTTATGAGAACTGCTGTATGTAGGCCCTTACCATTAGATGACTTACTAAACTGGAACTGCAGACGTTTTCCTAATCCTAATCAATATGTAGATGTCAGCATCATAAGACTTGTTTTTAAACAAGAGCAAATGTTTCTATGACTAACAGGGAGTGTTAAAGAGCAAATAGGTTCTAGAGTTTTATACTCTCATACACATGAAATGTATTTAAAAAAAGGCATATAAAACACAAACAGTGATTTGTTTGCTGTGTTCAATAAAAGCAAATAAATCCAGTTAGCATCTTCGGGTGTTGCATAAGATACTAAAAGAAATTAGATACCATTTGTTTTTGCCTGAAGTAGAAAAATTGTATTCATGATGTACCTCACCTTTGTATTTCCTAAGCATTTATTAGTTATTGCTTGTTCTGTCATGTGTGTTTGTTTCTGTAGCTCATGCATAATTGGTGTGACTGCTGCATAACACGTTCATTTATAATTGTTTCCAGGAAAATTAAGCCCTGGATTTCATTTTCAACATAAATGTTTTATTAACCAAGGTAATTATATCAGAAAGTATTAAATTCTCCAAAGAAGTAAAAGTGTCATTTCTTTAAGCTCTCTTTCTCTCATTCTCTTTTTAGCTTTTTTCTTTTTTTTTCCCTTCTGTTTTTTTTTTTTTTATATGAACATGAATTACAGCTGCAGCAGGGTGGAAAAATGCAGTCCGGTGTGCAAAAGCTCTTTATTGAAGAAAAAAAACCACAACAGCAAAAAGGCTCCCAACTCCTCAGAACATGAGAAAATAGTATGCACAAAATCAATTGAGGCATACAACAAACAAAAAAGTTTACATGTTAGTCTATAGAAGGTCATAAAATTTCTGTCTTTTTTAATTAGCTACACCTGCTAACAGAAAAATAATCAAAATACATGTATTAAGTATGTCCTTGTCAGTCCCTTAGTTAAGAGACTCTTAGCAAGCCAGTGTTATTCTACTGTTATGGATTCATTGGCTGAATCAAGAGACCAAAACAGCAAAACCCAACATTTTTTCTGTATTTAAGTGGGCAATCCAGGCTGCTTCTGTTTTTTGGCTACACCTCAGTCTGGGAAGCAATGATGCTTCATAGCATCTCTGTTGATTTTAAATGATAACCTCAACTTCTTCAATTCTCAGACATCCAGTTTTCCTTCCACATATTCCATCACTTAAAAAGAAATACAAGCAGGCAGTGCAGACAATAACCATTTATAATTACTGTGACACCATTTTTATTAAAGATTTATTTATTAAATTTTTTTGTGTCATTTTGCCATTATCTAGATGTGATTTTCCTATGATACAAAAATAAAAGAGTAAAACAATGTGACATTTGTCTATGCTTTCATTTTTCTAACTCTGAAGTGAGTAGTGTCTGAAAATTTTCCATGGGAACTTTTTCATTTTGGAAATATTGTTTTCATGGAATAAAAGTAGTTCATTTGGAATATATTAGCTAGAATACTTTCTTGACTGGAACACTGAATCACAGTAATTTTTTACAGTGTACTCCACAACAAAATTGGTGACAATACTTTCAACAATTTGCATGGTGTTTTCTTGATAGTCAAAATTCATTCTCTATAAAATCTGAAATCGATCACATAAAATACAAATTTTGACAAAAACAATTAACATTAAGGAAGGAATAAAAATGTTAAGTAAAATGTCCAGCCTTTCAGAATGGACATTCTGCCACAACAGCCTGCGAAACTTTCAAAAGGTTGCTTTTATTACTCTACAACATAAGAAAACTCTTTTCAATATTCAAAGATCTCTGGCCAGTTTTAGTTAAAATACTTTCTTAAAAAGCTAAGAAACAAAAATCCCACTGTTTGTTACAAGTATTTCTGCACTGTCACATAATGAGAGTTTCAATGCTTTTAAATTTTTTTTCAATTTCCACATAGATCTAAATCTGGGTAAAGTTTCAAGTTCAGACTTTATTTTTATACTTATTTTACTACCTTGTCCTACATCCTCTTAATTATTTCTAATTCACTTTTCTTTATTGAGTGAGATTTTCTCAATTTTCTATCCTTGGGAGAGAAGCATTCAAACAAAAAGGCATGCCAAAGGAAATTAAAATGCTGAAATGTAAAAATTTGTTTACTAGTACCTGCACAAGCCTTGCCTGTACACCATTTAGCTTATGTTTAGTGGATAAAGGGCAAGACCACCAAACAAGGACATTTCATCTTGATTTATCAAAAGGGACATGAAAAGGAGAGAGTAACAGTTCTGGCTGCCTTTCCAGTGTCTCTCAAGCAAGACCTGGAAGGACCACCTGCAAAGATGGCATGAGAATGAAAATTGTTTAGTCAATTTAGTAATTGGCTTCTCTATATGAAATTGCCAATTTCATTTAGAGGAACAATTACCCACTTTTAGGGTGGTGGATTTGGCACATAAACCTTGTGTACTAGGAAATGAGCTGAGCACAAGGAGTCATTTTTTCAAGGTATGATACAGGAATTACAAATAGCCAAGCCTACACCATTCCTAACTTAAAGTGGGTAAGAGAGCCAGAAGAAACACAGAGAAGCTCTTCACCCAGTTGAGTTGCTTGCTTTGCTGTCTTTGGAGCATTATTACAGAGGGGGGCAACAAAGAAACAAGATTTAAGAACAATACAGTACTAACTCATAAAGGCTGGATGAAGGTAGCTCTACAATTGCCACTCAAGCTTGTCATGCAAAATAACCTCTCACCTTCATGTACATTTTTCTTAAAAAATAAATTTAAATTTTTAACAATTTTAGACTGGATTGTCAGCTTTGGATTTTGGAAAAAATCCCATGGACAGTTCAGGAGATTTTCCAGAGCCACCTAGAAAGTTGCAATTTTCATTCTACACCTCCAGAATAAAATTTAAGTATCACTGAAGCCAGATGAAATTCTGGCATTTGCTTCTTTAGGACCAGATCTCATCCACAGAAAAAAGATATTTCCTACTACAGTCTCCCTAGTTTAGTTTCTTATTTAAGTCCCTGTACTTGTATTGCTACAGAAAAATATAAACTTCAGACCATGAAATCACTTCCTGTTAATGCCAGGTAGAAGGTGAGAGAGAAAGGGATGCCGGGATTTGCAGATACAACAGCTTGAATTTTAAACCAAACAGCTGTAGGGAAGTAAGAGGCTCTCCTATGTGTTGGAAATGCTATCATTTCACATCTTATTTATCTATACTTGTTTATACAAAAATATTAACTAAATCTTTGTCAACTTCTAGATGAGCTCAAAAGGCAAAGAGAAACAATTGAATTTACAACTTTTTCCTAAATCTATTTCTGTCAAATTTAGTAGAAGCTGGTGCCTAACTCAATTTGTGGAAATGCCATTTGGCCACGAGAAAACTGATGTCTCTTTTGGAAAATTCAATTGAATTAATTACACATGGCATCTAATTCCTTTCTGTTAGGGAATTCTAGTCTATATTTTTCATTTAAAATGTGTTCCAAGAAGACAAAAAATATTTATATTTTGCATTTAAAAATAATAAAACCACTGTTTGGTACAGAAAGGTATTCAACAAAGACAGCTTTATGGTCAGAATGGCTTTATGGACAGAACAGTGAAGACTGCATTGATATTAATACACTCTTGTAACCTGCAAACCAATGTTAAGGATAGAAAAAAAGTGCAGGGAATAAACTATGTAACTCCTCTGTATTTTCCCACTGAACCTCTTGAAATTGGTCTTTTTTCCTTAAGAAACTAGATGTTAGAACAGGAATGCAAAACCTGGAAGCTGTGAATTGGGGTAAAAATAAACCCTATAAGCTTCTCTGCTAGGTTATCTGTTTCTCAAGGTAAAACACTAACAAAGTTGAAACAGTGGAATCCTTCCAGTGGAGGATTTATAATTTAAATGGAGATAACTTTTTAGATGAGTGATAGCTAAGGTTGACTATTTTTTTTCTCCACAGGAAACTCTGTTTTGGCTTTAGGATTGTTCATGAGTGATTTACAATGTGTTCCAAAAGGCAATCTTCAAAATGCAGAAGTAGAGAAATTACACAGAAAGCTCTGTCTTCAGATCTGCTTAGCCAAAATTGTTCCAAGGGAAGTGGCTTTCTGGCCACTGCACTGCTCCCTGGACCAGCCTCAAAGACTCCCAGTCTTTCATCACTTTCAACTTTAATGTTCCCATATTTTTCTTTTTTCTCTTATGTTGTCTGGAGACAGCTAAAGAAGAGTAAAATTATTCCATTCTTCGTATCCTTTTTTTACCTATATCCTAAGTAGCTGGTGAGAACAGCAAAAGCATTTGAAAGTACACTTTGACAGTTCTGGAAGATGTCTTACAGGCACTCTGGAGACAGGAGGACACAGCCTAGCAACCTAAGCTAGAAAAGAAGAATTTTGCACAGAATATTTCCAGCTTGAAAAATTTAGATGTTCTGTCTGTTCTTTCTGACAATGATTGAGTGCATATTTCAGAACCTTTAACTATGGCACTTCCTGAGCAAAGAATCACCTTTGAAGATGACAACTTGAATTCTAAAGAAATGAGCAACTGGGTGTTTTTTAGCAAACATGGTATTCTTCTTCACTTGTATATATTTCCTCAACTGTAGTGCATGGGTTGAAGTGACAAAGAAAAGTAGTAAAAGTCACAATATTTCTGACTGTATTAAAGTTTTTTCTATAATGTCAGCTTCTCAGGCAACATTAAGAAGCAATTTGCCCAGGCACAATATATTTGCTCAATCATTTCTCTGCAGTTGCAGCAACAGTTTGGAGACTGGCGTTACCCTCGTAGCTGAAGCACAGAGCACTAACAACAGAAGTTATTTCTGCAGGATACTTCAGAGTGTTAAAAATCTGATGACCCCAAAGACTTGGAATGACTCTAAAACACTGAAAAATTATTAGAAAGATTAATGAATTGTTTCATCTGTATCTAAAACATCTGCAGAGTTCTGTGAGACTTGGAAACAATGCTGTGACTTGGGACTACACTTTAGTGTACACTTTAGTGATAAAATGTTCACTTTTACATATTTCTGGTAACATCCACTTCAAACAAAATTTAAAATAGAAAGAAATATGAGAGAGGTGAACAAGAAGGAAAATAACATCTCCCACTAAAAAAAACATTAGGAGCCGAATAAAAAAAGCATCTTAAAAGTCTGACTGGGATATAAATTGTTTTTAAAGTTCTTAGGACTACAAGATGAAGGTAAAGATTTGTTCATTGTCATTAAGGTACCTCAATAGGATCTTTTGACAAAATGTTGCTACTTGGAAAATGGTTAACCAATGATCCTGACAGAGTTGTACGAAAGGGTTAGACTTACCCAATTGCGTAATGTAAATAAGACAAATATAAAAAAACCCAAAATGTCAGAAAATTTTCAAAATGAAGAATACAGGAAGATACCTCCCAATATACAAAAACTTTTAAATTAAAATTATAAGACAACTACAATTAAAAAAATCGTCAATTAAGATTTTAAATTTTTTATCTGTAGAAGTTTATCTATTTATTATAGTTTCTAATAAATTATCTTTGATTTATGAGATACAAAAGTTTGAATTAACAGAACTTATATTTTATGGTGAAAGTATACATTTAATATGTATTTGTCCAATGGCTTTGATAAAACTTTGTAGTGCCATACATTACATTTCTGGGTTGTTCTTTAATTTTCAAGTTTAGGCTCAGAAAAGTGGGGCTAAAGTCTTTGGGAATGGCTGAAAAAATAGGGCAGAGGGATTTGAGATGTGGTGAAAGGAAGACTAGTTTTAGAGATTATCTAACTTAAAGCAAGAACTGTTGAAAGAAGACAGAGAGTCAGTCCCTCATGTGTAGATAACATTTGGTTGATAAGACTCCAATTAGCTTTAATCCACTTCTTCATCTAAAATGAAAGGATGTTTTTAAACATTCATCATGTTTGTTCTGGAAGGCAATTAAATACATTAGTCACTAAGGAATGTGAGCTTTATTTCAATGTGAACCTGACATATTTTTTAATTTCTGGAACTTAGGTGTATAAAATAGGCAACAAAATGCACTGTAAATGACAGTTTGAGACAGATTTGTATTTTATGTGTAAGGACTTTGATAGCTGTGAGCGCTAACTGTTTTGGTTTTTTTGAAATAAAAGCCTAAAAACAGTTTTCAGCAGTATGGCTGGTTTATGTCAAAGAAATCCCCATGACTTTTTCTTTAGGTTTAGACTTGTAATTGTACATGATGCTTTAGGTTGTAGCTGTTATATTTTTCAGGTTCTGTACTGCCTAGTATGTAACTCTGAAACTTCATCTAGCCTGTTAGCTGCTGTTCTCACACGCTGTTCTCACCCTCTCTGGGCCTGAACTCAAGGACACCTTGTTGTCCCAGGCCCTGAAATACATAAACTGAGCCTCTGGACAGGGGGACGCAAACTTGGGGTAATTACATCATTACTTGAAATTATAATTGGAGAATTAACCCTGATCTGCAAATGGACGAAACTTATAAATGTGTGAAAAACCAGTGACCCAGGGTCCATCTTGGGTGGGGCCCCTCAGAGGCTTTTGGCTGCCCAAGGTGTACCTTTGAAGGCCCTTCAAATAAATACTGGTTTTCATTCTCCTAATCTTGTCTCGCCTCTGTTTTCAGGTAGCCACTTCAAGGCGTCATACAGCACTGTGAATTTTGATGCAAGTTATTGTTTCTTTTTAAACTGATGTCAACAACATGCATTTCAGTGACCAGTAGGTCTTTCCAATACGAAAATAACAAGGTTTGACCATGTTTACTTCTTTTTGTCATTGGCCAAGATGTCTTGTGAAAGAGAGAGATTCTAGTTCTCACATCTCTCTGTTTAACTACATGACAAAATAGATTTTCGATATACTGCTCCTGTTCCAAAGAAAGGATTTGTTACAGGGTGTCTTGTTAAATCATCCAGTCCTAAGTGCCTGAGTGTTTGTCACATAAATAAAAGTAAACAATCAGCTAAGACTAAGATTTGTCTGATCTGTACTGTGAATGTTGATGAGTCAAGGAATTTAGATGACACTTGTGATTCACATTATCCTTTCTCAGAGTAAAATATTACATAAGTGCCTCAAGATCTCCTGCTCTGAAGTGTCTTCTCTCTTTTTTTACTTTGTCAGACGAAAATGCACAGATTTCTGCTAACTTCAGTGTAAGGATTTTCCTTCTTGTGGTCAAGTGCTGGAATTAAATTTTTCAGGTGTCTGTAAGGTTTGATAGGCTTTTTTCTGAAGCTAAGAAACAGTGAAATAGAGAGTGATGAAGAATGCACTTAGTACTCATATCTTGGGAGCAATATTGACAGCATAATTCACAATTCAAATCGCTACTGGTGATTTTCTTTTAATGAGTCTTCCATTTTCCTTTCCAGGGCCCAGACACATCGCTTGCCACTCTGTTTTTGGCTTCCAGTACAGTGTATTGCAGTAGCAGCTCTTAGAAATTTTTATTCTCTTGGAAATATTTCTTGAGAAGGAGATTAAAAGGGCAACTGCAAATTGCAGGGGCCTCTTTAGAACCAAATGTGCAAGCACGCAATTCAAGGTAGACTAAGAAAAAGATTTCTGTTTTGAAATTGTGTTTTAGGCCATTAAAAATGCTAAAAAAAGAAGAGTCAGAAAATTTCTTGGAGGCAATGGGAGAAAAAAAATAAACACCATAAACTTTGGATAAGAACCATGTCCTGTTTCTAACCAATATTGAAAATATTCTATTAATACTGGTTATTTAAGAGTTCTAGTTAACTCCTACTGTTACTTAGTGGATATCTGACCAACACAGTTATTTATGCCCTGTTACCTGGCAAATAGTCAATAAAATCTGGCTGACTATTTCAGAAACTTACTCATTGGTGTATTTCCCTTCTTCCTGGTTGCAAAATTGTCCTGCTGGGCTGACGTGATTGATTTCCAGGTTTTATCTTAAATAAAACAGGTTTTGGATACTTGGTGGCCCCAGGCTGGCTGTCTTTTCCTCTTGTTTCCTTGCTGTCACTTGGACAGCTAAAATTAACGTATTTTCTGCTCTTCTTCTCTTGGATCTCTATGTGGCTCTGAAGGGCCACAAGTTGAGCAATAGCACAAACAAAAGAAACAAAGAAATTAAGAATTATCTCACTGAATACATAGTTATGTCTTTTAAGGGACAGTTAATTTTCAACAAAGATAACAGAGATTTGTACTGGCAGAAATAAAATTACTGTTAGCCCAGAACTACTCTCTGTCCCAAACTGTCTAGTCAATCTCAGGCAAAAATATTACCCATAAAATATCCATATTATAAAAACAGATATCCAGGATGTACTGAAGGAAATTGATGTTTATTGCATAGAGTAGTAGAAAAGAAGCAGACAATTATTAATAAAGTGAAACCCCTAGTAAAAATTATGTGGCGTGTTTTGCATTTCAAAATTTCAGGTCTTATTCCCAAATGAAAAAAAGGAAATGTGAATCATCAGTGACAAAAAAATAGAAAATTTTGTTTATCTTAATTTATAACCTTCACTTGCAAGATTTTCTGAGTTATTATTTATTAATCAAAAAAAGTATGCACAGATTTAGGTCAGAAATAAGTATGTCAAGTCACAACATATTCTCCCAGAAAACATTTTTAATATATAATTAACCACCATAGAAGTTACCTTGTAGACAATGTGTTTTCATAACAGAGAGAGAATGAAAATGCAGTACTTGACTTTCCTCAACAGCTTTATATCTCTGATGAGTTTTTTGACAGGTCTATCTTTTCTTATCAAACATTAAAATTTACCATGACTATTTTTATAGTTATTCCCTAAGAGTAACAGCACATTCTGGTTTTGAATAAATCAATTTTTTTTTTGACCTGCCAATATGCTTGAAAAGCTTTTGATCCTACAGGAAATATAAGGTTCTTCTGGTTTATCTCAAGCCAAAAGTCTAGGAAAAGTCCTTTGTTCCAAGAAGTGAATTTTGCAAGTTTTTAATGAATTCTGAGACTCATCACCAGAGCCTGACCACAAATGAGTGTATGAACAGACTACCTGATCTACGATTTTAAACACCTGCCAGTCAATGTCTTAACATGTTAGCACAAATGTCAGAGAGTGCTAAATTGTCTCAGGTGCTATTGATATTTCCTGCAATCTATGGCTTTGCAACTGTTACCTGAAAGTTTTTAAAGAAAACATATTCTCTTTAATAGGTCTGGGATTCCAGGTCATTAGACTTTACATTCTGGAGTCACTGATGTTTAATCATCAGTTAATACTGAGAATCCGCTGTCTGTTCTAAGAGGCTGGAGTGCACTAAAATGGGTTAGGAGTAAAGTACAATTTTGTTTTTAGAAATACAGTCTACTTTTGATTAAACACAGAACCCGCAATAAAATCAATTTAAAAAGAACAATGAGGATATGCAACAATTTGTTAATAGAATTGCAAAAATATAGAAAGATTCTTTTTATTAACTAAGTAAAAAAATTGAATACTAAAAGTTAAAATATTAAGTTATTACTATTCTAAGATTCCTATATTCTGTCAGAAAAAGAAGAGAAAATTGGCCAACATGGTGTATTTGTTCTCAATTTATTTGACAATTTGCAATTAGATATTGTTTCAAATGTGCACTAAAGTGTGGAAATGTCAAAAACTTGTTGATGGGGTTTTGTGGCATTCTGCACCAAATAATAATGAATCTTAGGCAAAGTAATTACCTCCTTCTCATAATCATCAAATCAAAGCTTCTAACTTTGGAAAATGAAGCAAAATTATTGACATCTGCCATACAGTTTTGTTCTTGACCCCCTTTTCTCTCATGTTCTGCACAGAGTGAAGATTTTTGTTTTCTCAGAATCACAAAATCATAGAATTGTTTGGGTTGGAAAGGACCTTAAGGATCATCTAGTTCAAAACCCCTGCCATGGGCAGGGACACCTTTCACTAGACCAGGTTGCTCAGAGCCCCTTCCAACTCGGGCTTATACATTTCCAGGAATGGGGTATTCACAGACAACCTGTTCCAGTGCCTCACCACCCTCACAGTAAACCATTTCTTTCTAATATCCCAGATAAATCTGCCCTCTTTCAGTTTGAAGCCATTCCCCCTCGTCCTGTCACTACGTGCCTTTCCAAATAATATTTTCTCATCTCTTCTGTAGGAAATTACCTGCCAGTACTGAAAGGCTGCTGTTAGATCATGCTGAAGCCTCTTTTCCAGGATGAATAATTCCAATTCTCATAGCCTTTCAAAGATAAACTTTTAAACTTCCTGACAGAAGTTTACTATAGAGAAAGTGAAGACTGGACATAGTCAAGTTTAATATGTTCCACTTACGTTCCTTCTCATTCCTTTGAGAACAAACCAGTATTATTTTTTTTATGGTAAATGCAGGTAAGCATTGCTTTTGCAACAGAAAATTTTAGTATGTTAGGCAAGTGGAGTTGTTCCAGCACAGTGAACACAGTCAGCTTCTGGGTAAATGTTAAGACAAGTGTTGTCAAAACTACGGACACATTGAAAATAATAAGTAGCTGAAATAAAAAATGTGTTAGAATCTGTAGGTACAGTTTGAGCATCTGTTTTACACTCTTTTTGAAGTAAATTAAGTAAAAACATTTGAAGACCCATGTGATAGACCCTGAAATTGAATTAATAGTCTCTGTAAAACCACTGGGAAGAGCAAGGGTGTTTGTAGCATCCCACTCTCCCAAGTTACTATACTATTGTAAACTTGGACTCTCCTAACCCAAGTGAAATCAGTTGAAAAATTTTACAAAATTAAAATACAGATTGAACAAAACGAAAGTGCATACATGAAAAGGAAGGCCCCAAGCAAGAATTTCTCCTGGCTTCCTTAGGGTCCAGGAAAAGTAGTCTGGTTATCATGAAAAAACCTGGCTGACAGACTTCTTACTTTTAGAAAAGTAACACTAACTGCACAGCTGTCAACACTAAAAAGGGGAATGAGTATAGCCTAAAAGTACATGCATACTGGACTGATAATCCACGAAACAGCAGGACTATAAGGGTGTCCATTTCCATTTATGTCAACACGATCATTTTTACAAAATTGCATATGCTGGTATGGTGAGATTGAATTGTATCAGAAGAAAATTAAAAAATTAAATCTGTTGATTTATTTTCTAAAATCATTGCCTAAGATCTTTGAGACAATTACAGAAGTTCAAATTATTCCCAAGCAAGGACTGAGAAACAACCAGTTTTTCGTAAGTACAAGATATAACTTAGCTAGAAATAAGTATCGACAATTAATTCAACAAACAAAGCTGAAGGAAGCTTTTATAGCTTCAATGAAATATGCTTATCAACAATATTATTACTCACTTACAGTAAATATTTTAAATTCCTAAAATATTGCCTAAACAGAAATTTACGTGAAAAATTGATAGATTCATGTGCATTAAGGGGTAAAGTACCTCATGTTAGCTCGGTTCGTACACATCTGTAAGAAAATTGTTTTGTTCACCTCTAACCACTAGAAAACCTTTTAATTTGACTCATGTAACAGAGAAGTTCTAGACCCTTTGAAATGCAGTTTTTCATGCCATACATATACACCCAGTTTTATAAACTGTATTATAAAAACATGACTTCAGGGTTTCATAGACCTGAAATAACTTGGGGTACTGTTCTGGTTTTAACAACCACCAGGAACTAAACTCCAGATAGCTACTCCCTTTCACCCTGCCTCTTCTGATAATGGAGGAACAATAAGTTTTAAAATTGGAATAATAATTTTCTAAAATTACAATAACCACAGCAGCATTAATAGCAAAAAGTCATTAAGTCATAAAATTGATGTCATAAAATTTATGACATCATTTTGTGGATATTAAGTCTCTACCACTTAAAAAAATGATTGTAAGAAAATAAGAAAGAAATCTCTAACAAGGCCATTTGATAGAAAGAAAAAGTTTCTCTCTCAGAAAAAAATAATGACTGTCAAATTGCTGTAGACTGGAATTATTAGACCTGAGAAATTATTCCTATTTTCTTCTTGAACATATTCACTCTTCCCCAGGCATTTGATGTGAGGTATCATCAGAGACTAAACTAGATGGACCTTTAATCTGATGTGGTAGTGATTGTTTTAACATGTTGCATCTTCTATCAGCAAGACAGGTGAAGGAGAAGAGGGGTCCAGATCATTCCCAGTGGAAAAATAAAAAATTCGTGCCTTCACATCCTGTTCCATTGTATAAGAGTAAGAACACTGATCAGTTTGACCAAAGGCAAAGAGAAGAATGATTTTGAATCATCCAGGCAGCTGAAGAGCCAAGCGTGTGGGTGAGCTCGGAAAACTGGGCTTGTTTATAGAAGGATGTCATTGCAATATGCAGAGTGTCCACTGCTGAAGCACCCCTGCTGGGTTGGGGTAGGAAATTGGTTTTCCACTCTCCCTCTGCAGAGATGTGTCATTGTTTTGCATCAATATTCTTGTGTTTGAACCGTCTAGTTTGGGGGTTGATGAAAAACAAAGGACCGCTAATCGGTGTTCTTAAAATGCAATGAAATAAATAATGACGAATTGGACAGAAACAGTTGGAGGCTCTTTGTATCATTCTTGGCTAAGAATTTGATTGTGAAAGGAAAGCCAAGTTAAGAAAGGAAAATAAAATATTTTCCCAACAATGTTAAACTCTTTAAGAGTATCTAGAGACTAAGTACTAGACATAGATATAGAAATAACTGAACACTGATTAAGTCCATGTGGACTATTCAGAAGCTTAGAGTCAGAACAAGCAAATTCCATTAAAATTTATAATTTATATATAAATCCCATTTTCACATTTGATTTACATTTAAGTACAGTTTGGAAAAAGCATTCAGAAATGTGGTGAATTATAATGCTGCACAGATTCTATAATGTTTTCAGTCTCAGCAGGAGACAAGGAATTTGCAGAAGAATTACTAATACAAGATGATTGGGAAAATGGGCATCTGCAAAAGTATCTCCAATCGTTTTTCCAAATCCAAATAAACCCAGTTTACAAGGGCATTACTTTCTCATGTATAATAAAAAGACTAACTAGGGGATTACTTTAGTTGAAGGATATTGCTAGATTGCTATTATTTTACTACTATTATTGCTATATGCTGATACCAGTGCAAGCAGTCTGCCATATAATGTCAAGAATAAAATAAAGCAGGTCATTATTTCCTGAGTTCATTATTATTATTTTTATTATTAAAAATTGTTATTGCTAATACTTCAATAGCAAATGGTATACTGATATTTCTCTAAAGAGCAAATTCTATTTGTTAGAGATCAAAATAATGCTTTTAAAAAACTGAAACTTTTAAAAAGATAAATTAAAGAATTTTTTGTACTTGAGTGATTTGATTTTTTTCTATAATCAACTACATTTTACTGCTGGTTTTGGTTGTGCTTAATTAACAGAATTCTGCTAACTCTTCACCATGTCTAATGATTATGTACTTTTTCTGCTTCATATGTTGTCTTTTCTTTCCAACTTAGGAGTTGCTTTACCAATTTTGTGTATTAAAACACAATTCTGATTAAAGCCTTGAGAAATTACATAAAATTGTCCACCACCAGATGAATGCATTCTTATAAAGTGTTTCTTTAGTGGTGCCTGCCTCATTACATTACTAATTTTCTCTAATGAGTCAAATAACATGCAAAGCTCTATCTCTAGACTTGGCAATTTTTAATGCCATTTCACCTTCTAATTCTGCTCTGCATGAAGTCAAGGATAAAATAAATACTTTCCAATCGACAGTGCAATTCCACTTGCATGCCTGTGCATACCAAATCCCCAACTCTCCATTCTTTTAACTTACTGACTTACTGATGAAGTTGCCTTTCCCGACATTGTCAACCAATGCAGTTAACAAGAATAAAAAAGTACTTCCCCACTCTTTTGTTTAACACTGCCCTCCATCCTTCCTTCAATTGAAAGTGCTCTCCACTCACATGTAAGTCACATTCTATGCGATGCCACCCAGGAGGAAAAAGGAAAATGGTGAACTCTACAAAAATTATAGAAATTTAATACATTTTTGAAGGGATAATAATTAGTAGAATCTGAAGTCTACCTGACACATGATGAGACTGGAACATGAGTCACCAACAGAATAATGGAAAAACAGTTACAATCTAACACCAAAACAGACTAGATAATGAGAGCCAGTATTACTTTAGGCTATTTCTTTACTTAGGTAACTGCATGTGGACTTCAGACAAAATTTTAGGAAAATGTTTTAAAATTTTTGCCTAAACTAATTTCATGTTTGTGATATACTGTTCACTAACAGCCATCGGCTTTCCCAGTTTGAAATTTTTGGTTTTCATGAGTTTGACATTCTACCAATTAGAATATAGCCCACTCAAGAAACAAAGTAGTTGACTGCTTGGAAAATTATATGGAATAGTATAATAAAGCAGTGATTTTGGGAAGGTCAGGCCTGATCAGGTCAAAAAGCAAGTATATATTAAAGTAGGGTATAACACATCCAAAAAAAAAAAGGGAAAATAAGACACATTTATGTCCAAAAGAAATGCTTATTTTATTCTTTGTTTTTATTTGTGCGTGAAGCACAAATGGGCCCTTTTTTCCCACTTTTTTTTTTTTTTAATGTGGACCAATTGAACCACAATGAAGCCAACAGGAGTGAGATGCAGGTATATCTGGAACATGCACAGTTCACCTGAAATTTTATGCAGAATGATTCCTTCAATAGAAAAGGTGAACTAAAATATTTGGAATGAATTTTAAATAGAAATCTTTCAAGTGACATTTGGGTAATTCTTTTTCAGGCAGAATTTGAGCTGGCTAAACACGTCAATAATCTGATATTGATTACTGTTTAATAGCAGCAGTAGAAATGAATGGATTGGAAAACATGGGACACACACCTTTTTTGGCTGTTAGAGCCCTAGCCTTATAATGCTTATAATCACAATGAATGGTAATCTGTGGGGTGAGTGTTAGGTGGAATTGCTTGTCTTCTGGAAACCCTGTAACAATTGCCAAAAGACTTGCACAGAAAAGCTAAATTCTGTGTCATTATGAATGTGTTTATTTTCTGATCTGTGCTTGTTAAATCAATCTGTGTGTATGTGTGTAGTAAGGTGGTAGGATTTGCCTTCAGCTGAACAGTCAACCTGCTGTACTAGATATGGGTTCCAAACAATCAGTTTCATCAATTTAGAGGTAAAGCACAAAAAAAGCCACAATCAAAACATACAATAAATAAACCCCAAAAAACAAACTAACAAAAACTATTGCTCTGGAAGTTACTGGGTTAAGCAAATGTGACACTTAAAAAAGGAACAGAGAGAGAGCTCCAAACAGTGATATTGAGACCTGGGCATAACTCCCTCTGAAGAGCAAGTTTTGGTTCAACTCATTTGGCACAAGAGTTGTTTCTCCTTTGATTTTGAACCCTTTGACAAGACATCACTTTCTTTAAATTCACAGCTCCCACACAGAAGTGATGCTAGTCAGAGTGGTTAAAGCACAAAAGATTTTATCCATAAGATTTTATTCTCACAAATGACCTGTAATTCCAGGTATTCTTCTAGTTATTCACTCTTTGAAATGTTATTGATCACCCTGCTTAGGAAATGGAGTGTTCTTGAGATAGGCTTAAAAATGCTTAAAAATATTCAAATCTCTAGTTGCTAGAAAAACACAGCTCAAACATCCAAAAAAAAGGAGAGGAATGAAAATCATGAGCAGCCAATAAAGTTTTCCTAAACAAATTAAAAAGGAAGTTTAAAACAGTAAAACTTATTGTTCTATGTTCTAAGTTCTATGTGGTGAAATATCTCATCTACAGTGAACACTGAGGAAAATATAGCATATAAAAGAGGAAATTAAACTGCTATAAAAATTTCAGAGAAGTAATTTTCTCAGTGGTCCTCCATTAACATTATTTATTTCATACTGTAAATTGGCTGTATTTTTTCTACAGATTTCAGAATTACATGGCCAGGTTAGAAAAAAAATTCTCATTCTTTTCATCGAAAAGATAAAATGGAGAACACACTTGTCTCTAAATATAAGGAGGAAACTACTTCAGGGTATCTGCTGAGTCTTTTGGTCTTTTTAAGTCTTGTCTTTACTTTTAACACACTTATCTACAGACTAACACAAAATGTACATTTCTATAGCAGTTTCTTTCTATCTACACAGATATGAGATAATTTATTACTTGTATAGTGTAAGGACATCCACTAGATTAGATTTTCTCAGGGTTATGCCACATTGTTTCACTGGTTGCCCCTGCTCAGGCTAAATGTTCCAGGCACTTCAGTTTTGTTCCATTTTTATTCTTTATAGAAAAGAAATTGACAATCATGGTAGATTTTTCAAAAAAAGAACAATTTAATAATTAATGCAATAATAATAAATAACGTATTAATTTCCCAATTTTAATAATTGTGTCCAGCTCTGAATTTTTCAAGACAAGAAAGACATGGACATGATGGAGCGAGTCCAGAGGGCCATGAAGTTGACTAAAGGGATGGAACACCTCTTCTATGAAGACAGGCTGAGAGAGTTGGTATTGTTCAGCCTGGAGAAGGCTCCGGGGAGATCTGATTGCGGCCTTTCAGCACCTGAAGGGGGCCTACAAGACAGTCAGAGAGGGACTCTTTACAATGTCATGTAGTGATAGAACAAGGGACAATAGCTTTAAGCTGAAATAGGTGAGGTTTAGATTAGGTATTAGGAAAAAATCTTCCTAATTGGGAGAAACTCTTTACTGTGAGGATGGTAAGGCACTGGAAGAGGTTGCCAAAAGAAGTTGTGGATGCCTCATTCCTGTAAGTGCTCAGGGCCAGCTTGGATGGAGCCCTGAGCACCCCGATCTTGTGAAAGGTATCCCTGCCCATGACAGGGGTGTTGGAACTAGATGATCCTTAAGGTCCCTTCCAAACCAAACAACTCTATGATTCTTCAAAAACAACATAAGAAGGCAAGGAAGTTTGTAAGACATTATACCACGTACATATATTATTTTCAGCATTATATTCTGTAATTCTTATATATTTATCATTACAGTGGTGTCACAGCTGAGTGTGTCTGTAAAGGCTGAATAATTTACATCTGAAAAACATAGCACAGTTTTTGTCTAGAACACCCACAGCTAAATGTAACAGAAGCTGATGTAAAGGGGATTAATGCATTTGCGCTTGCACACTGTATTTTTCCACTCCAGTTGTGGTTCTATAGTCAGACCCATGTATTTGACACTTGTTTGAATAAGTCTGTGCAGATCCAGTTTCACAATATGGGTACATTTCCATTCCTTGTGGGGTATCTATCAACATACTAATTTTGTATCAGCAGTTGCTTTTGCTGCTAACAATGCTTTTTCCTTCTTATTTGTTTTAGATTCTAAAAGTATCACTGTCTTTGAAACCTACAGCAGACTGTGACTGGTGGCACCCAGAACCTAAATAATATAAGTATTTAAATCCTTTAGCCCATCAACCATGTGTTGTTCCCAGTCCTGAAAAAAAAAAAAAAAAAAAAAAAAGAATGACAGTGTAAATCTCAATAAACTTCACCACTAAGAGGTACATTGAAAGCACTGGTACTTTTAAGGAAAAATTGCAAAGATTAAAGGTGTTCACCTCCAGCAGTTTTAAAACTAAAGTGCCATTGTGCACCACATTATCCTGGTCAGAGTGATGGACCTTGCGACTGAGATGAGCATTTGAGCGACAGCTGGACAGAGTAGGTTGGCTCTCACCCTAAACCTTAAACTCTTTCAAAATTCCTCTTCCTGCTCCTTTAGCACACGGTTGCTTAATTCCTCCTGTTGATATGTTCAAAACCTTTACTTGTCTTGAAGGTAAATAATCCTTGGGCAGGGAGAGGGTGACCTGCAGTAAAATTAGGAACAAACAAAAAAGGTTAAAATTCCACCTTATTGAGAACTTTAAATTCATACCTAGAATTCACAAGTTGCAACTCTCCATCTAAGCTTTGTGACAGGGACTAACACAATCTATTGGGTTTTATGAAGAATCAATAATACTAAAAAAATGTGGTTTCTCTTCTGAGTGCTGATAGGATACAGACAAAACTTTAAAACAAACTCAGAAGATGAAGAGTCACTGAAACTAATGAGTTGCACCCCTGTGAACTACTCTCTGACATCCAAGGAGATGGAGGATTTTTCTGTCTTAGGGTGCAATAGTCAAAATGGAGGTACTAAAGACAAAGTCAAGGTTGAATAGCAACATAGAACTGCCAAAAATACCAAGTAACCAATAACAGTGCAGGAAAGGTAAGGCCACATTTTCAGTTCCTATTCATTGCTGTTAAGTGCCAAGTATAGGTTATTAGTTCCTAAAATAAGTATAATGTGGTTTTTGATTTGTTTATAAGTCACTACATAGCAGCAAGTCATCTCTTCTGCCACAAGGTTCATCATGCACTGCTGGACTTGATGGAGTTGACCTCTATGGGAGGATCTTTGGTGCGAGACAGAATTTACACAGCATTTAAACTCACTGGCTTCAAAATGCTAAACTCAGCATACTCCTAATTAATGTAATAATTCACATCTATTCATTTCCACTCAGGTTTTTTTCTCTCTACCACATACCTGAGAAAACTGGCAGTTGAGTTCATTCATCCTTGTTTCGTATACTTGTGTAGAAACAAGGGAGACTTTAAAAATTTTTAATAATTTAAATTTGATTCATAAATACATCCCTGTCATATGTTGGTAGAGCTTAATTAAACTCGGTGGAGTTTTTTTGACATAAATATTGATTAATACAATATTGAATAAAGCCTTTTAAGCATTGTTTTCAAAAAGGACTCAAGTGATTTACACCACTAACCCTTGCTTTTTTTTAAAAAAAATTATTCTCTGAATACTTTTCTCTTTCTTCTAAAGTTGAAAGAGAAAGAAAACTTCTTAAGAGAATAAATCAGAGTACCCAAGGCTGGTCGTCTGCTCTGAACCATCCTTTTGTGGAGGTTTTTATTCACCACTGGCCATAGATTAAATTTCTTCTCTTTCAAATCCGTCTTTTCAAAGGCACCACCCCTAGTATTAATGCTATTAAAATGAATGGAACTTTTTCACCAATGCTGAATACTTTTGAAAATCATACTTTTTGTATCAAAGCTATTTCTTTTGCATGCATTCACAGGATCTCTTGAAATAACATCATATCCTCTTTATTTTCCTAATATCTCTGCTTTTGAAGCAATATACTGCAAGATTTTCATCCATAGAAGCATAGAATCATCAAGGTTGGAAAGACCTCCAGGATCACCAAGTCCAACCATTGACTGACCACCACCATCACCTAAACTACAGCACCAAGTACCACAGTCATTTCTTGAACACTTCCAGGGATGGTGACTCCACCACTTCCCTGGGCAGTCCACTTTCAGTAATTGCATGGAATGGCCCCAGACCACGACTAATCCACCATGTCAGAGTGCAAATGCCTCCTACAGACCAGTCCGATCCTTTTTACATATGGCACTGCTGATTCTGAGTGTAAAAGTTGGACAATTTACAGGAGTTTTACTTGCAAACACTGAAGCCATCAACTATGTCAACTATCTCACATTAAGTTTTATTGATAAGAATCAATTTCAAGAGTGTTAGTGAAGTTTTGTGAATCTAATTTGTTGTTATTTATTATTTTTAAAATCATCATTATTTTTGAGTTTTCACGACACCCTCAGTAAAATACAACATGTAGGAGTCTTCCACCATATTCCATAAATTTCCAGAACCATGTTAACAAGTCCTTTATGAAAAATTCTTTCTCATGGATAGCGTCATTGTCAAACAAACTCAATCCTGCTGAAGAAGAGGACTCAGAGCATGAAACAGTATGTGTATGTACTTCAGTAGTCCCTGGAGTAATAGCTTAGGCTAAGAGGAAACCCAAAGACTGAGGTAGATAAGACACTGTATGGACGTCCCAGTAGACCTTAACTACTGATCAATGTAGAGAATTCAATGTTCAATAGGAATTTATTAATTACCCGATTTATATGATGTTCCTCCAAGACATACGAATCTACTAATCCTGATAATGATAAATACATGACAAACATTTGCAGGTCAGTGGTATACCAAAACATGCAGCCTCTATTGGAAAGCAGAAATCAGCAAGCAAATCATGTTTGCAGACATGAATTAGTCTGTGATTTCAGTTGGTCTCATGTCAATCCAGTGGCTTCTGTTGAAATCCAAAAGCTGTCTGAAAATACCCACGAAGTCTTCAGCTAGGACAAAGTGTGACATGATGAAAATGACTGAACTATAATCAACTTAAGCCCAAAAGCTGCTCTGCTGCAAATTGCCTCTTATTTTATTATGGAAAAACTAAATTGCATCCTAACATTCTGTAAAATGAAAAACATGAATGAAAATACAGAAAATCAGTATGATATATTTCTGCTGTTATACTGTAAGATCATTCACCTACGTACTGAAGATAGTTTCTCTGCATACTGGGAGATGAAACAAGAAGGCTCCAGCATCAGTAGCTCTAGCCCAAATTCCACATCTGGAACTGCTTAGTAATGTATATGTAAAAATTATTTTGATAGACAACACAATATAATCCCACTCAGACAGCATTACGCTCCTAAGTAATGTTACTGGCTCAACTCAATAATTCTAAAACTATTGCTAGATATAGATTTTCCACTGCTTTTTTTGCTCTGTTTCACAGTTAAGTTTTTAGTTAAAGACTGGAGGCATTGATTCCATAGAAGGACAGATGTAACATAAAAAGTACCTTTTTCTGCAGATTAATTCCTCCTGCTGGTTTATGAATAGCTGATGTCTCAGTATAACAGAGAAATCCAAGCAGCTGTAGCAATTAGACATGACAAAACATTTTCCACATACTGTTTTGTCTAATGAACTGTCAGAAAGTGCAGTTTCCCTGACTTTTAATTACTGCACCACCCACAGTTAGGACAAGTTCACCTACCTCTTCTGTCTGAGACTTAATTCATCTTCTCAAATGTGTCCTTATTAAAAGTGAAGGATCCCAGTTTGTACTTTTTCTAAAGAGTGAAATGAAACAGAAAGAATATTATGGTAAGTGGTATCTTTCAGAGCAGCCATTCTTTTTCATTTAGAAAGAATACTCATCTGCCTACCTATGGATCAAATTCTCTGTGTTCATAAATCAGTGTGAGTTTAATCATCAAAAGTAAGGCTTTTGTAAGTCTTTGTAAGTTAGACTTTGCTTGACAAATGTTAAACATTCCACTTACACCTTGGATAAACTAGTAGACTGAAAAGAAAACAGACTTTGCACTCTCCATATCTAAGATTCCAAGGAAATTCTCCTTAAGCATTTGTTATTTTTTTAAATGCTTAATTTCAGCTACTAATAAAATAGGTATTTCATTGTGACTATAGCTCAACACGCATTTGGGCTGAAATCTGGCAAGTGTGGGAAATAAAACTTTTTAGGTAAAATGTGATTCCACAGGCCTGAAATACAAAGTTCTTTGCATTATACTTTTACAGAAACATTTTCCTTATTATCCCTTTCTGTGTTTGTTATTTTATTAACAGGATTCTCATCAAGACAAAAACCATGGGATTTCACCACCTATAAAAGCCTTGCTTGATATGAAGGATGTTTTTATAGTAATGTTATAACACATACAAGAAGAACAGAAAATGTTGAAACAAGGCATCTGTACACATAAGCTATAAGCATGAACTGTCTATTTTCTGGTAACTACAGTGCCCCAAATGATATGTGACAAAAAAAAATTAACTCCTAAATAAAATCTTCATTCAGAACAAAGGAGTTCTATGGAAGTCTCCCTTAGCATATGCTTTAATTGTAAGATTAAATCAAGGTAAGTTCAGTGAAAATCACTTCACTTTAAATGATATGTAGACGCTTGATTACTATAGCCACAAGCTAAAGAAAGTTTGGGGAAACTCTGTGAAGCTCAACTTTCCACACTCACAGAGAGACTGATTACTCTCCAGGGTGAAAAGACCAGTGATCCTGAGACAAACTAAAGTGCAATTAAAATTTTAAACAGACAGATTAAGACACTGTGTTTTCTACAAGAGTACTTCAGGACTGTGGAACCATCTCCACAAATTCTTTATGGAGAAACATCTGCATCTCCTCAGACAAAAATGCCAAATGAGATATGAATACATGTGTGTTTTCCGATGGGTGGGAGGCTTGTGTAGAGGTGGCATACACAATTGTAGTTGGTCATGGAGAGGAGGATGGCAAATAAAATCAACATACGGAGAGCCAGGAGGAGCCCAGGAATTCTACAGATAATGCAATGTGTTGAAGCGAATCAGGATTCAGGTTCTCATGTCTCCCTGAACCAACCCCTTAAACTGTATGAAAGAATGAAAACATTGAACTGCTCTTTTAAGACTATGCCAAGTAATTCTTGTCGAGAATGTCTGGCATAGGGAAAGAAAAAAATACTTGGTGGAAGGGAGATTGAGTAACAAGGCTTATCCTGCGTCATTTTTTGTTTTTAGAGATTATTATTAATAATGTAGGAGAATAAGAACATTTGAAAAACAGCACTTAAAGATGCATAGTTTTACACCTGCTGTGAAGTGGCCATTTTATGTATAGAATATAATATTTAGATAGGAGCTCATATCCGGTATAAATTGCCAGAGGTGCTCAGATGCTACCTCATGTTCAGGGCACAACCTCGTGTTTCTGCAGATATGGACCTTTCAGTGTTCCAGCAAAGCAAACACTAACTCATCTCATCTTGAAAAGGGAGAAGTTCCCTGCGTTGCTTTCCAATCATTTGGGATCAGTGTTACTATCTCCTGAGGAGGGAAGTCTAATTTAATATTGTTTCTAAAGGGGCACTATGACATCAGATTTTATGGAGCCAAAGAAGTTTAAAGCAATAACATAAAAAAAGTTATTGTTTGTTATTTCAGTTTGAAAAAATATCCTTTAAATTCTCAGTGAAATAAAAGTCAGAAGGTTTGAGTGCCAAAATATCTCTCTTGCTCAAGAGAGACTAGTAAAAGATGAATGGGATTAAAAGACGAAAATTATGTGCACTAGTGAGTGATCTCGGGCCTTTATTACATATCATATACTGAAACACGGAAACATTTATTATAAGTTGTTAGCTATAAACCACACAGACATTCTTGATCAGCAGAATTCTTTATAGCTGAAAAAGAAAATTAATTCTGCAAACTATGTGGCAAACTGGGTTGTCAGCTACAGTAAATCTAGGCTAATCCCTCCACAAAAACTCTTGAAACTACATTTCATTTTCAGTATTGCTCTATAACAGTACAGGTTCTGTGCTGACATTCCATTGTGAATGCAAATAAAATTGTCCTGAAAATATTTTTAAATTATGAAGTTATTAATTTTCACACCAATATTCATATAAATACAAATATTCATATTTCATTAATTCTGGTGGAAGAGGAAAGGATGCAATTTACAATGTTGTAGGGTGGGTTTTTTTTGCTTTAGTAGGAAATTCCTTATGATATTAAATTTGACACTTTTACATTTGAATGGACTAAGCAAACTATTACTAGTACTGCTAGTAAGAACTTTAACAAAATCCTGTATATCTTCAGTTAGAGAGCAGCCACTTTGCCTTTTCTCCCTTTTTAACCCTCTGACAGGGTGGTTCTTCCAGTGATGCCATGATGATGTTTTGCCTTTTCTTTTATACCCCTTTTATATACTTTTTTATAACTTCCGTATTCTTAGTGTTTTTTAGCCTACATTCTTAAACTTATTTGTCAAGCTAAGAGACTAAACATCTTAGAAGGCTCATAGTTAGGGATCAGAATGCCCCAGACACCAAGGTCCTCTCCAGAACACATTTTGTAAACTAAGATAGAACCATCCAGGGGAAGGTTCCTTGGGGAGGGGGGCTCACTCAAGCCTCTCATTGGGGAATCTTTGATAGATGTGCTAATTAGTAAGACCTATAATGTTATACCCGATCTATGGGGTGTGGGCATTGCGGTGTGCATTTTGGGGCGTTCCACCTGGACGCGGTGCACCTAAGGATCCTTAAAATAAATACAAAGGTAAAATCCCTTTTCCCCTTCTAACTGTGTTTCATTCTTGATTTTAAGACCAGAAAAGGCATCACCAGAACAGGCTGGTTGATGGAAGCAAAGGCAGACAATGGAAAAAAAATCAGACTTACAGCTTTTCCAGGACAAATTTAAACAGGATTAGGAACCATTTTACAAAGACAAAACAATTCTGTCTTTTAGACTGATGCAACAGGTCTGTTCATCCCCCAGCCTGTATTGATACTAGGGGTTGTCCTGACCCAGATGCAGCACCTTGTACTCGTCCTTGTTGAAATGCATGAAGTTCTCATGGCCCACTTCTTGAGCTTGTATAGCTTCCCCTGGATGGTATCCTGTTTCTCTGGTGTGTCAATTGCACCCCTCGGTGTTGTGTCATCTGCCAGCTTGCTGAGGGGGCACTTGATCTTATTGTCTATGTCATTGATTAAGATACTCAGGAGCACTTGTCCCAAGACAGAGGCCTGAAGGACCAGGCTGCATCAACAGCCTTATGTCCAGGTGGATGCTGGTTATGAATTATGTCCTTCAAGGGTCTGTTCATTTTTAATGAATGCTTCATTAAAAAATGAAAAAGCTTTTTAATTAACCAAAGCACTTGACCCAGACTTCAGTAAAATCAGTAGGCTGTCCTGCTCCACTCATCACACTCCAGGAGCAGTTAAGTTGTCTAAGCATGTAAACCTACAGTGATATTTCAAATCTTTGGTGTGTCAGACATTCACATAGGACCGGCAGTTGTGATAGGACCAATAGACACCCTTACTCTTCTACAGATGGGAGCCAGGTAAGAGACCTGCAGTATCTAAAGTGGCTTAGATACCTACGGTAACAGCACCAAATTCCCACCACCTCTAGAAGTCTGTGAGATACAGTTTGCTGTGTTGTCATCTAGGAATGGATGGACAAGCCACTTGATACTGATATTCAATCCTTGTGGAGAAAACCAACCCAAGCCAAACCAAAAACCACACAAGAGCTTTGTGCTTCTCTTGTATAACTGCCTTTGACAGTTTTCATATTAAGTTCTTTGCTAGCCATGCATTTTCAAAGCTGTAGTGGGCAGTGCTTTATAAATGAAGTGCACACAGTATCTGGTAGATGATTAATGATACACAGATTGTGCAAAGCATATAACCACATAGCAGAGAAGCATTTTTTTTAATAGATAAACAAGTGTAAAAATACTTTATTTTTGGGAGATTTTAAAGACATTTCTGAAGAAGTCCGGGAGAAAGTTGTCTTCAGTAAATGCCATGATTTCAAATTCTATTTGAGCAAAAGAAGCAGCATTCTAAATCAGATTTAACTAATTAAGTGAGCGTTGTTCAGAGTTTAGAGTGGAAATGAAACAGAGCTGCAGTTGGAGGATGGGGCCACAATGAATTCTTCTCATAGCAAGAACTTAGGTTTGGATTCCTGCCATATCCTTCTCCAACTGACGTTCTTTCTGTAATTTCAGCATTGCGTGAAATAAACAAACAAATAAATAAATAAAAACCCCCAGATCTTTAAAAGTACGTTCAAATCAGCGATTTTGTTTGACATAGACTAAAATTTAAGAAAATTGACAGTGGAATCTTAATATTAGTTGGGAATATCCAAGTTTCCTTTGTTCTGACTACATGAAGGAACCACTTGCCTGACAATGGGACTCTTGAGAATATTGTCTTCTGATGTTTTGTTTCTGACTTGGAGAACCAAGAATATTGCTCAAAATTATGTGTGATTCCTAGTGGCTGAAATAAAAACCTCATTCAGTTTAAACTGATTAAGAACGGACAGTTGTTTTCCATTTATTTCTTCCAAACACATATAAATTATATTATTCAAAATTATGTTTTAATATAAGACAAAGGAATAATGCAGATAAAATTTACAATAATCTTGTTCCAATCATGGTTCTTCTTAAAAGACTGCATAAAATAATAAACATATAGCTGAAAATGAATAGATTTTTGCAATCTTTGTAAGGAAAGTCAAGGTCATATTAAAGTGGAAAACAACATAGAAATTGAGATGGAATTTTAGGAGTTTAATGTTATAGCCAAGAACAAAAGTATAATTAGGATCCTTTACAGTATCTATATTTCAATCTTATGTAGTGTTTTTCATGCAGAAGTGTCTCAGAGAAATTCTGTAGAAACACCAAGAAGTAAATAGAATCTCCATGGTCCTGTAGTAATGAAGGAAATCCATTGTTCTTCTGGCCTTTCTCTACGTGATCATTTCTTAATTGGTGGGATGTCAGGCTGCTCTTTATGTTTACACTTGAGATCATGGACACATGCTTCTGAGCTGAAATAGGATTCCTGGGCCATAGGCAGGGTAATGAGGAAATCCCTGCTGAAGCCAGTGAGGGCCATTAGGACCTTCTTATTTCAGTGAGAAGCAGCCCATCCTTACTGTCTCCAGACCCTGCACATCTGCACATCCCACCTTTTTACTCAGGCATTGCTGCCAGGCAAAGGAAAATGCAGGGGGTGTAAATCAGTGGGTCTGCAGCACAGAGAGCCAAGGGCCATCACCACCACCTGTGATTTCTCCTACAGGAGCAGCAACAAACCAGGGTTCCACTGCTCTTGGCACTGCAGATGAGAGCTCCTCCACACATGGGGCACCGCTCCACTTCATAAGGCAGGTAAGAAAACAAGTGCATAAAAGGGAAGAAAGGTGGATGAAATGTATAGTTTTGTGCAATGAAGAACACTCTCACATCAGCTCCTGTTTAAAGAGTTAATGGGAATTGCCCAGTATTTATTTTTTTGCTCCCTCCCCTGCCTGAGGTTCCATAAAGCCAACAGTGGGAGCTCTGAACTGTTGAAGGGAATCCAATTGACTCATTTTTCTCACTTAATTTGACAATTTAAGTGGCTTCACTGTTTATAATGCATGCATTTACAGATATATGTGTTTATCTTTCTGTCCCAGTGATGTCAAAAAAACTGTACTGGATTGTTTGTTTTTGGAGTTTGATTTTATGGTGTTTGTTTGTTTGTTGGTTTTTTTTCCCCCACTAGTTTGCCTTTCTTATTTCTGATACGGAAATATTTTGTATCATACAATGCACTAGCATTAAAGAGTCTTTCTGTCTTTGAGTGCTAAGATCCGGTAAGACCCTGATTACAAGATATTTCCAAGTTAGTCAGGAAGTGGGGAAGAGCAGTGATAATCAGTCACCATGAAAAAGTAAATGCTGCCTTCTGGCCTCTTGTTATAAGAATACAACCACATCACCTGCCCAATTTTTATGGCTGACCTTGTTCATGTCTATATACAGTTCAATTTATTCGACATTACAATTTCTGAAAATTTCTGTATGTCTTACTGTTTTTTTATGACAAGCTCTGGGATTAATTAAATTAAAATGACTGTGTTTGTCATGTTTTATTTACTTTGCAACGCTTAATTAGGTTGATAGAAAAATAACATCTGCATGAAAAGTATCTGTGTGAAAGATACTTATACTTCTCTATATTCTATTATTGTGAAATATGATTTTTGAGAGGAAGTCTGCTATTAATTCTCATCTTTCAATACGGGACAGATTGAGATTAATCTGTGTTCAAAAATCTTCAACCTATTTAAGCATTGGCAGCCAGCCATTTCTGAGATGAATTCCTCGTGACATGGTATTGCTTTTTTAGAACACATAGGATCAGTTCTGAAACGAACAGGGAACAATTAAATTATTAAATCGTTAAGCTTTGCATGTTACTAAAGATGGTTATAGGCCACATGCTTGGGAAATAACCAGAAATAATTTTTTCTACCAAAGAAGTGCCAGCATCATTCCTTTATGTGCAAAAGGAGATGGTAAAAAAGGCTTGGAGTAGGCTAGGGACAAGTTACAGGTGCAGTCTGTCACATACACACACGACTGTAAATCTCTTTGGTTGCTTCATATGCGGGTATAAGGTTTGATTTTATAAAGACATCACATTGATCATCCTTTGGCCTTAACCTGGGCGTTTCCAGAGCTGGCAGAGTGAGCCAAGGTAATTCTAGCTAAGGACAAATTCATCTCAGTGGGAGCTTCAGCAATAGTATGCATCATAGATAAAGAACATGAGAATATATGAAATATATTGCTAAATGGAATTTTATGGGACTTTTACAGTTTTTAAGTACTATCGAATGAAAAAAATATGTTCATATGAATGTTCATGGAAAATTAATAACAAAGATTGGAGGCATCATGTAGTGAACTGAGAGTTACTAGGCAAACCAAAATTGGCAAATACATTCTTTTCTAGAAGCTAAAGTACCTATTGCTAGCTAATAATATTAGTTAAAGTACTGCTAGTAAAATACATTGCTAATTAATTGCACAGAATGAAACTTCAGACCTTTAAAATTATAGCATAACTCGACTTAGATATGGTTAAGATTAAAGAATACCACTTGGTGTGACTAGCAGTGAAATAGATATCTAAATAAATAAATTTTCTATTTTATTGCCAAATCTTTGTTATAATTCACTCGCACTGAGCAATAATTTATCATCAACTATTCTCAGTATCAAAGGACACTTCTGTGTTAAAAAATGGATTGATTACTGAAGTCACTAACAGCAAGAACTTGTATATCTTCACATTACTCTTTCAGTGAACGTGGGCATGTATTTCACTTCTCAGTGGTTTGGCATTCAAGCAAAAGTTTAAGCTGTAAACTTTTTTGCACTCCTTTAAATGCATTGTTTTCACCAGACAGAAGGTTTTGCTATATACCTCACAAAAAAAAAAACAAAAAAAAGGAAAAAAAATCACTCTTTCCCACCTCAGATTTTTTTCTGTTGAGACAGATATGGTTGTATGTTGTGGCTGATGTATTTTGTAACTGACATTCATATAGATTTACTAGGCAAGAGGGACTAGGTCA
Source organism: Lycocorax pyrrhopterus obiensis (assembly GCA_014706295.1). NCBI lineage: Eukaryota > Metazoa > Chordata > Aves > Passeriformes > Paradisaeidae > Lycocorax > Lycocorax pyrrhopterus. The sequence continues at coordinate 21,322,446 of JACSVZ010000001.1, forward strand.
TTGGTAATCCCTGTCTTATTTATACATGAATTTATTGATCAGAAGTCATTCAGCATATAAATGTAGAAGTGCTGCAGCATTCATTTCTCTAAAATGCATGGACTTTGTGCTTAAGCAGCCATCTGAGGCCACACAGGAACAGCCATGGTGTGGTTAAGTCTCTCATTTTTCCAGCCTTGAAGAGTCAGTCTGTGCTAAATGGCTGATGCTTTTGTCTCACTGTGATGGATTAAACAGACACACGATGCTGGGAGCCTCTGGAGGGTGCTTTAGTAGGCTAAACCCCTCACATAGGTAGCTCTGACAGAAGGTTAGAAGCACAAAGATTTAGGTGCACCTTCAGGATGCGAACTTATTATCCGTCTCAGGAGAGAAATGCAGTAAGAATATAATACTTCCTAGAACAGCACCAGGTCAGCCAGCTTGGCCTTGAGTGCTATGGTGAAATCTTAACCGCAGCGAGTGCAGAAGGAATGCTTTCAAAAATAAACCAATAATAGACACTGGGTTCAGTAGAGGAGCTGATGCTGGTTTCCTCATCTCCAGAGATCTTTTTCCTCTGCATGTAATTGCATACAGCAGATTGTACTGCCAATTTGCAGCTCCCCACCTTCCTCTAATACTGATCTCTGGTACCGGAAAAGGATAAATACTGTTTTTCAAGAGGGTAGCTTGCCTCTTTCACACAGTCCATCACTTTCCTTTCCAACATCCATCATATGATCTAACAACTGCCTGAAAATAGACCTGTCTACTGTGTCAGACAGCACATCAACAGAGACTTTTAAGAGAAGAAAAGAAAGAACACTGAAGAAAAGGGATGATGAATGCTACAGATCTAGATGAACCCATTCAGTCAGCCCATTAAATTCTTGTCAAATCTCTTCAGGGAAGAGATTAACCTCTTCAGAAAACACAGCTGAAGAGTCAGAGTTACTTTCTTTAGAGAATTAAGGCAGAGGGATTAGAGAGGACATATTGCCCTCCCCGATCCAGTTAATGACCCATCTACTGTACTTCCCAGACATTCAGAGGCAAGACCCCTGTAATGATGGTAATTTTAAAATAGAATATTCATAAGAACTTTCTTCCCTTAAAATTCATTTATTTCCAGAAACAGAATCTTCCAAAAGAGATATGGCAGAAATGAAATTATCGTCATTCTTTTCCAGGAGATCTGCACCAGACTCACACAGAAATAACAAGGTGCAGTAGGTGGTAAGGAAATATTACTTGAAATAACAAGAGAAGATTTGGACTTTTAAAATTTTCTTCTTGAACAAGAATTTGGGTAGCCAGCTGTTGTTGTATACTTTCTTATGCCTGTTTTTAATTTGACTGGCATTTAATTGTTATAGTCAGACCTACTGAACATCACAAATCATTCCGTTTCACCCAAAAACTTGTATCACATCCAAAGGAATTCAAAGTCATTTTATTACTTGATGGACTCAGCTTCACATCAACAGCCGAGATGAGATCAATGTTGGACCAAAGTTCTAAGAGGCAGGCAGCGGACATGTGAGGTATAGTGAAGTGTACCCAGATGTCTTTACCAAGATCTCTGATGTGAACAAAGCCTTCATAACCCTAAATCCAGTAACCAGTAATCATTTAACACTAGTCAGCCATCTGAAAATTAAAATTCTGTGTAACCTGTCAATGCATGGGATTATGATGTTAATTGTCTCATCTTTGACAATAGCTAGTATTTCATTCTACAGAAGGAAAAAAAAAATCAAATTTTCAACAGATACATGCAAGCTTCTCTGGAGCTGAAGGTGGAGAAATAAATCATTGTTAAGCTTTAGAGAATGGTTTATTTTTAATTGCTAGTTTTAAATAAAGTTGAGTGCTGGCATGTTGAGCCCTATATGAGTGCCCACGAAGGGAGGGGATGAAACTCACAGATTTAAAAAGCAAAGGAACTATCCCAACAACCCTCCCTTTCCTCCCTCCCCTTTTTGCCATAGATATAATCATTCAAACACAACCACAGAAAACATAAAAAATTGCTTTTAAATAAATTCCTTTCAAATTATATGAAATCTGATTCTAAAGTCCCCAATGGCAAGTGCCATCACTCCTGATGTTTGTGTTTAGCTCCATTGCTACTCCTGTGCTGCTAAGACATGTCATCTCATGATGTAACTTTGACTTCCTGCAACAGTATTTTGTCATATCTTTATCACCAGACTAGAAAAGTCCTCCAACAGCAAATAGGTCATCTTTCATCCTCCTTTCTTATGAATGGAAAACCTACAATAATCGAAATTTAAATAATGTTATGAGCATCATTTGAATACTCATTGTATTTTAATGTTCTTCAATACTGAGCATTAGACCTGGGCATAATGTTGCATAGAAAGGCAAGATCATTTCCCTCCTCACATTCAAATTTACACTTAATTTAATCCTAAATTTGAATAAATTTTCTTGCTGTCAATATTACAAAAATATTTTCTCAAAGTCCTTCATTTTACTCAGTTCTAAAAGATAAATTAATCTCTGTTTCATAATTACTTTTTTAAATTCAGAAAATACTACAGAATTACTCTTAATAACGTCTTTTGTTATTGTGTGAAACAATTATTTTTTTGTTACAGTTATTTCCCTATCAAGCACAATGATGAATTTTCAGCCATTAATAGTCCTTTTACAACCCTCTATATATTGACTTTTTGTTACTTTATTCTAAAAATTACAATATATGATCCAACTATAGGAAATGTATGTACATACACTGAAATATAGACAGCAAAATAGGAATGCTATACTGCACATTTCTTTGTTTATATTTTAAACTGTCATTGTAAGATCTAGAGATTAAAGAAATAGAACATGTTCTTATCAATATGAAGACTCTCTCTGGAAAAAAATACTTCTGTTTCAAAGACTACAAGGTGTTATGATTCCACTATCTGTCCAGGTTGGAGAATAGAAAGAGATTACCTTTAAATCCACTACCTCCTTCATTCTGGCAGGATTATCTGAGAGACGATGTAAATGCAGTTGTTCTTTTGACTTTTGACTTTTTGAAAGTCAAAGTTGTCCAGAGAAAACACCTTCCATAATTATATACTAATGGGTATTTTCACATATCTACAGTTAAAAATAACAGAACAAATATATCTGAAGAGTGATACTTATCTTTCCTAATTTAGTATTCTAAATGTTAGCTACCTCATCTAAATTAACTGGTTAGGGTATATCACCCAAAAGACAGGTCTACCCCCAACTAATTAATTCACACCATCAGCTTCTATTACCATTACCTCCTAGAAGCTTCGCTTCTCAAGGCGCCCAAAGGAGATGAGGAGTTGCCCAGGCCTGAGGCAGCTACATTTCAGTGTGAACATCCCCACACTGCTCTCCGAGGATGGAAGGGTAAGTGAAACAGGTGTGTCACCACGTGTGTTCTGCAAACAGCTGCTCCCACTGCAAGGGTCGCCAGTTGCCAGCTGTTCCCCAGCTGTTGGACACACTCAGTCACCAATTTGCTGATAAACCTCCTTTTCACAGTTCAGATGAACCAACTTGGATTTCTGGGATGAGCTATTTAAAATGTCTAATCCTATTTTGAGTGAAATATATTAGGGATCCCCAGGGTTGGGGAAAATAAGCTGGTTTAATTTAGATGGTTTAAAAAGTAAATCCTGGGTAACTCAGAACATTTTGACCAGAAAGGGGTGCAAACCATCACAGCAAAGACTGAGGTCTGTTCTAAAGTAACACTGGTAATGCACCTCACACCTGGGAACTCCTCATCTCTCTAGTTGTACATAGGTCAAACATTTATTGGAGCACTCAGGCACAGAGCTGACACTCACAGCAGTTCAGTGTTTATTTTCTATTAACCAGGTCAAAATTTGCCTCCTTGCTGTAAATCCATGGCCTTTACAAACCTCATGAGAATTAAGGAAGTCAGATGTCATGTGGCATTGTGGCTCTCATCTGGATTCTCTGGTGTCTCATATGTCTCAAGTGCCAATCAAGGTATTCCCAACCCCTCCCTCACACATGGGCCCCCAGGTGTCAGATTAGACACTCTCCTCCAGATGTGGCACCTGTAAAGTCTTCCTTTCCTCCTCCAGAGTCCTTTTCCATTATTCATATCTTTGACATATCGAAGATTGTCACATCCTCTTGTTGATTTGATCAAACAGCTTTTGGACATTCTAGGTGTGGATACACTTACATGTATAAATACCCAAAAAATAATGACGTTTCATTGTCTCATGAAATTCCTGATGCATCACCACAAAACTAATACAATTCACTAAGAGCAAGAATTTGTTTACATGAAAGTGCTAAAAAAAGTACATCATCCTTTGAACTAGCTGCAAGCACAATATAAATCACAGTAATGAATTATATTTTATTGAAAAACAAAGCATTTATCTTTAATCAAGGCAGGGTGTTTTTCAGATCTCTTTTTTTACTTTATCTTTGTGTGTGTAGTACTCCTTGTAAACAATTAGTATGTGGTTTGCATTTAAATATTATGCAGACATCAGCAACATTATCAGAATTATCTCTGGAGGAATATAGCAAATTCTGAAAGGAATTAAACCACTTTTTAATTTTAAATTAGTACTCATTTAGACTACAGTATTTTAATTGTGTTATATCATGCAAGCCTTTTGTTTCATAGAATTCAGGAATGACAAGACTGTGTTTTCCTCATTGATTATATATAAATATAGAAGAATAGGTTAAATGTATACATCTAAAATTAGATGAGAGGAGTCTCAGAGTCTTAAAAACAATCATTTAACATAAAGGTAATCTCTGAAAAAGCTCTTATTCTAGTCCAAAGTCATGTGAGCATTTTAGTATCAATTGTGAAACTGATAATAAACCCTGAAAACTTTTGCCTTATTTCATGTCTCTCTGTATTTGTTATGCAGGCCAACAATTCCAGTGGACACATCTATTCTGCCAAACCAGGTATTGACCCAATACACGGGAGCTCTGATCATCCACCCTGCTGGTCCTTAGACCCCTTCTTCCTATGGGCTGTTCTGGTTAGTCCTCTCAAAAATATTCCTATTTATTGTTCTGGAAATCCTTTGCCATGGGGACTGATCCCAAAGGCCATCAGGGAAGAAGCAAAATAAAGAAACAGAGTTTGACTCCGTATGGAGGAGCAAGGTTTTCCCAGAGATGCACCTACGTTGCACAGGATCTTATGTGATACCACCCCTCAATTTCATTCTTTAGGTTACATCGGAAACTTTGAACTTAGGGAAAACAAAAGGAAACAAAACAAAACAACACAACTGCTAAAAATAGTCTGACCAGAGGGAAATCCCAGAAGGAAATTCAAAATTAATCGCAAGACAACTGAGCATAGAGGAGGCTAACTGTCAGCAAAGTGCACACAAGCCTGTCTGTACCTCCCAGCTTCTGAGCTAGGGGTGTTTTCCTGGTGCTAATTTGTTTCTCAGCATAGATGTGGGCACTGGCAATGTGCCTGATAACACCGGTAAGGATGAAGATATCTACAAACTCCTCCCCAGTGCACAAGAAGCAAAGGTCTGTTGTGTAGGGAAGCCATGCATCAGGGCCAAGACTGGATTTTTTGTCATCATTCCTCCTTCCACTCCAGTGGCTTCTAAACCCTCCCACAGCAACTCCTGCTTTAGGTTTCCTTACAAGATGGTTCAAACCTGGGGGGAGGCACACACACCTTTCCTCACTGATCTTGCATTATGTGCCCAGATTATTCCCAGCTGGACCTTTGCATTTCCTCATATTACAATGAACAGAGACTTCTCTTTCTTCTGGGAAGAAGAAAACCTCTGTTTTCTTCTATTTTCTGTACAATAAGGGAAGCTCTTGTCTACAGTGCCTCTGAGCAAAAGCTTCAGGCCTACGGAGGCTTGCAGATCGCTAATGATCCTTTTCAGGGAGCAAACATTTAGCTCTTCAGTGTTCTTTACTGGCAACATAGGGAAAGTAGCCGGTACCAAACTGGGATAAATGTTATTCCTTTCATGCTCTGATTCTATTCATTGGGAAAATTCATATCTGTGCAACAGATCTCACACTTTAAATTAAGTTTTCTAAAATTCTAAAGTGTTATGGGGTTGTTTGGGGGTTTGGGAGTTTGTTTCTTTTTTTTTTTTAATATTTAGGGCACAGTTCTAAATGTTGATGCTTGATCTAGCCTATAATAATTTACGGTAATCAAGCTGTCAAATGTTTTCCTACAAGCTGTGGTAATTTGGGAAATCTTTCTATGCACCATTTGTGGTCTCCAGCTGATATCATGCTATTAAATTGACATATTATGGAATGACAGTGTTTGGAGGTGACTTTTGATGCTGGGCTACATACTTTTCCATGCCACATCAGGGCAGCCCACACTGATTTTTGTGCCTTGGCACCGAGGTGTAGGGTCCTGACTTCACAGAAGGGTGTCAAATGTGAGCTGTGCACTTGGGGAGAGCACATTTCAGAGTGCACAGCTAGAAGCAGCGCTAGCACTATGCTCAGGCTCCAGAGATTTACAGCATATGGGCTCCCATAAAAAGTAATGCTAAAAGAACTGTCTGGAGAGCATCCAGTCAGGGAGGCAGTTCTTATGGAGCTCTCTGCCTGGCACAAGCCAGAATCAAACTGTGCATACTAATGTCAATAGAATTTGTGGGTGTTTTTTCTCTTCTTTTGGTTTCAGTTGGTTTTGGGTTTTGGTTTTGGGGTTTTTTTATTCTTCTTATTAATAACACAATACCTAAATAATTCCTTTTATTATATTTAAGACATTGAAAAAAAGAAAACGCCTTTCAGCAAAGAGAGGATTGAGAATAACTTGGCAGAGATAAAAACAGCAGGGCAGGACATGAGATATTTAAGCTAAATTGTAATAAGGGTACAACTAACTGAGAGGCATCTGGGTGGGGGCTTTTGCACAGATATGATAGGGAGCAAATGTACACCAACAATGTATTTCAGATGATGACAAAGAATTTTTAAAAGGGGCAATAGAAGCTATGGCCCAGCAATGACCCAGATTCCTAATCATGTTTCTACACGAGCCCACTAGGAAGTTGTACTGTTTAGTTATACTTCTGCATAGTTAATTGTGCTTTTGACCCCTTTGAAGAAAGAAAGCAAAGCAATGTAGTGATAAAATCGGGGGCTCTTTTGTGGAGATTTGCAAACTAATCACTTCACTGGTACCAGTTCCTCCTGTGTGGTACAGCACATATACTTCCCATTGCCTGGAGCAATGAGTTGGTTGGGAGAGACAAAACAGAGTTACTTCTCTGAAACAAGCTATGCCCTTTTACATTTTGGAACAAATGCAAACTTCCAGTTGTTCTATAAAGTGGCTGAAAAGTACGGCAGAACTCATAAATCTTCTCTTTTTTCCTTTTTTCTCTGCTTCCAAAATATCTAAACCACATGTGTTTCCACCAGGTCTACAGAACTCATTGGAGCCTAGTAAGAAAAGATTCTCACGAGCATGCCTGGCCCTGCTCCACAGTGCACAGGCAGCATGAGGAGAGAGAGAGAGAGAGGCTCTGCTTCCACCCATCCATGCAGTGCTTGAGTAAAATTGTGCAGGATAAACTGTCCTGTAGAGACCCTAGAGAAAAGAGGACACCAAAGTAGCATAGCTAAATCATGTGTCCTTAAAAAAGGTACCTTAGTACACAGCTTAGCAGAGCCTTCAAATACTAAATGCTCCACCTAGAAAACAGGGGGGTTCCAAAACCTTCTAACACTTAAAATGGCAGAATTTGGTCCACTGCCAGGAGCAAAAGTGTATTCAAACTATCCTATGTCAAAAAGATATTTTCGGGGACAGTTTTCATTCACATAATCCTTGTGAACCATAATGTAATGTTACCTAAATGTTCACAGGTTGCATGTTTTACCAGCAGAAAATGAGAACTCTGCAATATCCTTTTGGTTGTTAAATCCTTTAACTCCTGTGTATCACCATATTTACAGAGCACAATACTCATTTCTAAGCATTGTTTGCTTATTTAAGACCAGCTGCTTCCTAACCCAGAATGCCATTTAAACAAGTAATCCTAGCTCTCTGACAGCCTTACTATTTGCCCTTTCAGTAAACTTTTTTTCCTTCTGGTATGTGATCACTTGCACTCTCATCTGCAGTTCAGTTCAGGTGCCAGTTCCTCAGAAGGCTACTGCTTTGCTATGAGGGTGCGATTGTAAAAATCCCTAGTTTTTATTAGCAGTAGTGGTCCTATTCACACCCCCAATCAACCCTGAAATTGATATTCTTCATCTGATCTGCATAGGTCATCTGGCAGGTCACTGCCTCTGTTACATTACACCAGTGTTTTTCCACTCAGCCAGTTAACAAGGTTAACTAGAAACGTGACAGACAGAAGAGAGAAGCTGGACACATGGCACAGATTATTTGGCTTAGAAATTTGCAGAGCTTTCTCTGTGGCAAGAACATATGAATAAATGATTTGTGACTCAGTCAAAATAATTTTAGTTTCTTGTTTTTTCTGAATGTCAAAACTTGAGAGACCAAATCATGCCACTCTCTACCCGTTCAACTACAGTGTACTCCTCTTGAAATAAACTGTTTGCCTTAAAGCAAAAAAAATGAAGAAAAATTAGAAAAAGCAGAAAAGCTATTTCTCTTCTGGCAAGACTTGAGAGAAGAGTTTTATAAATTCGACTGCCAATATACCATCTGCCTCTGCTGCTCCTTTGAGCCTAGCTCTTCTAATTGTGTCTTTAACAGATGACAAAACCCCTACATTCCTCTTGGGCACTGTAAAATAATAACAATTAAAACATGAATAATAATAATGAAGCACACACAGTGCAGTAAGCCTGCAGCCTGAATAGACTGCTTATTCTGCAGGAAGTCTGTGCACATTTTGTCTTGAGAGATAATGTTAACAGGTGTTCCATCCTGAAACCGAGGCCACCAACCTTGGGAGGGCAACTTTGCACAGTAAGTGACCCACTGCAGCAAACTTTATGCTCTGCATCACTTTATGTTTTTAGTTTCTACTGACCGGAAGCAATTTTAGTAGGTTGGCCACCAACCAGTGGGCTGAGCAAGCTGTGTTTTAGACATGAAACTTGTTAGCTACCCCTTTTTCCATTTGCTGTGGTTGGCACCTCAAAAGCCAAAGTGAAAAATCAGTTTGTTGCAGTTCTTATCTGCGTTCCAGCTAATTATCTGCAGCTCTGATAGTTTAAAGCAAAATATTACTTCACACACTTGGCAATGGAAGTATCAGGCTTATGTAACAGATCTGGGAAAAATCTGCTGGGAAAAAATTGCAGTCAGTTCTCCCAGCTGTAACATGTGCTGAGGGAGCCTGGGTTATGAACTCAAATGTTCTCCAGGTGATCTTTGAGTCAGATAATTGGTACGCCATGTAAATAATAAGCCTTAGGCTTCTTTAACATATACCACCAGGTTGTTCCAATTCAGACTGAGGGCTGGTGCTCAGTCCCAGACCTGCTCCTCCTGTCCAGCCAACAGGGCCAGTTTGGGCAGTGAGTGCAGCCCAGTGAGTGAGCACTGTGTTCAGTGTTCAGCCATGGGGCAGCAGATCTGGATGGTTAAACTCCACTTTTGTCCGAACACAAGGGCAGAAGGCACTCAAAGGGAGTTGGTCTGAAGACTTCTCTGAACTTTTAGAGGCTTTTGTTTTTTAAGTTTTAGTTTTAGTTTGGCCCTTTCAGGATGTCCAAGAAGAACTCTCTTTGGGGAAAAGGTTAAAACTTTCATGGAAACTGCTGAAATTGTGAGTAAGAATACCTGTACCATGTGATTCCCTCCAAGAAGTAATCTATGTGTTCATAAATTCAGTCCCCCATTAATGTTTTCCACTCTGGCCACAGATGTTCTGTGGAGATTTTAGTTGTTTTTCTCTTCCATGGTGGAACAGCGGCTGTGTCTTTAAAGGCATTTTGACATTTTAGTACTGAACAGTGCCTTCAGAAAAATTATCCTCCCACATATGGAATTTTCTTCTCTCTTTTCTGTGAAGTTTGAAGAATGACTGTGAAATACTTATTTTCTGCAAAACTGAAAAAATTATTTTTTCTGTCTTTCCTGATCCCTGGTTCCAGTTCAGTCCTGGAGCAAGGTTTCCAGAAGAAAAAAAATCAAAACATATTTGTATATGTAGATGCATATCCATTAATCATCTCTTCTGACTAATTGAGATGCAAGCAGCCACAAGGTTAGAAACAACTATTTAAAAAGCCTATACTGATAGAGGAAATACGATCAAATGCAACTCCAGGCGTGCCTCCAGGTTACTGACACCCAGAATTTCCATAGCTGGTATGAAAACAATGAATATTCAGATCTCATGGTCAAATGCCTTTTCCTCATGTTTTTTCTTTTTCATGCTAACTATAATCTAATAGCAGACTGAAGCTGAGATTGAGGATGATTACCTGCTTTCAAAGCCTCCTCAGCAACTTTTGTCTGTTGCCTGAAGCTAATGGCTCCTGAGTTCAAAACACTGGAAAACACATTTTGTGTAAAAACAATTCTTGTTTACTTTTATTAAAACTTATCAAATATGTTGCAACAAAATGCAACTGACAAAATTGATTTTACTTGTTATCTTAAGTTTTTTGACAGATTATAATCAGGGAAGTAGATTTATTAAACCCATGATTTTTATTGTAGATTTCTGCTTCAATAATCAAGTGAAACTTGTAGTATGAATGAAGATAAATATAGAAACATATGATTTGCTTATAGTCTTCTTCACAATGCAAATTTCTGTTGCCACAGTCATAAAGCACTGAGAGCCATATATTAAAATGCATTCATTTAGTTAGGACTTGCCATGGATTTTTAATCTTCCATAGTTCTAATCTTAATTATTTCCCCTAGCTACATAAAAATCAACTGGAAAGCAACTTTCCATTTAGCAGAAACACTGAACAATTTTTTTGATAAATGATTATAACATAATAACTCTTTATTCAACCAATTTTTCTGAAGCCTTATTCCATGGTGATCTTGGCATGAGCTGTAAGAATTTTTCTTACCAAGCTTCTGCCAAATGCTGTAATAGAGCATTTGTCTTCAAGATAACTTTCTATTTACAGTTTTTAATGTCTCTCTTGGTGAAGAAAGTATATGCCTGCTTGCAGCCAATTATCAACTAAATATTCTACACAAGGCTATGTAGAAATATTTTTATAAAGTCTTTGGAGATCACGAAAACAGTACTAGTATGTACCTGTATTAGAGTGCCTGGCAGCTCACTTTGATGGAGTTACAATAAATCACAGTATGTCTGACACATCAACACTTATCTTGCTCTCTCCAGGTAAGTGACGAGAGGTTCACTTCACTCAGCTGAATGGTTTAGCTGGTGATATTTTCCATCTCATCCAGGCATGTCAGAAGTGGCCCCTGCATGGCAGTGGTAAAGAATAACTGTCTGGTAAAAACTAAAAGCGAAAAGCCCAAATGGCTTCTTCCAGAAGTAACCAGTGGCTGGCCCAGGCAAGTAATTATAATTTATGATAACAGGCCAGGCGCCCAAAGACCAGTGAGGGCAATCATTTTGTCATGTTCTCCAAGCCTGTGTGTTGTCTGGAGAAAGCAAGTATTCCTGAAGAGAAGGAGCCAGAGAAACAAAAGAAAATATAGATCCTCATTAATTTACTGAGGACTGCAAAGAAAGCATGGTAAGGACATTGTTGAGAAGTCATTTTAATGGGAAAGATAAAAAGCTTTCTCTAGTTTTGGGAATTAAAGACAGTCTGGAAGGAGAAAATGAGAATATTATACACAAAAATGTGCCAGAAGTTGGCTCTGGAACAGACCTGTAATACCTTGATAATACTGTTTAGCTAAATTAGGGGACCATCTTTGGCAGGATGTTCTTTAAGGGTTTGTAAGAGCACCGCTCTTGCTAGCACCTAGCACATGTGTTTTGTTCTACCCAGGCAGTGCAAGGTCTGAAAGAACCATTGTAAGGCTTCATCAATATTTGCCACTTAAAGACTAGTTTAGAGAAGGTTATGCTGTTAAATGCTATATAGAAAAAAAATTATTTAATGTTTAGTTTTTTCTGGAGGGGATTTTTTTTGGGTTTTTTTTCTGGTGCTTTTTCTCTATGTGTAATACTTTGAAAATTTTTTTATTGTGTTAGAGCTACCAGATCTGTGATCTAACCTATATGCTGTAATAATGAAAATACCCCTGCCAAAGGCTGTACAGTAGTGTGTTTTTCTTTGAGTCATTTACTTCAGTTTATATTCTTCCAGAAATTGATGTGATGTCTCAAGCTGGTAAGAAACTATCTGAACCTTCACTCTCATTCTTTTTCCAACTGTTTCATTAACCAAAGCAGAATAAATACACATATGGATTGCAGAAGTCCTCTAGGCTATTGGCCTATTGTTTTAATAATCTTATTTTTAAAGGTCAAAACATCCTGCAATGCAACAGAGGTGAATGTGGGGGAAATGAAAGATTCTTAATATAACTAAAAGGCTGGAAACATTGTACATTTTTCATCTGGGGAGAACAAATTTTGAAAGCTAATGTCACAAGCTGATTTTACCCTGAGCCTTTAAGGCCAGGCAGGCAATGTGCTACACCCTCTGCCTCATTTCATAAGCCCTTCCCCAATACAAGCTGGCTGCAAAACAACCCTTGTCCTTTTTAGTAATGCTGAAGAAACCTCTCTCTGTCTGGAGCCTGCCACACTGGCAACATCCTCTGTCGGGATGTGACCTGCAGAGCAGCAGCGCTGTGCGGCTGCTGGTGGCAGGCCATATCTCAATGGCCTGTTGTCTCCCCAGCTGACTTTTATGAGAAGAGGAAAAGGCTCAGCAGGAGAAAACAGACAAATGAGAGGTCAAATATTTACAGCGGAGCTGTAAGACAAGAGGTCTGAAAACCCGAGGCAAATGGTAACAGGGTGGCAGGGAAAACAAAACACAGGGTAAAGTACAAACACACAATAACACATTATCGAATACAATGATTTACAATGCTTATAATTAATAGGCCATACAAGTTACAGCTTCCATCACTTTAGGCTTTTGCACACAGTTACAGAAATAAGCATTAAAACTTGCGGGAATCTAGATTCTAGGCTATCATACACGCTCTTGCCAAGTACTAGGTATAGGATTTCAAAAAGAAATCAATCAGAGATTTATAAGTTCTTTCTCCCAAATGAAAAAAGTATTAATTAAGATTTGTATGTCTGTAAACGTTTCCATTTAAGAGGCAAAATTAATATTTAGTTTTAGTTCACAGAAATTTACAGGTTGATATATGATGCATGAAAGCTGTAGTCACCATTTTTTGTTGTTGCTGCTGTGATACAAAATTTCTATTACATTGTTACAGGATATCAAAAAGAAGAAAGCTACAAATTCTCTCTCCCAGAAGAGAAAACAAAAAAATCTTATAATTTCATATTTGAAAAAAAAAGTACTGTGCTTGTTTCCAAACCAAAGAAAAAAAATTAAATTTCTATCCAACAAATCAAAGATTGGACTGGTAAAAAAAAAAAATTAAAAGTATTAAAACTACTATACCATTTAAGATATATATATATATATATATATATATAAGAAAATCTATAAAGATAACTCTCATCTTTACAGTGATGATTACATTTTATGTCCTATAATCTATACCTAACTTAGCAATCAATCTTGATGGTCATCTTTGTGCAAAGGAAAATGTAGGAAAAGGTACTTCCAAACTGAAAAAGCTTGTCACCAAACAGGAATCAGCTAGATGAGGATCCCACACAAAACCAGCCCAATGGGCACCAACTGCAGAACAACTTTGATTTTAATATTTAGCTTGTTTGGAGAGATTGCTGGAAATCAGGTCCATGGGTTTACTAAAGAAGCTGTTTTGCCTCTAAAAACCGAAACCTAAGCTATCACTGGAAAACAAAATTAAAAATAATCTCTTTCTAGCTACATAATTGCCCCTAAAACATGTGAGCACTCCATCAGGATGGAAAGATTTTGAATGGAAGAGGTAGTCAGAGCTGGTGAGATCTTCTATCAGTCTAAGTGTGAATCTTCCTGAGAGAAATGCTACCCAGGAAACCCCCCCTCTCCTGTTCTCTGCAAATCAGAAGTATTAAGGTGATTTGGGTCACCTCTATGAAAGTGAAGATAAACTTTCCTTACCACTGCAGGCTTATTGTGTCTGACACACTGGGATTTTGACACATCTGTATTCTGTTCTCATTCTTGAAGTTGAAAAGAAAAACAAAGTGTAATCATTAGCAGTTCTGCTTCATTAGCAGCACTTGAAAAATTTAAAGTGACCTCTGAGACAAAAATGGCTCCTTATAAAGCCTCCTCAGCAAGGGGCCTTCTTTTTAACAGTTCAGTCAGGGATTGAACAGTTTTCTGATATTCTAAATATTAAAAAAAACCCAAAACAACCCACAAAAAAAGTAGTCTCATAATGTACTTCTTTAAGGCATGACATTTTCTCTGAAATTCATACTTTGGGAACAATTTCAGATGTTCCAAGCAATTATGCAGTTGATTTAATTAAGTTAGAATCCACCCAGCTCCCAGCTTTTTTGGGGGGAAATATATTTAAAAGGTCTTTACATTTTTGTTATGTAGTGCAGATTTTTATAAGATTTTTCAAATAGATAGTTTACCAAAATGGAGTGGAAGATTATTAGAGGACCAAGACACTGCAAAATGGGATCCAAATATGGATTATTTAAAAATAATTATGGGTATCATTTGCAAGTTTTCATAGTGCTTGGCTAAAAATACCTGATACCTACTAACAGCCCACAGTTTCAGAGGAAAAATGTAATGTCTGTTATTCAAAGAGGTAAGTGTAGAAAGACACATATACACAACTCCCCCCCAGCCAAAACCAACACAGCAGTTTGCCTCCTCCCAATTCTATCACCAACCTCTGCTTTTTACTGACTCTACAACCTCTGCTTTGTAGAACTCATTATTTTGTAAGTCAGTTTTAAAGGAAATATTACGCTCTGTCTTTGCAGTTATGTCTGTACTAGCAAAGTAATTAAAGCAAGAACTCAGATTTGAATCCTCTGACTTGACCATCTATTGATAGAAGAGACCTGCCAGGCTTTTAAATTAAGCAAATATTACACTCCCAAAGAACTTCTGTGCCAGGTTCAGGAATAAGCACATGCAAGGGACTGTTCCAAATAATTATTTTGCCTGCCACCACTCTCTTCTGGAGGCTAGGAAAGTTTAATTGTATGGCTACAGACCATTGTGCGCCAGCTGGCCTTGCTGCCAGAGACTAGGTTTCAGCCTGTTTAGTTTATTGGTTAGGCTAGCACACTTGAGAGGCTACATTGGTGAAAAGATTAATACTGTCACATGAGTTAAAACTTTCCTGGCTGAAGATAAAAAGGACACATAAGAATGCCTTTATTCAAAACCCACTTTTTTTATCAGTGGGTTGGTGACAGACTGAATCTTGTCAAACCCTTGGAAAAAGTCTTGCTGAAATTAAGGTATCTCTACTGTTTGCCTTAAGGGAAAAAAGTCTTTTAAATAAACAAGGAAATCTGAAAAGCTGTAAAAAAAAGATGTCTGTGCAGTTCAAAGCTGTAACATTTTAACAAACTCTTATTTTTTCACCCCCATGGGTGAATTAACAGAAGTCTTCCAAAAGCACAAAAGCTCCCCTCACTTGCATTGTTTACAATGTGTCCTGGTTGCAGAGTGGGGTGGAGCTTAGCACTGTGGGTCATGCAAGCTCATTTTGAAATTATAAGACAGAATCACAGAATCCATTAGGTTGGAAAAGACCTCTGAGACCATCAAGTCCAACCTATGACCAAACACCACATGTGTCAACTAGACCATGGCACTGAGTGCCACATCCAGAATTTCCTTAAACACCTCCAGGGACAGTGACCCCACCATCTCTCTGGGCAACCTAGTCCAGTGCCTTCTCTGTGAAGAATTTCTTCCTAATGTCCAGCCAAAACCTCCCCTGGTGCTGCTTAAGACTCTGTCCTCTTGTTCTGTTGCTGGTTGCCCGGGAGAAGAGACTGACCCCCACCTGGCTACAATCTCCTTTCAGGCAGCTGTAGAGAGTGATTAATAAAGAGACAGCTAATAAAAAGTAGGAATTGTGTATTATTTGTCCAAAATATTTACCAGCATCTTCATGTCTTACATGACACAGTCTAACTACACCCTTGCAAGCTTATTTCCATGTCCTTCTTTGTATACCCATTTGAGAGAAAAAGTCCAAATTAAAATATCCTGACACTTACTATATGTATATTACCCATATGAATCTTACAAGTTGTGTGGATGACAGCAAAATTTGGCTTTGAAAAATAAAGTAATTTATTTCCACAAAAATGTACATGAGAGAGTATAGATTTCACTAGGCATTTAGGTTGTAAGACACTGCAAGCAGTAATTTTTCTATTTGTTTTAAACTTCGTTATTTTTACAATTTTAATTTCACAGAAGAGTAATTTCTTACACAGGTAATGTAAAGACACAGAAGTGAAAACTGTTAGCTCTATAAACAAACTAAATAAGCCACAATTAGTTTTAAATTCCTCTCACACCCAAGGGATTTTGAAATAACACGTGCAAGACCTAAAGTGAGTGAGTAAAAATAAATAATTTAATAAGTCTTGGTTAACTTCCTAGCAACATTTAACATTGAAAAGAATAATATGTCATGACTTAACTGGCTGATTAATGATTGACACTTAACATTTTAAACCTGAGTGATCTACCTGTGTTAAAAAGCCTTTGTTGTGCTTTATTCCTCTGCTGGGCTGAGGAAAACTGTAACTTAACAAGTTCTTTAGAAAGTCAGAACACAGCTCAGGAGAATTTATTAAGGTTGGATTAAATATTTTCCTTCATATGTGTACATGTACATCTATGATACTCAACATAATAATAAAGAAAACATATTTAGTGCAGAACTCCTGAGAGGTGTTCAGTGGTTTGGTGCAGACACAAGCAAGTTCAAGAAAAGTGACAATCAAGAAACCAGTGAAGTAGAGTAAGGCATCTTTCTATAACATATCCATATGTAACGTCTTAACCATATCAAGCTTTACTTATAGTAAGTGTTTGACGATCAATTGGGGGCAGGAGGGGAAGTGTCTATAAGCTGGATAGTTACACAGTACAGTGTGTTTGAAGACTTTAAGGTTCCTGGCTCCACTGTAAGTCCAGGTTCTAGCATCCAGACCCATCTTTAGAATAGTGAGGACAGAGTTTCAAATTGTAAGTACAATTTCTACAGTTTAGGAGTTGGCTTAGAGCTGGAGCTCTGAGGGGAAAAGTGTGGAAAATGAGTGAAGTGCCAAACAGACTGATTCCTGCTAATGGCTCTTGATCTGTATTTTATACTATATATGTATTAACACCTTACTCTTGAGTGGGAGCGAGTATATTCCTGCTATCAGAGCAGTCAAGAAATGTGTGTGGCTAACCTGCTTGTAAGACAATCAATATAAGAGACAATCCTTGTGAAGAACTGAAATGGAGGATATGGTCAGATGCTACAGTAAAACCGGATTTACAACAAAATTGCTGAGGTCACCTGGGAAAGTAGCCAAGTGGGTCAAATTTGTCAAAGAACATGTGTGATAACTTTGAATAGACAGATTTTCTTGCATTAGCAGGCTGATAGCATATTCTACAGTATGCATATTTTTTCTTTCTCTTGCCTGTTCCGTTTTCTAAGTCCAGAACCTGCAAGCAGATGCTGGCCCGTACCATGTCCCTCCTTGCCAGAACTGCTTCTCAGGGTCAGGCCGTTCTCCACCACATTCTCTGAGCAAGAACCTCTAGTCAGAAGAACCTTTCAGTCCTGGTACTCAATCAAACCACTCATACGAATTTTCAAAGAGACTTAGTAACTCCTTTTATTTTTATTCCAGGCTCTCTGTCTCTTAACAATCCTGGCAGCAAAGAGCTTTATTGACTCCCACCAAATGGCAAGCAGAATTACACCTTAGACGTGAACCGATCCTGTAGACCAGTATTTGCTATTTCACTCTGCTTTTTCAACAATTAAAATGGTTGAAACACTGAGTGAAGCTAAATTGAATCTGATGAGTTTTTAGCCTATCCTGAATTATTTGCTTGCTTTTTTATGATTAATAATAAAGGAGGTATAGTCTAAAATTATCTCAGGTATGTGATCCCCATCCTTTTATCACAGTAGTGATTACTCAATAAATTACTTTTGAACCCAACTATGTGTGGAATGGTAACTGAGAAAAAAAATTGAGAACTGGAAACATAATATTTCTGAATTGCCTAACACAGAAACAGCCTCTTGATTTCTTTAAAATCTTGTTTGAAGTTTCCTTTTGTGCAAAATCTTCTGTGAGAAGTAGTTAAAGGGAACTTTGAACAACTTCAATGTGGAACTAACCTTTACTGCAATTTTATAATTTACCAAATTGTCAGTGAAAAAGTCTACCAAATTAGCAAGCAGTAGCTATAGATTTGTACTGTTTGTGTTTGACTGGCAGAGTTGCAGATGAAGTGTAATTTATACATGCTTTTAAAAAATCCCTGAGAAGAGCCAGAGGTTATCTGGCAAAGCCTCCGATGAGCTTGTTTTATGTTAAGAGCTGCCAGAGTAGCAACCATTAATGAAATGATTGATTTCCTTAGAACTTACAAAACAATGCTTTATTTTCAAATGTTCCTATAATTTTCTTCTTCTTTTCTTTGGTATAAATAATCATATTTCATATAAAAATTAATCTGTAGTCCACATAATTCTGATTAAACCACTTATATTTTGATCTCTCCCTTACCTACTTCTTACTAATCTTTTTTTAGACCTGACTTCCTCTGTCCTTTTGTACAGAAAGGTCCATTAGAAACCTAATACAGAGACTGATGGTGAAGGCTGTAAGTGAGGCTTTAAAGTCTAAACACCTCATCACTTCAATAATGTGGTTAGCCTTTGAAGCTTTATTAGGCCTGAGACAGTGTCTGATCACTTTCACAGTTTTCCCACTTGGCAGCCATTGACTGTTAACACTTAATTGAAACAGTTACTTAAGAAACTTGTATTTTATTGGTTTAAACAGTTTTCAACATATCAGGAGTTAGAGTATGATTATAGATTAAAGGAGTTCAACTATTTTTACTGAATGTTTTTGGTCCATTTGATGAATTATTCCTCAGTAATCAGTTCAAGAAACAACACCTAATTTTTTTAAGTATTTAAATCACAAACAAGAGGAATTATTTGAATAACTAAAGGTTGATTTGGGTCTATCAGAGAGTAACAAACAAGTATTTAAAATGGAACATCTCAGCCATGTAACGGCCTTCTATTAGCAATATATTAGGATGGCTGACAGAGACATTAAATATTTATTAAAACCATCTTTTAAAGCTTCTGAGGCAACTTTACTGTCCTGAACATTGAAAAAACTATCATTTATATGAGGAAAATAACTTCAATAATAAAGAAAATCCAAGAAGAAAAGAAAATTAAATGATAAAAACAAAAATATGCAGGACCTGAATTTTTTCAGCCACTTTCACCTTGTACAGCCTAAACGTAAAACCAGAAAACTTACATTGGTGTCATTCATTGTAATTGCACTGCAGATGGTAGATTTATACCCACTGGCTTAAGGCTTTGGATCTCTACTGTATAGCTCTTGTTCCATTTGTCTTCATGCTCACACCAGTCCTCCCCAACTCTTCCTCTTATGCATTCCTGCTTACAATGAAAAGTGGTAGAAAATTTTCACTGTACCTGATGGACCAGATTCTGCAGACACTAGCACCTAAATAATTTTTGCTGCTCAGAGAAACTGAATACAGGATCAGGACAGCATAATCTGGAAAAACATTTTCAAGTATCTGTGTTTTCCATCCCCTTTATTTTCCTCAAGAGACTGGACCTCATTTTTCTGTGGACACTGACAACCTTAAAGGACATCTACTGCCTGTCTTTAACAAAATGAACATTCAAGATCAGAAGCTAGATGAAAGATTTCATATGCAACACTGAAGTGGTAGGAAACCAAACAACTTTGAAATTAAAAATAATGTATAAGATGTTTTTTTTACAATTAATATTTCACAAAATGCTTTTTCTTCAGATTCAGAGCTTCAGAGTTCTTTTTGCTAAAGGCAATTAAAACACTGTAAAAGTATCAGTATTCTCAAATAGAAGTGTTCTTCATTTTTGGACTTTCTCTCTGAA
Source organism: Lycocorax pyrrhopterus obiensis (assembly GCA_014706295.1). Taxonomy (NCBI): domain Eukaryota; kingdom Metazoa; phylum Chordata; class Aves; order Passeriformes; family Paradisaeidae; genus Lycocorax; species Lycocorax pyrrhopterus. The sequence continues at coordinate 21,342,649 of JACSVZ010000001.1, forward strand.
AAATAGTAGGTTTCACAAAACCACACTTACTTTCCTACACTGAGAAGCCAGTGGCAACAGATGTTGCAACATTGTAGGATATAGCAGCGAAGAATACAATCTTATCTTTAAGTCTCTTGCCTAATCAAACACACAGAACTTTTGTCTTGTAAACATAAATCTAATATTTTGTCTGCTGAAGCAAGAGAATGTGTGAAATATATCTGCTGGTGATAGCATTAGACTGCGTGCAACAGCACATGGGCCATAAAGGGGAGCTTAAATTTATATGTTCCATAATAACCAGGGTAAAGAAACAGCACTGTTAACATTCAAAACCTTTTCTACAAGGGGAAGTGAAGAAACAGTAAAGCTCACATCTACATATCATGGTCAATAACCCCAAACAAGTCATTTTTGCCTTACCATAGTTACATCATATGGATATTTTGGTCTATAATTAATGCTGCAGGAGCGAAAATAAGCAATGAAATGGAGATGATTAACAAAACCTACAACAATTTGCAGATAGCATAAATGCTTAATGAAAAGCAGCTCTTAAAATGGCTTTACTATAGACAGTAGAAATGGTATTTCTCTCAGATTTTGTGTAAAAATGCTTTATTATTTCTTTAAAACTCTTAAACTTCCCCAAGACAGTAATATCTCTCCACAAAAGTTAATTGAAAGTGTAGTACGGCTCATTCCCCATGCCATAGTATTCATTAAGATGGTTGAAAAACTGGAAAGGAAGCAAATTATTTTCTTCTTTTCATCGTTTGATAATATGCTGAGGAGTCTTCTTTCTTCCAAAGTGAAAGCTAATTTATTTTTTTCCTTTCTTGGGAGATAAACAGGGATATTTAACATTGCTTAAGAGAACACCAGGCTTCTAGGATATGGACTGCCTTAAGTTCACCTTATATCATCAATTTATTAGACAAGATAAAATTAATCCTATCATTGTCACATAATTCTATTTTGGAAGGTAAGTCAATCTTCAGTGCTGGACACATTGTACTGTTCAACAGTACTCTGAGAAATCTTCTTGGCCAAGTGTTGTGTGAGGACAACAGCCTATCAAGTTCCCATGGGTACTCATAATGCATGAAGACCCAAAGGTCGATGGGTCATGAGAAAAAAGAGCTACCAACCTGAAGAGTACGGCTGCTAGATCTGTGAAACGTTCCCAAGAACAGCCGCGGTGCATGAGTGGCTGGAGGTCATGAGGGCATGAGAATTTGGGGGGCTCCTGCACAGTGAAGTCCACCCTTAGAGTCCACCAACTTCACAGTAACTAGGGCTCATGTATTACACATTCACATCTTTCAAATGGATTAGCCCTTCAGCAACATCAGCATGTCAACAAAGTCTCAACCAACCTGGATGTGCTGGATGGATGCACAGCTCTGGGCTGGCCGTGGTCACCATACCACTCCCAGCTCTGCTTCCCCACTGGGTGCTGTGGGATGGGGCTCTCATAATGGAGGGCCCAGACTTGCTGTTTCCACCCTCAGCTCCTGGTTACTTCCCTTGGCTGCCCCTTAACCATAAAACCTGCTAGGAAAAGAAACTGAGGGAGTATATCTTCTGACAACTATTTGGGGTGTTTCAGATAACTAAACATGGATAAGAGAGAAGGTGCCTCGATCTCTGTGGGATTCTCTGACAGCAGCCAGATGACTTCCTTCTTTCTCAAGGACAAAAGTTATTGCACATGATATTGCCTTGAGAATCTAAGACAGAACTTTGGAAAAAGACTTGAGGTGGATATAGGCGTTCTCAACATCATTTGTTAAATAACAGCTGCCAGATGCAGCTTTTATTTATCAACATTGTTTATGTTGAGCTGAAATAGTGGTAAGGATATGACCACAAGTTTAAAATGACAAAAAATTCTTGTCATGTGGCAGCCAATTGAAAGGTCAGTGTTACTTGAATACAGAAGTCTTAAGTCCTTAATATATTTCAAAACTTCCACAGTTTCACTTGGTTCAATAGCAAAGCCTATAAAGGCCTAAATGTCCATAAGAACTTTAGATCTCTGGAAGAGCACGGTATGTTTTATTTTGTGAAAATAATCTCAGAGAAGAAATGCCATTACAGTTCATACACCTTCCAAATTTAATCAGTCATATCCTAATGGGAAGTTTCTTTTTCTTTCATGTAGGTATGATACGTGTTCAACCTTACTAAAGACCATTATCCTGAAAAGTCTCTTAAAAAGTTAGACAATGCAAAGAAACTATCATTTCTCTAAATTAATTGTGGTGTGTAAGATATTTTTATAACATGAATTGTAAGATTCAAAAATAAGGATTTTTTTCTTCATTTCAACCAAAACTAATGCAAATAATTTTGCTATTTCTATGATTTTATCCTTAAGAAATGCTTTTTATGAGTGGGGACTGCCAAAATGTCTGTCTCTAGTAATCAGTAAACTTTAACTCCCTGAAAATTAGATTGGAAAGGTGACACCATTCATGTAAATACATGAATGTAGATCATCCTGTTTTTCTGAATACCCTATTCCTACACAATAGTCACAAACTGACTGTATTCTTCTGTGTCTGTCCCTCATGGTCTGAGGAAATAGCTGCAGTTTTAAAATACAAGATCAAGTCATAGACAGGCAAACTTATCCATAATATCCCTACCATAAGCCAGCTCTTTTCTTATGAAAATTGTCACCAGTTGATAGTACATAAATTCTTAGCATGCAAGACAAATAATACAAAGCTGTTACAGTTTTATAACTTTTAAGAATGTATTTTGGAAATGTGATCATAATTAATTCTCCTTCTAGAGTAGGCTCATAAGGCCAATAAGGGACGACATATTCCAGGAACAAGAGAAATCTCTTTTTATCTTATGAAGTTTCTAGCAATATTTTTAAGAGGGAGGACCACATGTCTCATACCAAAGCATGAAATCTCCTTGCAATATACACTTCAACTTTCTGGTTACAAATAACTCTTTCTTTTCCTGGTGGAATGGAGGAATCACTACTACCTTGAAAAGTGACAGATCAAACACAATCTCTCAGACTTCCTGGAAGTACTTTGTAGGTGCTTGGACCTGTACCTGATCCTCTGAAGCATTTCCACTACTATGCACCATGGCAGTAGGCTCTTTCAGCAGGGAATACTCCATCTGGGAAAAATGATCCTGCTTTATGTATACTAAGGAATGGATTAAATGAAAACTGAAAAGAAAAGCAGAGAAATTAATGAAGATTCTTTTTAAAAAATACATATAATAAAAAAATGGATACCCTATTTATTCTCTCCTTGAACGAAGAGAATTTGATGGACTGCAGGGCTTAGTTGCCCAGAAATGCTTAGTCAAAACTGTTACCTTCTGTTGTGGTCTAAGATACCAGGTGCTGGCCTGCCAGGAATATCTATACTTGTTTCTCTCATCAGCACCAAACTACAAAATAATATCTTTCACCAAGAGAGTGGTAACAATTATGTGCCTGAGAATCTTTCAAAAGATTAATTTCCTTTATTCCATGCCTGGGTAAGAGACTAGGATGAAGAAAGAATTTCTCTATTTCTCATGATCTGACATGTCCTAACCCTGACAAGCCTTTGGTAGTTCTCACCTTTCCTCATGCCAGGTCACAGAATTGCAGAATTGGTAAGGTTGGGAAGGACCACAGTGGATCATCTGGTCCAACCTCCTTGCTCAAGCAGGGTCATCTTGAACATTGAACAGAATTGAATCCAGACAGTTCCTGGATATCTACAGTGAGGAAGACTCCACCTCTTTGGGCAGCCTGTTCCAGTGCTCAGTCACATGTACAGTCCTCTGAACTTTATCACATCCTGAAGACCTCTTCTACTGACAGTTTACAAAAACAACAGGAAATCTTTCAGCAGAAAGTTTGTGGGTGTAAAACACTCTTTTTATATATGTTCTTTCTCTTCAGCCAAGTTACTAGGCTGTTTTATAATAACAAATGGAGATAGAAATATTCTTTTGGCTACCACCACCACCTAGTGCAATGCAGTGTAACAAGGAAGTAATAAACTCAGTGTGCTGAGTCTAGCTAAAGGCACAAAGAGTCCCTTTTCCAGCATCAAGTCTGTCTTGAATTCCCACAAAAAATGAAGAAAAGAAACAGGAGTTGCTAAGTCCCTACCTTGGGAATGAAAGCTACCTTCCATGGCATGTGGAAAACTGGCAGAACTAAGGATCTGACCAGGTTGTGATTACCACCGAGACAGAGTAGTCATTTCAAGGTGCTGTCTGTAACAAACACTACAGAAAATCAGTTTTCTCCACTGTGGCAAATTCTTGGGTCCTTGGCAATAGCAATGGCGTGGAAATTGTTAAATAAGGTGCTTGAAACAACGGCAATAAGATTCATAGCTGAGTCTCATCTGAGACAGAACAAAGACAATTTTTGAATGCAAGAAATCTTTCTGTGTGATGGTACTAAAGAATCTGTCCCAGAGTCCTGGCAGTATTAAGATGGGGGAATTTTATTTATTCAAATGAAACCAGTTTAATCTGGTTAAATCCAGGTTTATAAATCTAGCCAACTTTTCCCAAAGTTTCTGTCGGACTGTTATTCTATGTATAGTTACGTGATACAAGAGCAATATCTAGGAGTAACAAACCACTTGTCACTAGAAAATTGAACCCACAGCTGCCTTTGTGTATTTACCACCTGCGACTAGGGCAAGGAAGGCACATATCTGGCTCCACATCAAGTGATCAAATATTTTATGGCTAACCAAGGACATGATGATTTTATAACATCAGCTTTCAGATTCCTTTTGCATTCAGTAATAAAGGAATGACTTTTTTACTGTCCCAAGCCAATCATCTCTCCTGATCTGTGTACCTTTGAAATACATGTTTTCCTAGCAAAAGAATTTGATTACTGAAGAATTTGTTATGTAACTTACAAGTAAACACTGTTGATATCAAGATACAAATTTTCTGTCTTCACTTTTATTGTACCACTTTTTCATATATCTTTGTCAGCCTTTTGTTATGGAAGGAGAAAATAGTAGCTAAAACCCTTCAAAACTGTACAAACTGGAAATAAGCAGATGTGTATGTGCAGTTTTCTAGTCCATAAATTTCTATGCTTTTGGATTTTGCAATTTCTCTATGAAGAAAGAACTAATTATCTCAATCACATAACCCTTGCAAAGGTTTTCAAATTGTGGTAAATGTGGAAAATGTATTTTAAGTCAAAATTTCAAGTATGAATTCTTGGGATTCAGTCTAAATGCCAGAGTCCTGACCTTTAACACTTCCTAGGCCAAAAGGGAAACTATAACAAATATGTGTCAAGAGGTGATGACTCTTCTCTCTGTCATCTTAAGGAACTTAGCAGTATCTGTGCCCTCCCAAGCACAAACATTATCACATCAATAACAAGTGATGTCCAGATGAAGCAAGAAAATCTTTAACTAATTAAGAATTAAACTGTTTCATATTGTTCACTATTTGATTAGCTTTTATTTGGTGAATGCTATAGAGATCCTTCCTCATTTTTCTCATTTTGGAACAGATACCTCAAAAATAATCATAAAAACCTATTTTTGATCATCATAGCATTTACAACTATGAGAATTACAACTATGAGAATTATCAGTTGCTCTGTTAAGAATAAAGAAAATACATCTGCTTTCATTTTAGAGTACTATTAATGTAATACAGATGACTAAGTAAAGTAGTTACACATAGAATAAAGCCTTGCTTGAATAAACTTGTGAGGAAATCTGTAAGACAATTCCACAACTGGCTTAAAAAATGTGGAAGTTATGTCAGTTAAGAAATTTGTATAAATTAAATGCACATCTGAAGTAGATAATGTCACCTTATTAGTGTGGATAAAGTATTTTCCTTTTTGAGATGATTATATGAAACTAGAGCGGTTTGCCATGCCTAAGAGTAATTCAACTCCAATGCCGGTTTTTTTTCCCTAGAACAATGTCAAAGCGAGAAGAAAATGGTAAAAACCAGATCACTGTTTTCTTTTTTACAATGTGACAGAAAGTGCAACAAAAGTACTGAAACACTAATGCAGGAAAAAATATAATAAGTGGATGCTAATGGCCTTGAACTCAATTTTGACAAAGCTAGAGATAAGGATCTGGTGCAAGAACACAATGCTTATTGCAATGCAGGGAATCTATCAGAAAATGCAGAATATCAGGAACATGGTGTCAAGTCTTTAAGACTACAAAGAAGCAGCCAACAGATCAGTAGCTTTCACAAGCACTTTGATGATAAATCCTGGGAACAAAATTATGTCTTCTCAGCTAAGCCTCTAATCTATGAATACTTTACCAAAAAAATGGTCTTCCATTTTCCCCGGGTATAATGGAACCCAAAGAAATTTGAAAAGATTACTGACTTCATTTTGAAAAAATAACAGTTTGCTATCATAAATCACATTGCAACTAAACCTTGTAATTCATTACAAAATGACTGCTAGTGGGAGAAGGGAAGAAACACAAAAAATGTCACTTTAGGAGTGAAAGGGAGTAAAATAAGCAGAAATTGCATAGAACTACTGTCAATCATGCAGTTACAAGAACAGCCATTCTACTGTACTTGAGAGTTTGGCTAGTCTTTTCCTTATGAATGGTTAGTAACTCCATCTAATCATCTTTTTCCTCCCAGTGACAGCTCGCAAGTCTGGTCACCTTCCTTTTTTGCTGACAGCTACAGCTTTTTTGCCTGCTTCTAAGGAGAAAGATTTTCCATAATAGAGAAGAAGAGAAAGGTTGAAGTATTGTTGACAAAGGAAATCATATTCTTCTGTATACAGATATATACGTACATATTTTCTTAGGAGTGATTCCATACTTCCCAGTGTTAATGTCTGTAAGTGTCCATCTATCATGTGTGAAGCAGAAGTTACATATCAGCTTGTTTGCACTCAGCATAGATTATAAAACTATAAAAATCTACTACAGACAAGGCTTCATGAAAGATATATTTAATGAATTTTATGAGGAACAACAAGATATCCAAGACCACTCTCATATACCTGCATAACACAATAGATAAGATTTTATATTAGAATTGCTGGCCAGCTTAGATGCCATGGCTCACTGCCTTTAATAAAAAAATTACAGGTAAAAAAAATGGAGAGAGACTCATAATATTTACAGATTAATTAGACTCATTAAACTAGTGAAAGACTTTAAATGTTATTAATGGATCACTTGCAAACTCTTTTTCTATACTACAGAAAAAATTACTGGCATTTTATGTCCCATTTTAATATGATTATCCCAACGCTCCTCATCAGTATCACTAAGTGCAAAAACACTGAAAAATAACATTCCAAATGTAATTTAAAACTTCTTTCAAAACCACTAGGAAAAAATACCTTCAAAACAACTTGACACTTTTTGAACGAGAAGACAAAAAAAGAGTCCAAACCTGGCAGTCGAATGTCATAAAATGTTATCGGACAAGTTGGTTGGAAGCTTTCATTGCTCCTTTCTTTGTATTGCAATGCCCCCTGCAGGTATAACAGATCCTCTGTTTCTCCATGGCATTTTCTTTAGCCCTTTGAGGAAGCATCCCATTTGACAAACGCATGGTTTCCAAAACCCTTGCTAATTGCAAAATATTGTTTGAATCACAGAAACAAAACCCCAAACCAAAAAAAAACCAAAACAACAAAAACAACTCATAATGTAGAAAACAGGAGATAAATGAAAAGGAAAACCCACTGACTATGTGATTACCATTATCCCGCAGAAGATATTTTGACAAATAATGGATGCTCATCCCTCTTGGACAGGTTTCAGACAGGGAGTATGTGGCAGACAATCGGAAAGACTGATGAGAGAACATGAATCTCTGACACCCAGGGGTGGGCCTGGTGCCCCTCAGCAGCAGCTATGGTGGTGTGATTAGAGTGACTGCTGGTCTATCCCAAGTGCACTGTTAAAACCAGGTAATTTGAAGGATTTGTGGAAATTGTTCACAGACTAGAAGCTTGACTGAGGAAGCACTTCATAAAAAGAGAAAGCAAGGAGATTTCACAGTTGTTGGCTGGTAATATTTGATTGTATTAGTTAAGTGTCATGTTTCCTTCCTTAAACTCTGCAAGCATGTTAAATAGAAGCTCCATGAAGTAATTACAACATACTGACAACAGATAGGGCACAGCTGAAAAAGTCGTATGTGTTGATTTGTTGCTTACAAACAGCGCAAGAGCTGTTTCATTTCCTTAGCTGAAAGAGGAAAGATGCTTAACTACATTTCTTAAAAAACCAGCAAAATATGCAGCACATCTGAGTGAAATTAGACTAAAGGCATCTATCCATTCTTTCTGACTGAAAATGCTAAAAAGTAATCAAACACCTAAGAAAATGTTTCACTCCAGCTTTATAAATACAGAATATCAAGACTGAGCAGCTACAAGACAATAACTGGCATAAGAACAACTCTTGCTCTAGTATGATAAAAGAGCATTGGCCTTTTGGAGTTTGTTAATTTCTTAAAAATTAGAAATCTAGTTCCATGTTAATATTTCCTTGGCTTAATTTATAATTATACATATTTTTAATTCAAAATAGAAAAACAGAGAAAACTGAAAGTTCCGTAAGGGTTATGCACAGTTACACCCTTTCAGAACATCCAGTGATGTAGCCCTGAGGTCATATGTTCAAGTAAACCTGCTTTCCTTCCTTCTAGTGCAGTCTTACTGTATCATACCCAGATCAACTTCTGACGTCAAAAATTAAATAAATGCTGTTATTTCTGCTCTTAGCTGACCTTCTTATTAAGGGAGAATTTTTTTAGACATCCACTTATTAAGTTTTACAACTTAATCTCAGTTCTGTGTTTCTTCAAAGTTTGGTTCTCTTTTGTCTTTAAAATTCATAGTGTCATGAAAGTTTTTCCATTCTACACATTAGAAATTAAGCAGGCAGAGATTAATTGTACAGAAAAGGAAAATACAATGGAGATATGCAAACCTGCAATCGAATTTATCCCAAGAACATTACCACACAGTTTGAGCTATTCCAGAAGTAGGATAAAATTATAGAGGGTTATCCCTTTTGAGGATTTTTGTAACTCACTGACTGAGTCAAAAATATGCAAATTTCTTCATTTTGTACAATTCAAGATTATAAGATAAAAATTATTTCAACAGATTGGAAAGCATAAATATCCAGAAACTGTCAAAATACAGTCTGTTAATCTTAATTTAAAATGTAATAAATCAGACTCTAAAGGATGATAAGCAAAATCCTTTTGTATCAAAAAAAGCCCAAAGACAAAAGTACTAAGATTACTCTTAGTAAAAAGGTAACGCAAACAAAGAAGATTTTTGCCCCAGGTAGTTGCAAGAATGGCACAGATTTTTGCTGAACAAACTTAACCTTTTTGTAGTGCAAATGATGAATTTACAGCGTGGCCAAATGATGAATTTACAGCGTTTCAGTATCTGACAACTTGCGCTTAAGAAACTTCCAGTTGCATACATATAATCTGAACATGGGACTGTCATAAACAAAGCTACTCAAACCAGTAAGTGTGTCTTCATACAGGTGAAGACAACTATGAAATTGTAAATAAACACCAACTGGAAAATGCCATTCCTTTTAGATGGTCCAATTCCTATCAAAACATCAGTCAGGGTATACACTGATTTAAACAGAGAGGTATCACTCTCTCTGTCCATGGAGGTCTCGTCCAGGTTACAACATTTCAGGCAAAAAGTTGGAAATTGGATTACTATCAAATGTGAAAACATATTAAAAAGGATGACTGCCAGTTACTCAGAGCAAAATATCCCAATATTTAGCCATATTCATAAACCATGCACTTAGAACACATTGATGCCAAAAGTCACCATGAACTATCTATAGCATTCAAAAGCTGTTATACTAAATTGTACTGAAAGTACTATGATATTTTAAAGTGTGCTTTTAAGGAAAGAAATATTTTTAGTTTGATTTCACCTGTAAGAATTCCTGCACTCTGAAATTATTCTATTGTTCCCAAATTTCTCCGGTCTTCCCCAGGCTTTACGGAATTGACAAGCCCTGCCCTGGTATGAGAAGGGTCTGGGCTGAGAAGTGAAAAGTCCTAGCTCGTGGGCAGACCTCATTGCTCCTGCTTAGGATTCCAAACAAGCAGAGTCAGAGACATTCGATGGCAGCTCCTGCTGCTTGCTGCTACAGGTAACCTGGATTCAGAAGTCTTGACCCTTTCCCCGCACTACAGTGGAAAACTCTGTGATATTCCTTATGCATTATCTATGAAGTTGGTGCAAAGGTTCCTGAGGATACACAGCAAGAAATTATAGTCAGCCAGCATTGACATGCAAAGACACCAGAACTTCTCAAACAATTCTTTTTTACCTACAGGAGCAAAACCATTCAAATGAAGAGTTCTTAGAAAAAATCCTCAGGATGGCATTTCTGGTAGTATAGAGTGGCCTCCCACCCAGTGACTTCATGTTTAGATAATGGTCTTCATTCTAAATGCAGCCCTGCCCCATCTGGAACAGATTTCAACTCAGATGAGCTTTTCATCACTTAGCTATTTCAGGATAGGTATATTTCCACAGTTTCTGTTGGAGCTAAGCTATTTAAACGTCTACTGAATTGAATTCGCATATCAAACTCACATAAAGGAGATGAAAAATAATACGACTAAACATGAATTTTTATGTCCAAAATTCACATCCTAGAAATATTTATAAAACAATATCAAAACAACAGAAGTTAATTCATGGAAGCAGAAGATTCTTTAATCCTTTTCATACAATTCTGGTTTAAACTGTTGTACCTTCATCATCCCTATATTCCCCAGCAGGAAGCTTCCCACTCGTTTCAGGATATACTAAGTCAGGCAGAAAACTAGATAACATCAAAATCCCTGTCTATAAATCTTGATCCCCTGGTAGATAGAATTATGAAAATAATCACTTAGTTCACCCTTACCTCTCACGAAAATTCAGTGAAATCTGTCAGAAAATACTACTACAGCAGTCTTGATTAGCAAAGACATTTCAGAGTTGCAGATTCAATTTTCCATTTTTTGAGACATAAGGTAGTTTAAAGTAAACATTACTAAACTGTTGATACTTCACAATTTTTTTTTTGTCTGGCTTCAGCACATCACTAAATTTTTTTGAGTTTGGTAATGGTTATTGTCTTGGAGTCACGGTTGAGAAGTGGAGGACATACACAAATCATACAGCACATGAACTTCAGGCAGGTTGCTCTGAAGGACTGAAATGTCACACCTAGTTTGCCCTCTTTTTAAATTATTTTTTATATGACTATATTGTATTTATGCATGTGTTGATTACTAGAACTTCAAGTAACTTAACCACATAAAAGTGCAGTCATTCTACGAGACTGGTGGTAGATTCCTAAGATAGGAAAGGTAATGCAAACTCACCATATTTATGGCTTCACTCTGCCATAGAGTACAAATCAAATCTGACCTTTATGTACTATAATAATGTAAAAAAAGCTTCAATTAACAAGTTTTTTGCCTTATGCAAATGTTGCACAATAGCTTTTAATGATACTGTCAATTATCAATACAATAATGTCTTTTACACCTTTTACAGTAAGGGAGATGATATTAGCTAGTAAAGTTAAAATAGAAAAGCATAAAATATGAAGTGAAATATAGAGTTGAAGCAGCAGTGGAGCCACAGCAGAACTCAGAACAGACAAATCTGATATTTTAAAAAATTACCCAACACTATACATGCCAAAACAGATCAAAATATGAATTGGTAATGAGATAATTTTGTCTTCTCTTGCCTTCTGTCTACAGAAATCCTTATTCAGTTGCTCAAAGCCCTTTTCTGTTGTCCTGCTCAGTCATTTTTCTCGTCTTGCCACAATTTCCTGTGAACAGGTTATTTTTAGATAAAAAAGAATATTTTGTCACAGTAAATCAACAAACACCTTTCTTCCTGCAGTCTCGTGCTGTCTTAGACAGAAAAGAAGACATTTCAGTTAAATGTCAAGGACAGTATAACTATTAGTATCTGTAGAGAGTAGAAAGAGATTATGTGCTCTTGAGGTGTTTTACGTGGTGAAGAGTGGACACGTCCCATCAGTTGCTGAATACAATTTGTGAGCCCTTTGAGGCTGTGTGGACTCATCACATATTGCCAAATGGAAATACAAAGCTGAAGGGGAGCTTCCCCTACATGGAGGGGACATAATAGGTCATAGGAAGATTAAAAATCTGCCCCAAAAAAGCTGAAGCAATCATTTATGTCCTTACTCAAGAATCTGTCTTTTACCTCAATTACTTTTTTTTCATTTTTTCAAAGATTAAATTCCCATCTAAGTACAGGAATCAAAGTCTTATCTGTTCTTTTTACCTTTTTATGCATAGAAATAGAAAACAAAGATGAAAATGCTTTAATATGTCTTGAGAGCTCTATTTTAATATCCAAACATTTTTTATGTCTACAAACTCAGCTATGACCTTTTTGATTCTGAATCAGTAGCTACAAAGAATTAATGGGGTCTAACTAATTCACTCTATACTCACACCATTAGTTTATTTAGATTAATTTTCTTTACTGTTCCTATGTGGACAAAAGCTTAACAAAGACTAATAAATTGATAGAAGGCATATTACAAAAAATAAACTGAGTGATGATTTGCTTAATGAGTCACCAAAAGACAAACGTTACAAACAGCACTATTTTAGAAACGTCTCATGTTAAATGTAGTGGATGTGTGCAAAATATTTATATACAGATATGATGTAAGCACAGTTATTATCATTGCTATCGTACATACTTTCAATAGTTTTAACATCTAAAATACAAAGAAGGCAAGATAAAACAATGGAAAGGTGAGAAAACCGCTCAAAAGAGGAGAGATGGCAAGAACATTAAAAAAAACTACATGAAAAATATTAACTCCTGGTAACTGAATATACAACACTTTGTGCAATACAGGGAAGTTATCAATAGTATAAACGTTTTGAAAACTTTACCAAGCCACATAAAAATTACTTCTGCTAAGTTGGTATAGGACTGTGGGGAAAAAAAAGATAATTTCATAGGAAATCAGGCAAAAATTTAGTAACTTATCCATCTCATAAAGCTGGAGTATTAGGGACTGTGAAAGATGCAAAAAAACTTAACTTCTTGCATATCAAACTAGAACTTGGAAAGAAATGGTAGCCCACACATCAATAGCGATGATTAGATCCTCTCACTGTTTACAAATACACCTCTTCTCATTCCTGTGCTGAACCTCAGTAGCTTGTATTTAACAGAAGAAACAACAAACCAACATCTCCAAAAGGATTTTCAGAGGAACAAAATCACAGAATCATAGAATGGTTGGGGTTGCGAGAGACCTTACAGACCATCTAGTTCCACCCCCCTGCCCTAGGCAGGAACAGCTTCCACTAGACCAGGTTGCTCAGGGCCCCAGCCAGACTGGCCTTGAACAGTTACAGGGATGGAGCATCCACATTTTTTGGGCAACCTCTTCATGGGCATGGGAGTTGTGAACCTGAACACAGGCATTCACAAAGGCTGTGACAAGAGGAAAAAGATGAAATGCAAAAGTAGACACTTTAAATGATGTGTTAGGAAATGAAATGAGACAAATTGTGAGCAGATGGAGTGATTTAAAAGCACTGAGCCATTCCCCTTCTACAGTGCCCATTTTCTGACTGAGTTTTCTGTTTAATGGATGGTTTCAGGTTTTGCTCTCTGGATTCCAGACAGTAATTCATCTCACCTCAGAATTTCAAGCGATGGCAGACTCAGCATTTGGCAGCCAAGAGAGTCTACACTGTTGCCAGGACAGAGGCTCCTTTTGCAAAACTTCAATCATTTACCTCTGAGGTGGTCTTCTCAGACCTTCCTCAATGTCAATGAAGAAAAATAAGCAGTTTTAGAGAATGATGCATCTAACATATTTCAAAAGTGTACTCTATGAATTCTTTTCCAAAAGTGTCTTTTTCTCTTCGTTGACCATTGAAGCAGCTTAGAATGACTAGTTCAAATACCCATGTCTAGACTGTATCCCACGCCTGCATTCCTTTGACAAATCCCACCCAAGATGTCAAAAACTGAGAGGGAAAATATCAAACTGTCTGGTTATATGAGAAGAAACAAGGAAAAAAAATGCTGGGCCTTTTATGAACTATATGGACATTTATGGAAAATAACTCTTAATATCCAATAACATACATACCTTTGGGATGCAAAAACTCCCTTTATTTGGGGGCTATTAAAGAAACAAGAGCAATTCTGGATTGCCTGAAAAAAATATTCATTGTCAATTAGATCTGTGGTTTCAGCTGTGATAAAGTCAAGTAAAAACAGAAGAGAAAATAAAAAAGAACAAAAATGGAAACCCACTACCCCTGCTGTGATTGTTCCCAATTTCATTAAATATTCCCATGTTGTGTCCAATAGGTCACAAGATTACTAGGAAATTTCTAAAGACAATTTTCAACATATGACAAAAATCTGCTTTATATTTGCACTTTATAATGCTTCCTTGGAGATTTTTCATAGATTACTTTTCCCGAATGAATCCCTTGGCAATATTGAACCTTTGTTTTGTTTTGTGGTTTTCCTTGTTTGTTAGGAAATATTTTCCTTTAAATTTCTGCTTGACTCCTTGGCCAGATCAAGGGTCACCAGTCTCCCTCCAAAACCATCTTTTTTTTTTTATCTGGGAGCATACATTTTCTTTTCAGCTGACTTTTTGGAGGTACAATTCCCACATATGCTTTATCTGTCAACTTTTGTGTCCTGTAATCATTCCTCTTTGTGTCCCTTTTCGGACACCTTAGCCAAGCACAAAGTGATTCTGTGAGCAGGACATACTCAGAAGTATAAAAGCTATTTATTTGTTATCACACCCAAATGATCACTACTAAGTTAGGCATTAACGTGCTCACCACCTTTTCTAAGACATAAGCAGAGTCTCTGCTAGCCAGGCAGGCAGAAGGCAGGAAGGAGAAAGGGCAGGTCCTACACTCCCTGGAGCACAGCCACAGTCATGCCTCCCTCTGACACCCTGTTTTTTCTTGATGATTTTATACTTTCCCATGTTGGTGCTTTCTCTTGTCTTACCCTGTCTGCAATTTCAGCTTTCTCATCTCACATGAATCTCCTCTTCAGACTTCCTGACAGATTTTTTTTTTTCCCCTTCAACTTAGCATTTTCCTCAGAATTCTGAGCCAGGGTTGTGTACCTTCAGCAATGGACCTGGTATCCTCAGGCACAGACACTTGCATGGACTACTAGACAGAGGGAGTCCCACTCTATTTTAGAACTGAGATGTAGGTGACAGGGGAGATGAGGAAAGGAATAAAGTTTGCAGTGGTCACCAGTCAAACCCATAGCTTTGAGTACCAGTTGCTCATCACTATTCTTAAGCTTATCCTATAAAAAAAGCTTATCCTTTTCCTTGTGATGCACCATTATACATTTCTGCCATATCTTAATATAATGCCATATATCATTACATTTTCTTGAACATTTCAATCCATCGATCAGCATTTGGATAAAGGCCAATTTGAATTAACATTGCAAAAAACTTCATTAAATCCTTTAACGACATCTATCCATAACTAGAATCTTGCATCCTCCCCATTAAAATTTATTATGCAGATCTTATTGAAAAAAGACATATTTTTTACATGTCTACCTCTGAATTATACACACAGCTTTGTCACTAATAAAAGAGGACTTTTAAGTTAAGTTTGACCCTCAGTTTTTGTCTTTATGCATCTCTTTATTTTCCAATTTTTCAAATTTCTGAAGTAAGAATTCAGTCTTACTGACAGAGACATGGTACAGTAGTCACATCACTAACCAGCTTAATTGTGCCGACCAAATACATAACTAAGTTAAAGTGCTGTTACTGAAAGCTCCTTTTGCTCTTGTAGATTAGTGTGTTTTGGGAAATGATTTTACACACACTTTTAAATGCCTTGTTCCTTAACTATATGGGTGCTCCAAAATATCTGTTCTGACAAACACCATGTTGTAAAGCCATTTAAACATTTCTGTAACTCATGTAAGCTTTCTTTGGTGCACTTTATTCTTAAGAAAATTTCAGAGTATTACAAAGAACAACTAAAGAAACAAAGAATGAAAGATGTATGTCATGCTATAAAAAGGTTCAATATGGATAGATTTATCTAAATGCAGCAGATGAAAAAAGCTTTGACACTTGGAGGATAAGGGTCTGATCATGTCTAGCTATGGGAAAGAGAATGGACTGAGTTGAGATAGGGGGCCAAAGAATCACAGAATCAATTAGGCTGGAAAAGACTTCTGAGACCATAGGGTCCAACCTCTGACCGAACATCACCATGTGTCAACTAGACCATGGCACTGAGTGCCACATCCAGAATTTCCTTAAACACCCCTGGGGACGCTGACTCCACCACTTCCCTGGGCCACCTATTCAAATGCTTAACAACCCCTTCCATGGAGAAATTCTTCCTGATGTCCAACCTGAACCTTCTGTGGCACAGCTTGAAGCTATGTCCGCTCATCCTGTCACTAGTTCTCTGGGAGAAGAGGCTGACCCCCACCTGGCAACAACCTCCTTTCAGGCAGTTGTAGAGAGTGATAGGGTCTCCCCCCGAGCCTCCTTTTCCTCAGGCTAAACAACCTCAGCTCTCTCAGCCACTCCTCATAGGACTTGAGCTCTAGGCCCTTCACCAGCTTTGTTGCCCTTCTCTGGACATGCTCCAGCACTACAATGCCCTTAAGAAGTCTTAAGGCCAAAGGCGACGTGAGTGTTTCTCTTTTATGGACAGCAACTAAAATAGAAGAAGTTCAACCTCAGCTTGAGAAAGAACTTTATGTTGAGTGTGACAGGGAGCAGGCTGCCCAGGATGGTTCTGGACTCTCCCTCTCTGAAAAACCCTCCTGGATGTGTTCCTGTGTCACCTGTTTCAGGTAAATCTGCCATGGCAAGGGGGTTAGACTAGATTATTTCCAGAGGTTCCTTCCAACCCCAACAATTTTGTGACTTTGAGTGCCAGCTGCTATAATTTGAAACACCATCTAATTTGCTGTCCTTTGCAATTACTTGCTGTGTTTATACTTGTTACTATCCTGGATTAAAGGTTTCATTCTCACCAACTCAGAAACCTTCATCTACATCACACATTTTCCAATTCATTAATAGATCAGACACAGTACAGAAGGAACAAGAGGCTAACTAATGTACTTGAGTCCACATTTAAAAGAATAAGAAGGGTCCTCCTGACGTGTTTGTGACTTGCCACAGCTGTCAACCAAATATTAATTTAGATGCAAGTGTGGTCTTAATGATAGTACTGACCACTAAAAATTAGAACTCTGGCTATAATTAAAGCAAGATTTTTTTCACCACTAGGGCTCATCTGGCATTCTCATCTAAAAGCTCATGCTGTAAACAAGGGGAAGGAGTGCAGGATGATGAAATGAGCAGGCAGTAACTCCACAAGACAGTGTCATTGCTGTAAGACAGGCAGGTGACAGGCAGACAGGCATAGTTTTTTAACTATTGCTCTTTAGCAGTTGAAAGGCGGCTAAACTGAAGAGACCCTGTAGACAACAGAAGGTGCCAAGGTTCCATCAACACAGCTGCACCTCCTTCTATCCCAAATCCATCCCAGCACCTCTCAGATACTAGAAAAAAGCAAGGATAATGGATGCCGCACGCAAAGGAGACTAATCTGTGTGAAATCGAACATAGTGTTTTTTTCACAAGTTTAGTTCGAACACGAGTCAGACTCCAGGGAAAGCTGACACATCTACACTTCTGTCCCACAGGCATCTTTGCCCTCCCTCAGCATGTCTTCTTCCTCCACTGCTGGCTGCAGGACCCATCTACATCTTGAATCTGGGTGCCGTGTTTGCTCTGGCTCTCGCCTGACAGAAGGGTGAGTGGACTCACCTTAGTAAAACGGAAAAACTGACAAAAAAAAAAAAAAAGGAAAGAAATGTAATCTTTATAATCTTTATTGCCCTGAGGCCACCGTGTCACCAGCAGGTGGGCGGCCCGGCACAAGGGCGGTGCTGGGGGTGCGGACACTCGCCCACACGACAGCAGCGACAGCCCCGGAGGCGCCGGGACGGTCCCGCCGGCACACCCAGCGCGGCCTGCCCGGTGGCGAACGCGGAACGATCGCGCCTCACCGGCCGCGGGCGGTGGCCGCAGCCGGGCCCGCGCTGCGCAGGCGCGCGGGGGCGGGGGCCGGGCCGGGCCCCGAGGCGGGCGGGACCGGTCACGACCTCCCGGTCCCGATCGCAATCGCGATCCTGCCGCGGGGCCCGCTGCCGGAGCCGCTGCCGGGGAGGTGGGGCCGAGGCGGGCACAGTGCCGCCGCTGCCTCGTGTAGGCCTTGCTAGGCCCCCAGGAGGCCTGCGGGGAGGCGGCGGACGATCGGGACGGGGTTGAGGTGACTGACCTCTGAAGGGCCGTGTCCCGCGTAGGAATCGCCCGCCTGCTCTAAGTGTCCAAGGTTAGAAGGCGCAGTGGCTGCACTTTGGCGTTGTGTGCCCCGCGGTTGTCGCTTCACGTTCTGTATTTATTACCTTTAAAAAACTTCTCTTGCTGTTTCGGCTCTGTTTTGCTTGTTTGTTTTGGTTGTTTGCTGAAGAAAAGTGGAGGTAGGAAAAATCCAGTTGCACCCTAGGCCTGATCTCATGGTGCACGAGATGAAACAGAAAACCTGTAACTCGGTTGGGATTAAGTTGGAAGTTGGCAGTGTTCGCTGAGCCCTCGCAGCACAGGGTCACACTGTGGTTCTTTGCAGTGATGGTCAGGCAGGAACCTGCTTTTCGTCTGAACGAGCACGAGTCCATACATTCTTCTTTATGGTCAAAGTGTAAACCAAGCTTACACTGGGTGTGTGAGTAACCCGTGTGCTATCTTAGGAACAGAGAAGATGACGAGGCTTACTTTGTACCGGCCAGCATGCTGTCTCTTACTGGGATCTTGACATTGACACTTTGTTTTAGTGAACAAGTTCTTTGAAGTTGCTGGATCATTGCATCCACAATTTTCAGCTGAGTAGAAGGAGCAGTGTATTCACGTTGTTAATCTTAAGGGACAGTTTGTTCGCTCGAGGCTCTGCGTTATTAACAATTTTAGTTCTTCCTGTCTCTGAAATGAACAATTGACTTTATGGTCAGTGGTGAACAACACGGTACCAGATGGAGGCTGGTGAGAGGGAGAGAGAGGAGCTACTGAACAAAACTGTTTCATTGTCAAGCGAATCAGCTGTCAATGCCTCTGTGTATTAGGGTTGGATGCGTGTGAGGAGGGCCTTGTTACGGTATCAGGGCCTTGATGTGCAACTTTCGACTACTCTTTTCTTTTTTTTCCCTGATGTCTTTAAACAGGGTGTGCTTAGAAGAAGGTTTCTGCCTGTACTTCTGTGGTGTTCAAGCTCGCCTATTGATGCTTCCTTTATAACTTTATGGTAATACAGCTTCTGAGAGTATCAGTTTGGTTACCACATCATCTGGATCACTTTTAAGAAAATGTGGACTGCCAAAAGGCTGTGTAATGCTCAAATACTGTTGCTCCAGTTAAAAAAAGGCCGATTGCGTAGTTGCATGTTTCCCAAAACTCAGCAGTTCTGGATTGGAATTACAAACTATTGCACTATAAGAGTGCCACATAACAGAGTTAAATTCCAGGTAAGTGTTTTTGTGATGCTCTAAAGATATAAGTGATGTGCATAAATACAGTGATAAAATAATTTATTTTATACTCTGCAGAGCTAAGTTTTTGATTTTGCAGCATTAATTATGAATTGAAGATGCCTTCAGTTTATCAAGGTAAAGGCAGCAATAGGTGCTGGAGTACCAATATTTCACAATGAATTTTTGAGTCTGATAGTTCTAAGTTGGGGAGAAACATTAATTTTCTTCAAACTATACTTCAGACAGTAGTGCATGATAAATGGCAGGGTGATTAGTTAGAGTGACAGTCGTTTAGTGAAGAATAGGACCAGAATTCTCTGGAAAATGACTTACAGATGCAATGTTATGCAGCAGAGGGTGGGGGTGAAAATGGATTGGTAAGGGAGGGTAAAAATTTAAAGAGTTCGATTATAAAAAATCTGTTGATAAAAATAGTGGGAAAGGACACAAACTAAAGCTCATTTTGGACACTGGCATCTGCAAAGGGCAGGGATTTTCAATATCTAATTAAATTCAGCTTTAAAGTATAAGTTGCTGCATGCATAAGTTGTGGAACATTGCGGTTTGAACTAGTTTAGTGGCAGCTAAGCAATTGAGAAATTCATCTAGATGACTTTACAATTATTGTTAAATGATGTCATATTTGTTGTTGTTTTTCTTTTTAATAGTAATATGTCTGACTCTCTGATTGTAGGTTTCCAAGGTAAATGATAAACAATCAGTAGCTGATAGAAGAATGGCTACTAGTGCAGAGGGAGCCAAAATAGGTGTTGGAAAAAGTCCCAGTGGAGTATGTGATGGAAGACAACATTCATTAGAAGGTATTGAACCTTTTGCCACCTTCTTCTGAAGAAGTCAGCCTTCCCTGCCCTCTGTTGACATCTTGTCTCAAGGATCAAGATCTAGAATCTTAATTTGAAAGTTTTGTATCATGTGATGTGTTTCTGTTTTTAATTTTAAGGGGATTATACGCAATTGTTACAGTTTGCAAAGACTCTTATGATTTTGTTAAGGTTCTTAATGGCTGGTTAGATTATGTGCTTTTTTTTTTCCTTCAACTTTGTCAAACTCATATTCAGTGAAGGCTGTGAATTGTTATGCTAGTGCGCTTTTTTTCCTGTTAGAAATGTGAAAAAACAAACATTTCTGTGTCAGTGGTGATTTTTGATTCAGGTAAATTAATTGTTCCACTTAGGACCTTTATTTTAGCAGTGCTGCCAAGCTAAACAGTTCTTTCTGTGACTTTGCTTGTTTTGTCATTCTTTGCTAATAACTAATCCTCAGATGTGCTGTTATGCCTCATACATTTTAGCTCCTGTGCTTCAGGGTGTTTGGTCATTTGCATTCTATGTATATTTATATTTTGTTCGTAAAGGTGTTTGTACTCATTTGCTTTGGGCATTTTCAGCTTTTGTTTACAAGTGGGATGACAGGAGGTAGTTATGACAGGTTAAGACACTGGGATGGTACAATGTTTATGTAATTACATTGCTCAGTAAACAGCCCTATGAGAAACTGTTGAGCTATTTCTTGTGCATGATGATCAGGAAAACAGTACCTGTCCTGAGAAAGCTGTGTGGTTGTGTGGTACTGTATCATAATTCTTCTGTACAGCCTTGTTTCCTTACATACATTCTCTTGAAGGTTTGCATTACAAAATGGATGAGATACTGCTGAGTAAACAGGAATGCTCCCACCTCAAGTAGATTTTTAATCACCAGTGGGTTTTTTTTCCTGCAGATGTGGTAATCTTTTAAAGAGAACTCTTAGGTTTATGTTTATTCTTGAATGCTCCTGCATTATATGCAAAATAATGAAATTGAACAGTCCCAGTGTTCTTTTTGTACATATCTTTTCTTATGCTTCTGGTTTTTTCTCTTGTAGACAACAGAAGCATTTCTATCCCCTTAGCCACTTGAAATCTTTATATTTTGAATTTTGCCAATCATGTAAGATGATAACATTTTTTGAAAAGCAGTGGCAGAAGTGTTTGCTATGTCCGTTTATATCATACCTCTACAGTATGTGCACTGTCCAGCTGTAATGTACTTGTGCATCTTTTAAGGTTCATTGAAAAGTTTTCTTAAGACATGCCAATATGACAGCTTTGTGTTAATAGGTATTAATATCCTTAATAGTCACAATTTATGTTAAACTCTCTAAGAATATTTGTTTTGAAGTGTTGTGAACCAGGTGTTTCATACTATTTCTATGATAGCAAGATTTCTGCTGTCTGCTCAGCTGAAAGAAGTGGTTTGTGTCCACATGTGACTGTGCCCTATTTCTGTTACTCTATAAGAAATTGTCAGGGAATAGTCATAATGTAAACTTAATTAAATTTCTCTGTTTCCTCTTTGGAGTTTTTATAATCATACAATTCTTTTTTGATCAAAAGGACAGTTATCTAGCAGATAATCAAAGCAAAAGACATTTTTGAATCATACTTTCTCTGAAATACACCATTATAACTTGCAAATCAAGTGATGCCATGACATATTTGGAAGCATCAAAAGAAATGGGAAAATTTATGTTCTTTTAAAAGTGTCTTGTTTTCCTATTACTTGCCTTTCTGATTTTACAGGACATTCATCTAACAAATGCTTTCTTATCTTTCCTCTTATTCCGAAATTTCTTTGCCAGGTGAAACAACATTGCTTAACTGTGTCTGTGAAGCAGGTAGTTCCTTACAAAACCATGATTCTTATTTATCTGTATCATCATTGTCATCTGCATCCTTTGTAGGTTAAGTGCTTTGTTACCGATTTGTTGAAGAGGCCTCAGTTCCACCCACTTTCCTGCAGGTGGATGCATAGTACTGATTGAAGATATTGATGTTCTGTTTCTTCTCTGTAATGCTGAGTATTTGCAATACTTTACTGATTTTCATATTCTAAACAAATGAAAGAAGACCTGATTGTTTCACTGAGCAACAGACAAATGCTAGCTGTCACTTAAGAGCTAAACATTACAAGATTTTCCAGTTAACAACTGGGTAAAGCCCTGAACAACCAAATTTGATCTGATAGCTGACCCTGTTTTGAGCATAAGAAGGTTGGGAAAGAGGCCACTTGAATGATTCTATGATTCAATGATTTTTCCTTCTCATTATTTACCCACTTAGAGAGTTGATAAATGCATGTGCATACCCCATTTCTCAGTAATGCAGCTAGATGTAACCACTGGATCTGTCATTTGAGCATGAATGCCATCTGCCAATTAACTTTTGTACTGAGGAATTTTAAATTTTTTTCGTGTATATGACAAATACTTAATGTATACCTGGGAAGTGATCCTAATTAATAGAAATGTAGTGTCTGGATAACACAGCCATGCTCTTGCTATTCTTAATTTGAGGTTCTCCTGGGGAATCTGTAAAACAGTGTTGTATTGCATGCCATACAAATCCAGTCGATCGAGTACTTCTGTTCACTAAAAGTAAAAAAAAAAACCACTACCTTATTTTTACATTGTATTGATTTAATCTTTTTGGATTTGAAATTAGTCTACTCTTTACAGAGTATGAGACTAGCAGCATTCTTGAACAGTATTCCTTGACTTGAAATCTTAGCGCTGTTTGTTCTGGTTGTGGGTTTGTCTCTCACTGAATCCTTCAGTCAGTCAAGTAACTGATGTGAATACTCAGTCAATAATCTCTGTCTCTTGGGTAGGGAAATGAAGGAGGCAGAGAAGTGTGGGATCTAAGTGTTAAGAAATTAACTCACCTGGAAGAGTGAGTGCCATGTATCCAGACACTCAAAGAGAATAGTAGTTACTCCCAGTAACTGATAATTAGATAGGACTAAAGCTCATGTAAGAAACTACAGTTTCCTTATGAAGGCATTTAAGAGGAGGCAGGGATATCTGACTTTAGTCAGATATGTTAGGTAGTTTTTGATCTGAGATTCAAATAGTTTCCTCAGTTCACATAACCTCCTTTTCTGTTCTCACTTTAGAGAAAATGTACCAGCCACTTCTTTATACAACAAAGTGTGATTTTTCTTCCACATTTGTAGGGAATGCCTTGTAGAAGGTTTAAATATGTATATACATGTACATAACCATCCATATACTTATTTTTATTTACATAACCTTATTATCTTACACTTGTGTTTCTTAGTTACTTTTCATAGGTCCCGTAGATGTAATTCTTTGGATTTGTGACCTCATACTTTGCATATTTTTTGACCAATCAGCTATGTAAACATAGTCCTTATTTCATGTAATGCTTCACAGTAGTGGTGTCTTGATCTTGAGATCTATTTTGGGCAGAAATGAGAGTTGATTCTTCCATTCCTATGTAAGAATGCAGTTGTTTTAACCAGCTTCATCTTTTAGTCAGAGTGGCCTGTGATGCCAATGCATCCTTGCTCCTGATTTGTAGAAGGTAGAGACAGCTGCAGCAGCTGGTTAAACTCCCAAGAGTTTAACTATCCTGAAAGGAAGCCCATTGTGACATCATACTTCAAAGACTATTTTCATTTTCTTCCACTCTATTAAAAAAAATTAAAGAATCAAAGTAGAGTTGTGTTTGTTGCTTTCCAATAACATCCTGAGTAAACTTTTTTTACCTTGTATTCAGTACAGTGACTTTTCTTTAAATTAGAACATCCTTTCTTTTTAAAAATAGTAAATCAGTTTATCACTTGCTTAATTTTAAATACCTTTCTCTCCTATTGTCACAGCAAGAGCCAACCTCTAGTTCTTTCTATGAGTACAATGTGTTAGATTTGTTACAGGTGTTCCTACTTACAAGTGGATATGAAAGCGTTTCCAGCGCAGTTGATAAACTACAAGTTTTAGCAGACTGACTGATGCACCAAATATTCCCTGGCACTGTGAGATGCTCCACCTTTCTCTCTCTTGCTCAGTAAAATAGCAAACCTGGTTAGATCATTAGGTCTGTTTTTAATCATGCTGTGGGTAAAGCAATTGGCTTTAGCATGTGTTCTTCTCTAGTGGTTTTGAAAGCTGTTTCTTATCCCCATCTTTTTTGCTCTTCCCATTTCAGAGATGAAGGGGTATCTATAACAAAAACAGGGTGCTGTATATGTTTGCCTCTCTTTATCAGGACTGATACAACAGTTTCTGTCTTTTTATTCTCATTCGTATTGAGATTTACCCAAGTATAGTAGGGGGTTATTTTCAATTCAGTACTAAGATAATGGGTGCAATATCTCTTAAATGTAAAATACCTTGTGTAATACCTTGCTTTCGTAATGTAGTTTTTTGCAGAAGCAGAACAGCTAATAAAATGTACAGCATTCTATTTTGTTTATTTAATTAACTATCCCTAATAATCTGAACTTATGCTTACCATTTATGGTGGTTTTTTGATAATTTTAAATTCTACCCTAGACACCTTCAGAGTGTGTGTGTGTTTTCATGCATTTAGTGCTTTGTATTTTACTTTGGGGTTTTTTTATTCCTTTTTAATTTATAGTAGCAACAATATGTTTTGTGGTTTTCTTTTTTAAACTAGGAATTAATTTTAAAATTTGTCTATTAATAATTCTAGTAAGCAAATGAGTTTCAAAGATGACAGAAAAAATTCATCTCTTAGAGAATTATAATGGATTCAAGGCTCTGCTTGTGTAAGGGGAGTATGATCATAGAATCAGAGAATGCCCTGGGCTGCGAGGCACCTTAAAGATCATTTAGTTCCAACCCCCCTGCCGGGGGCAAGGGCACCTCCCACTAGACCAGGTTGCTCAGAGCTCCATCCAACCTGGCCTTGAACACTGCCAGAGACAGGGCATCCACAGCTTCCCTGGGCAACCTGTTCCAGTGTCTCACCACCCTCACAGTAAAGAATTTTTCCTAATATGCAATTTAAACTTTCTCTCAGTTTGAATGCACTCTCCCAGTCCTGTCACTACATGATGAGACAGTAGCCAGCAATTTTATAATTAATTTGACTTTTTAATAAAGGTGGCTAACAATGTTTGTTCTCCAAAGGTGTTCTTTAATCACTTTTGTGTAGCTACTCTTAGTTTGCATTTCTTTGACAAATCAGGTGAAAATGTGTAGTTACATTGTATATAAAGGTATATATTTTTGATGGCTTTGAAAAGAGATTTGTGCTAAGGATTATTTTAGAGTTGTTTTCAGTTTTGGAGATACTAAACTAACTGCTGATTATTTGATGTATTTAGTAATCAAAAGCTTTTAATGTTCTCAAATGATCTGCTTTTTGTTATATAGATAGGGTAAGTTAGCCAAAAGAGTAAATGCATGTTGCAAGACAAAATTTTTCTGACTGTGACACTTTATGTTCACAGCCCAAATGAAACACATCAACCTGTCCTTTGCAGCTTGTGGCTTTCTGGGCATTTACCACTTGGGGGCAGCAGCTGCTTTTCACAGGCATGGTAAGAAGCTACTGAGAGATGTGAAAGCTTTTGCGGGAGCTTCTGCGGGATCTCTGGCTGCCGCTGTCTTGTTAGCAGTGCCAGAAAATATAGAGGTAAATTAATAAACTCGTAGGTATAGCCCATGGTAATTTTAAAAGGACTTTTTTGATATAATCATCTTCCATTAAGTTTATTTAAATGTTTTGTTTCTTTTTTTTTCTTCTTTTTACTTGGTAGGAACAGGGCTCTTGTATCATGTTTTCATTAACCACGTTTGTGACTCATGAGCAAAAAGGTTTATGACAAAAATATTTCACATGAACTTTAAGCCGTGTAAATACAAATCTAATATGTGTGAATGTTGATTTGTAGGCAACAGGTATACTTTAATATACCAGAATGTGTATTTGCTTAATGTTGGTACATTACAAAGTGAATCATTGTTCTCTTGGGTAGAGATATGCTTTGTTAAGCAAGTGCATAGCACCATCCTTTCAACCTTTTCTGAAAGGAGATGAAAATGGTAGATGGAGTGTGTCTTCATAAGCAGCTCCCACCTGCTCAGAATTTTTTCTTGCTGCCTGTACTCCATTGAACAGTGTTAAATGCTTTTGCATCTCCTTTAGACTCAGTGCAGCCCGTGCCTTAACAGCACCCAGTAGGATTACGCCGCACAGCATTCTGTTCTGACATGTGTCTGGGTTGTTTCATCGCCAGAGATGCCACTCCTTTCTCACCATGGATATGGTGTCATGCAGAGACACCAAGGTTGTATTCAATGACTACAATGTTAAAGATTCTGTGGAGAGCATTAGGGTTTCTTTTGGTGTCTCTTTTCTTGATTTTCCCCACAGGTTAAGGCTGCGTTGCTCTCCTGAAGTGTCTGTAGTGACTTTGCCTTAATAAATATAGAGGACCAGGCATTGCCAAAATGTTAATATTTCTTGAATAGTTTTAATTATTGTGGGGAAAACAGGCTGTTAGATTTTTGGTCTAAGTTACACTTATGTTTCAGTCCAGTGAGCATTTGATAACTTTCTCTAGACCTTGATTATTTCACATCATTTGATTCAAATAATAGTCCCAGCCAAACCCCACTTTGCCACTGATCTTTCTGTTTGTTTGTTGGTTGTTTCTGCTGGGATATGAACTCAGCTTGCAGCATTAACTGTACCTCTCTTGCTTTCAGCAATAGGTTTGTCCCTGGCTTCTTTCCCCCACCTCACTCCCCTGGGAGCATTCCTTATATGACTTGGTATTAGGCAAGTTGCACTCTGCTGTGTGAAACCTCTTTGTATTCTGTGCAGGCATTACTCCCCTTCTTTCACCTCTGACTGGTAGTTCAGTTTCAAGTTTGCCTGATATAATATGTACCTCTGACTTTAATTTCCTCTGTGGTGAGCATGGCAGCCCTTTGTTAGCCCAAGGAAATTTTTCTGCTTATTGCAGACTCTAGGTATGAGCACTTGTTCTCAGCCTGGTCCAACTTACAAAGATCTTTCTAAGTAAAAATTTTAGAGCAGTTTTTAGTTTTTGTTTGTGGAAACTAAGTCTATATTTCATTGAGTCTGATGTATTTTTCCTTGAAAGTTTGTCATTTTATTGCAAACTAAAGAAAGCTTAATGAACTTTATATTCCTTTCCATTTTTTATGTACTTTTTAGTTATTCTGTTGTATTGTTTAAATGGAATATTGAGAGTTCTTTTGTCAGTGGGCATAATTCTTTCTAATTCTCATGGAATTTAAGTAAAGGCAGTGTTCTGTACTGGATAGAACTAACTTTTCGTATCAGGATAATGATATCATTATCATTACTACATTTCTAGCTTGAAGTATTTTATATCAATGTCTTGGGGTGACTCTATTATGTGTATGTAGCTCTTAATCAGTTAAATATTTTTTTCCTTTTTTTCCCCCTCTCCCCAGAGATGGCAATGTTAGACAAGCCATAATTAGGACTTTCTTCATCTCCTAATCTCAAAGCTATAATGCAGCCTGTCTTTATCTTGGAGAGAATGTAACATTGAAGATTTATTGTTTTGACTGTTGCTGTTCTAAGGCAGTTTCCAAATGTTTTTCTGTCATATATTGGATTTTTGTCACTGTTTGACAAGGCACAGGACTTGAGAATTCTAAGGAGGCTTATTTAGTTATGGATAAATAACTATTTATTTTAAAATTAGCTTCGTCATGTTTGATATTAAGTTTGCATAACTCAGTACCAGCAGTTACAATTTCTAAACATGCAGATGTATTGTTTAAAGCTCCTAGCACTCAAATTCTAAAACAATTCATAGCTGTAAGAAGTTGTCCCTTTTGAGAGCAGTAATTGAGAGTTTAAGTACAGTCCATTTTTAGCACTTGTAATATGGAAAGTAGTTCTGTCATTCCCCTAGGTTTGGATTCATCCACCTCCCTGGTACTCTTAGCTCCTCGTACCTTTATTTAAGCATCTTAAATATTGAGATAGTAGTTCTGAGGTGCTTCTATGTAGGGTTTTGTGGGTTTCTTCTGCATTTAAAGAGAGAGGTGTCAGAATGTGCCTCTTTATAGCAGATTGACTACAGAAGAAACCTAACTGCCTAATGTAGAATAAATTTGAGACTTAGTGCATATAACTACTTTTATGTATTTTTATTGACTTTGAGCTGGCAATGACAAGTACCTTATAGGGTAAAGGTGCAAGTGTAACCAATGTGAAATTAAGTAGAACAAATATTTACAGTGATTGTTTCTTTAAGAGGTATGAACCTCCTAGTGAACTTTTTTGGTATATTTATTCAAAGGCCATATAAAGAAAGTGGATGCAGGAACTGTATTTCTGTCTTTCACTTAGGTAAGTGCTCTGTCATACAAGTGATGTGCGGAAGTTTAACTGCTTCAGTCAGCTGGCTCTGATCTCATGTTATTCCTCACCCCAACTCCTTCCTGGTTTTCCTTTCATTAGATCCTGTATCCTCCTCCTCAGTAGAATACATTCATGTCTCTATTTTTTTTCCTTTCCTTTCCTTAGTCACAGAATCATTTATTTTGTTACTATCAACATATTTGTTCTTTATTCAGGGAGGTAATGATCCAGAAAACCCAGACTATCTTTTTCTCATGTGGTTATATAGGTGAATATGGGTATAATATATTTATAGAGTACCAATTTCTGAAGGTTGCATAAGATTGAATTTAGTTTTTTCCAAAGTCCCTAAAATCATTAGAGAAGTCTGCATGAAAGGATAAAAAAAGGGTTACAAATATTGAATAGTGAGTCTTAAGCACTCAGGTTCATAATTTATTGTTTCCGCATGTTACGGCTGAAAAATAAATTATACCAATTCTTTTACTGTCCCTTTGGAGTTTTTATGACTTCAAGCTATTTTTCTGCAGTCATTAATGCTGGGCATTTCAGCTTGTGTAAAAGGTTCCTTGTGCAGGAATCTGTTACCCGGTTTTCTGCAGTGTCTTTTCTTCCTATGTCATCCATCGTAGTTTTCCATTCTTTAAATACTTCCATAGTATTTTATTAATTAAATATGTGTATTTGTTAGTAGCTTGTTTTTTGTATTAGTGAGAAGAAATTATTGTAATTTTTATTTTTTTATTGCTTATAAGCATCTTAAGGTACTTGTGTCTGGTTTAAGTTCTGAAATAGACCTTAAAATAAAAGGTGGCTTTAGACTTTGAACTAAATGATTGTTCTTGTAATGGCATGGTCTAGGGAACTGGTTATTTAGCAGTGCTAGTATATAGACAAATAGCCTTTAACTTTCTTTGGTTGTTAAAGTGGTATCCTTGTGAGAGTTTATAATTTTTTTTTCATTAGGGATTTTTTTTTCCTATAAATTAATCCTTAAAAAAGGATCAACGTTTTGTTATACATGTCTTGTTGCAAACCAAGCACATATGGGAAAACATTTCAGTTTGATCTAATAACTGTTTTATTAAAGCTTTGGCCTCTAATATATTTTAGGTACTGCAGTTGAACATGCTTCCGATCACTAAAACGTCTTCATGGTTATTATTTTCCATTTCCAGAAATGTAAGCACTTTGCCTATGGATTTGCAGAGGAAGTCAGAAGATTGAACTTTGGTGCTGTAACGCCTGGTTATGATTTTATGAAAACACTTAGGTACCTACCTTAATGCTTCTGTAAGGTCATTTTTGTGTTGAGCTCTCCAAATGCAAATGGAGAGGGTCCATATTTCTTCTTCGCTGTGGGGTGCTCGCCCCTAATATATTTGCACGGTTTTTAAATAATGATGTGAGTAATGCTGAGCATTTTATTTCCTCTAGGGAGGGCATAGAGTCTATTCTTCCTTCTGATGTTCATGAGATAGCTGAGAACCGGCTCTATGTATCAGTCACTAACTCAAAGAGTGGGGAAAATCACTTGGTTTCAAATTTTGCATCCAGGGAGGACCTCATTCAGGTAATAAAGTTGAATGTGACAGTTGTAAATAAAGATGCTGGAGGTTCTTCAAGGCTTTAGAGTATATTATTAATCTTGCAGTAAAATCACTGGTTTACTCAGGTAACCACTTCTACTACCAGTAGTGCTACAACCATAATATAAACAATGTTTAAAGCAGGATTTGATCCTATAGCTTCACGATTTTTGCTAACATTTATTAGGTGTTTGTGTGTGTTTCCTTCATTGGTTATTCAAGTTCTACCTTGTAGTCAAAGTGTTTCTAAAAGTAACAGATAACTAATTGTTGCAGTATATGAGAACACAGTAGAGAATCTCAAAATGTAAAAAATTTGCATCTCTTACTTCACTGATATCATTATGTTTCATCACAAAAGAAAATAAAGGAAGTTTAAGGAAAATTGAACAATTCCTACAGGTGCTTGTGGATAATGGATATAATGTAATGCTAGGTACTGTATATAAGCTGCATTTTAACTGTAACTGGAAAGTAGATCTTTAAGTGCCCTTCTCTTCATCTGAATGCCACGTTTTAAATTTGGATCAGGATTGTATGCATAAGCTGATGCAAGATGGAAGGAGCACTTCAGATGCATGTAAAGCAAATGTTCTTGCTAGTAACTGATTGTATCTTAGTGGAAGGCATACTAAGATATAGCAGGATAAAGGAGGAAATAGAATAAGAAGGAATTCCTTCTTTCCCTATCCTTGTGGATGCTTAGAGCAAATAAGAGATTCTTTATTGTTATCACTTTAAAAAAAAGTGACACTTGTTAACAAAACCTCAAAGTATGCTTTGAGAATTTGCCTTTAAAGAATAATCTTTAAAATCTTGACCCTGTTAGATTCTATGTGGACAGTCAGTTCTCAAAATTTATAGGACTTCACCATGCAAATATAATTCTGCAAAAAGTTTATCTCAAGTTATGCAGTTATTTCTAGCTATAGTATCCGCTGGTAACAAGTGTGGAGATTATTATTCTTTTCATTTATGTGTTTTTGCAGTGAAATCTTCTAACTTGGAGACAATTGGAAGCATCAGGATGACCTTGGAAATATGTACATTTTTACTAGTATTTCAATAGTTTTTTTCATTGACTTAGCCATTTCTGTTCTATTCTTTTGTTCTCTATGGTTGCAGTAGGGTGGGTTGGAATAATAGAATAAAATTACACATTGGAATGCATTCATATTGTCTGATCTTTCACAGAAGCTCCCAATACCTGTTTTTGTGTATGCCTTCAGCTCTGCCTGTATCCTGAGTACAGCTGTCTGAATGTTGGTGACTGCCACAGGACCAGGGAGGGTAGGGCTTGTTAGGTTATTTTATTGTGTCATGCGTAGACATGACCTACATCCAAGGCATGGATAAAGGTACTGCTGGGCAGACGGTTTTATAAACAGCAAAACTTCTGTACCTTCTGCCAGAAATCTTTCAACTTCATATGGATTTGGTTTCAATGCTTAACAACCAAGACTTATGGTTCTGAAGTTTTTCATAATGGCTAAACTGAATGTATGTTGCTACAACGTTAAGATTTTATCTTTTTTACTATTCTTTGTGGACTTGGAAAGGCAGGGAATAATCTCCCACTTTTGAAATAGTATTTCCGTATGTGAAGACAATCATCTTGCATCAGCATTCCTAGATTTGTAGTTCTTGAACTGGAGGTGAGGGGGAAGAGAGGCCCAATTTGTGTGTTTGTGAGGGAGCAAGGCACAAAATACTGATATATTTAGCTCGAGAAAGTAAGGCAGCACCTAGAAGTCCACAATAGTCTGTTAGTGGTAGGGAAATACTGAAAGTGTTTGTTCTTCAAACTTGTCCTGCCTCTCCTCACTCTGGAGATCTAAGTGACTTTATAAGAAGAACAACTGCTTTCTTCAGTCCTCTTGAAATGAATTCAGACTTTGCAGAGGTCACCTGGTTTTGACTCCATTCCTTCACTAAATCTTTTTTCCCCATTTCTCTTAGTTTAGAAGGGCCAAAGTTACTGAGATGGAGTTGAAGAAGAGAGGAGAAAAGGTGCTGGGCTGGGGAAGAAGCTGATGTTGGGAACTTGGGAACCTTGTCTTATACTTTTGTGAGTGAAAGGCCTTTTTGGTAGAGAAATAGCTGCAGTTTTGCGTAAGGGAACTGAGAGAGCCTTTTTATCTGAGCTCAGACAAAGCTCCACATCACTAGGATGAGAAATAGGCAGGAAAACAGTTCTCACAGTGAAAGTTGAAGACTTCATATACATATACAGTGTTAATTAAAACTTATTAGGGGAACAGAGATGCTTAATACTGAAAGTAGTTTAAATATTGTAAAAGTAAATGTAATTCCACCCAAAAAAGCTCAAGCATTTTCTTCCATAATCTCCATGGATTGTGATTTTTTTCTGCAGCTGATCATCTTTCACACAGTGTATACACCAGTTTGTGACCTGCTTCTGTTCCCCAGATTGGTCTTTCATGCCACCACACAAGCATGCGCATATTCACCCTATTTAGCTGTATGAAAAATTCTGACATGCTGCTCTTCGTCCCTGCATTTGCCTCTTCTCCTTGAAATTCGGTATACTGATTGCTTATGTATATGTGGGTGGATACATAGGTATAGAGATACCCACACTCTCTCATAGGTATTGCTATGAATGGGTAGAAAGGTATATGTGTGTGCAAAGCTGTACGTGACAGAAGAGGTGTCCTGGTCTAAAAAAAAACCTTAAAAATCGAGAACAGCTGTAGACAGCAATGAAGCCTTACAATAGGGGAAATTGTAGTTCGTTAATTCTTGAATGTATTAAACACAAACATTGGTAAAGGTATGCATGTGTGAATTTTCAGGGTGTTTATGGTATTTTTGAAACTTAGAAAATCTGATTATTAGAAAAGTAAACACTATATTAATATGCTAACAGAATGACTCGGTCAGCTTCTTCTTTGACAATATACTGCTTTTTTTTCAGCATATGCATATTTAATTTCTTGAAAACTGTAGATTTACTTTACATTCTGCAAAACTAAGTTCATACTCTTGAATCACATTAATCATTGAGTTAATTTTTGATGCTCTGTTTTGAGAATTGTCACTGTCAAGTCATGAAAAACCAAACCCTATTGAATAATCACATTTTGATATACCACAACAAGAAGACGTTTTGAGATGACAGTGGATTTATGTAAAACTAATATATTGACTGGTAAATAAATATGAAAATATATATTGGTTCTAAATTACTTCATTACCTTTTTTTGATTTTTTTTTCTCTGTTCTTTCTGCTTTCTTCTCTCTAGGTCCTGCTAGCAAGTAGTTTTATACCAGTGTATGCAGGAATTAAGCCAGTGGAATTTAAAGGACAGGTAATTTTTCATTAGCTACCAGCTTTCTTTTTATGTGTTCTTCATTTATGGTGTAACTATTTCATCTTAAGGAAAAGCAACTTCAATATCATATTTTGTATTTCTTATAAGAAAATGTTTTCACAGTTGTCTTTACTCCATCTAGCTCCAAGAACTCTTTTTTCTTTCTTACGTAAATATATTAACACTTTAAGAATAATTTCAAAAGCATGAAAATGGCTCTTTCTTCTTTCTGAGAAGTAAATGATACTTCATTCCCCCTTTCATACAAATGATGCCTCTAGAACCTTTATAACACTCACAGCGCCCTTGCCAAAAAGCCCCACAAAACGATATGTATTTGCTGCTAGCTAGGTAGTCATTATATCAGAAAACTTATCGGCTTTAGAATTATAGATACAGCAATACATATCAACGGAAATATTGGAAGGGTTTAAATCAGTATTGTTTGACTGTTTGAGTTAAATGGAGACTACTTGCAGCTTCCCAGGGTCTGGAATTTTGTTGATTGGAGTCTATATGTTGCTTGTGCAATTTCAAAGGGAATATATGGCTGCCATTAGTTAAAGGGAAGAAAGTGTCATTGTTAAATTTCTTGTGGTATTCTTTCAATTAAGAGATTGAAAAGTTGGCTCAGAGTTTTGTCCAAAAGTTATTTAAAACCCATTTTACTGAATGAACAGTTCTATTATGATTTGCATAGCCATTGTAATATTTAATGAAGCCTTTTTAGATTTTTTTTAGCCTTGTAATATTTGACTGCAGCCTTTTTTCTTTTTGCATTCAAATTTAAATCAATGAAAGTTTCATGGAAACTGGTTCTTCTGTTACTTGAAAGCTTCTTGTCATTCCCAAAGCTTACTGCTCTCCTTTAGTGAGATTCAGAAAAGGCAGTGTCTGGGATGAGATTGCTTGTATTTATGGTTACTTGTTGGAATAATTAGTTCTGCATGTCTGCCCTGACTTTTGTCATACTCTGTAAAACAGTGCATTTGTGGATTGGGGAGTTTTTAGGGGGCTGGTGGTTTTTTTGTTTTTTATTTTGAGAAAACTGTTGCCTGTAAATGCTTCTGACTTGCATTCTTTAGTCCCAAATGTTTAGATCTGGGTGAGAGCTCTCACTTGCAGTAGCATTTCTTTGGTTTGGAATGGTGGGTAATAAGGATGTGTGGGTGCGTAGCAGGGGCTCCAAAGCACACATTGTAGGGCTGGATACATGACATGTACTGTCGTGGCCCAGACATGTAAGCTCCAAGTCAGTAAGGTGGATTGGATATGGATTTGGCTCTGCAAGGTCACCTATCGTATAGCATCATATTCCAACTTTCCCGAAAGTTTTGCTGTGACAGTCCCGGTTCTGTCTGTCGGCATTTACCCTGGTTTCAGGAGGTAAATTCCTTAGGCCATGGGTCCATGGCAGCACGGAATCAAGACTACTGCCTGCTAGCTCCTTGAGTCTACTGGCCTTATCTGTGCTTAAGAACAGTTGATCTGGATCTTCTCTGGGCTACGTGTGTCACCTGCACACACATCACCAGGTCATCCAGGAGTGTTTCTAAAATGTATTTCACTGTTATCTCTGCTATATTACCAGCTACCATCGTGCGTGGCAAGTAAGGGAATGTGTTGCACTTTTGCTGAGGTGGTATCAGAAAATAGTCAAACCTGTTGCTAGCCTGCCTGTACACCTATAGAGACTGAACCCTAGGGTAAACATTGCACTTTAGTTTTATTTTTAGGAAGAGTGTTTTTTGGGAAGCATTTGGCTTCACAGGAGATTGGCTAGTTTACCTGTAAGTATGCGTGCCTGCCGGCTAGACACTTGGGATGAATAAGCTAAATTTCATGTTAGTAGGGACAGAACATTAGTCTTCTCGTAGTATGTTTTCTTCTGATTAATGAGCCGAAGAATAATCTGACAAAAGAGGAAGTCTAAGATGACATGAGAATTCATAGCCTTAACCAGATTGGACTAGTTTATTACCAGGGCTGGGGATTTTAGGTACCCTGGGACTAAGCTTCCAGTAACACTAGTGCAAACTTGCTCCATGTGAAATTATCTTTCTCTGACTTGGTTTTGTGTCCTTTGAGTCTCTGACAAGGTTAATTTTCAAGACAGATAAAGATCCACAGATGACGAAGTTAGCTGTGTCTGCTGATGAGTCTGTAGTTGGTGTGACTGTAGTTCTCATGGAATAGCTTTGTAAAAACCATCTGCTGGTAAATGGGCAGGTTCTGCTAGTCATGCCTTAATGTCATTGTCTGGTTTGGGTTTCATTGCAAGTTATTTCAAAGTTTTCTCTGTTTTTGCATTGTACTAGAGTATTAGTGAAACTCGTTCAGAAGCTACCAGGAATTCGCCTCATCAACTAAGAAGCATTTTCCAAGAATTGATTAGTGAAATTGAGGGAAGCTGATGCTTCAGTTGTCTTTTTGCAGCAAATAAATGTTTTATAAATTTTTTATAACTAGGAAACGTGAGGAACTATAGTGCTAAAATATTTTTAAGTGAAAAACAGTTGCTCTCAAATGCTCGAAAGAAAGTAACAGAATCTACAGAAAATAGTGCTGAATTAACAGCATTGCTCATGCCTTAGTAAATGTTTTGATTTTCAAATAAGTATTGGAGTTACATAAGGGGAGAAGGAGAAAAAATAGTCAGAATTTTTAAAAATGTGAGAACTTTTAAGTTTTAAAACTGTTAAGTTATATTTGTGAAAAATATCAATAATGTCTTTTGTTATGGTGTCTTTGACATGGCTTAGACAGGGATTCCACTGTACTTTTCACTGAAGGAAACACACCAAAAAGCCACTTAGGACACCAAGAAACATTGCACATAAATCAACAATAATTTACTATTTACAGACAGACACAAAAAAGCCTTGGTGCTAGAAGTGTTCTGGTACATTGCAGCTTTACTCACAGCTATTGCATCAATGCTGTAATGGGAGTTTGAGGAATCTGAAAGATAGCTGTAAATGATCCTGGAATTTTATTCTCTGACTTCTCATTGAGAAATTTGATGTTTGTGCAAAGTGAAGAAATTCAGTGGTATATTGTGGGTACTGATATCAGCCAATGTCAAGAATCAGGTGCTATAGCATATAATGATGTATGATAATGATAATAGGATGAAAAGGGCCATAGAAACTACTAAATGTTAGTATTTGTAGCTTAGATTTTGAGATCAGGAACGTAAAACTGATCTGAGAGAGTGAAGAAAAGAGTGGTGTGGGTGGACTGTGTATGCAGAGAAACACATGGATGGATGATGGATGGGTGGATGGATGGATGGATGGATGGATAGATGGGCGGAGAGAGAGAGATAAAGAAATAGATAGATACCACTACTACCCCTTTGCTATGTATCCGTGTGTTAAAGAGTGACTCAACTAATCACCCGATACAGGAGTTGACAGGGGACATCAAATGTGGCACTGGAAGAAATCTGTATAAAACTAAAATAAGGTTTGCTTTACAGTGAGAGTAAAGGACACAGCTGAGAGGAATCTATATAAGTGATGGACGTCAGAGAATCTCAGGGGCTTTTGAAGAGCAAACTCTGTAGCTGGAGTTAATGCTTTCTGTATAGCAGTACCTACACTGAGAGCTAGTGTCTTGCCAACAGCCAATAATTTACGTCTTGTGAGAGGGTTTTTGTGTTTTGGGTTTTTTTGGTTTTGTTGTTGTTGATGTTTGTTTGTTTTTTAAACTTTTGTGACTAAGTTCCTGTGATGTTTTCAGGATTTTTTGATGCAAAATTGGCATTATTTTGCCATTTTATGATGGTCACATAGAGCATCACTTCCATCAGGGAAGCAGTCTTTTGCTTGATTGGTGCTGAAGAATACTAGTACAATTTGCCATTTCTTTTTAGTGGTCTGTGTTAATGTAACTTGAGGATGATATCCTGGAGATGAAACTCTTTAAGAAGCACTGAGGTGAATCTTAATATTTCTTACAGCATTTCAACTCGCCTGCCTTTGCATGTCTGCAGTAGTCTACATTTTACATAGTTAATGTTTGTTTCCTTTATAATTAGTGAAGACAAAAGCACTTTTTCAGCACAATTAACATGAGATATAAACATCTACTTTAGGATAAGGTGAATCACTAGAAGTGATTCTAGAAGTGATGCTAGAAGTGTTTTCTCTCCCTTGATGATAAGGGAAGTGTAGAATTACTAATTGCCTTTAGATGTGTAAAGTTCAGTGAGATGTGTCTGGTCATCAGACCTCATGTGTGATGTCAGTGAATCCATCTAGCCAGCAGACTGGTGTCAAATTTTGGGCTATGCATGTTAGCACAGTTAGAAATAGGAAGGTATAAATACATTAACAAGAGAAGTCGCAGCTCTCCTGTTTATATTGGAGTGGAATTTGGCCCCTAGATCTCATTCTTCACTCTACTCAACTCCTGCAGCAGACTTAGGTCTGCTCCCACTCATGTCATAGTTGTTCATCTCCTTGCCATCTTTACCCTCCGCTGCTGCTGTCTTCTGTAGTGTATGTAAGAAGACACGAGGCTCTGGAAGAAAAATCACAGAAGAGGAGAGGAATCGTGTGGTTTAGCTTCTGCAGTCAGTTTACCTGCACATACAGACTGTACAGCTCCTATTGTCAGTCAGAATAATGTTTTAGGGGAGCATACATTATTGGATATGGTTTATGTGTAATGTTAACAGTCTTGTCTTTTCATGTATGGGTTGAGAAAAATTCCATACGGGGCATTTTATTTTTTAATTAACTAAAAAGTCTTTTAAGTGGCTTGATAAATACCTTACACACATATTTGCACATTATGTCAAATGCTTATTGATTCAAATCTCTGTGTCTACATTGTCAGTTCCTTGATATTTGACACATACTGAAGCTTATTCATTGTATTCTTAGATGGGAACTTGTAAGTTTTCTTGAGAGTGGAGGAGGCAGGGTCAGCAAAGGGTAAGGTATTGCATTATGATCATACTGTACTGGTGTTACTTTGAAAATATTTCTGTTTTCCCATAGAAGTGGGTTGATGGTGGCCTTACCAATGGCCTTCCTATCTTGCCTGTTGGAAGAACTGTGACGATTTCCCCTTTCAGCGGTCGATTAGATATCTGCCCACAAGATAAAGGGCGTGTGGACCTATATGTTAAGTTAGCAAAACAAGATATGATGGTAAGTTGCTTGTTTATTAACTTAAAAAGACTAAATAGTACTTTTGCAGTTATGTTCATATTGACGTGTCTATTTTGTGCTTATGTATTAGCTTATGTAAAGTTTTGGCATTTTCTGTTTTGCAAATGGAGGTTAAACCTTTTTTTAAACACAAGGAAAGGGAAATGTAGAATAAAGAAGAAAGTTTGAAAAGCATTGATCTAGTACAAAATTGAGCAAATTGTAACAGGCTGTTCAGTGTAAATAATATTAGGTTTGCTTTACATATCAGCTGTCTTTGACTAAGCAAAATGTTTATAGAAAAAAATAAAGTCAGAACATTTCTTCATACATACTGAAATCAATCGTGCTAACTGAATTTAAAGGGCAAGTTTAAGTTGTACATTTGAAATGGTATATACAGTGACTTGTCACTGCATTGCTCAAGAGAGCTTCTGAACATTTGTGACTACAATGCTTTTTCAGAAGTTGTGTTAGACATTGCAGGAACATTTCTGTATATTGAAATATGAGACTGATTTTTATTGCCTCCTTTTCATTGCTGACATTCTGTCTTTGCAACCTTTGTCTCACAAACTTTAACCACAGTTTTGCTTTCTTCAACATGCTGAAAGAAAATCCTGAATAGTGAGATTGACTAGTGGTCAATAATATTCCATTAGAAAGATTAACAATAATGAATACTTTTTAAAACTTTCTTTGTAAGCAGTTTTTAATGTTTTTTTTTAAATTTTAATAAAATTAGTGTTATGTAATGCCTTTCTCAATTGGACCAATTTTTGAATCTTTATAATGTTTCACAGAGAGGTATTAAACATGGTAGTACTTGGTAGAGGTCATAAAGTATGAGATTATTGATTTCATATATCTTGGAAATGTATACAATCACTGTATATTTCTTGGTTGTGTTTTGTATCTAGAGGATGAAAAATGAGCTGGTGATTAGTTTAGAGACAGAAAATTAATTGCACAGTTACATTGCTTCTGGGGTCATGTGCAAACTTGGGCAGAATCCCAGGCAACATTTTAAACTATTCGATTTGAAGCACCTCTGCTTTTAGGGCCGTAAAAATGATCACTATGAATAATTTCATTTTGGCAAATTGTAATTGCATAAATTGAAGAGTTGTACATCTTCATTTATCTATTTTGGAATGTGAATAGTTTTCTGTCTCTCCATCTCCTAGTGTCAGAATTTGAATAATTGCTTCAAATAATGAAGATGATTTTCATATTGTTTTGAAAATTTGTTTATAATAATGTGGCTAAGTATTACATTAATTATATAAGCAAATTGTTCAGAACATTACTAATTATAGTTTTAGTCTGTTGTAAACAATTTAATAAAGTCTGTATTCAAGAATAAAGCTCCAAAATCTTTTTACATGATCACAGTGACCACTTAAGATGCTGAGTAGTTCTTCAGTTGTTGGTAGTACAAGCTACGTTTATACTCATATGTTAAACATTGCCTGGGAATATTCCCAAGACCATGTTTGTTTGCACTCGTAAGTTGTCAAAATATTTCCTTGCACAAGTTTAACATGTGCCAGCTACCACTCTGCCAGACAGTTTTGGGAGTGTTTCCAAAGTTAAAGTGTTTCAGAAACTTTGGGCAGTTTTACAGGCAGACAGTCTGTCTTGGATGCTGTGAGTTTAATTCTGTGTGTGTGGACTGCTTGTGCCAGTTTGTCCTGGCACTCAGCAGTGACCCTGGACGTGGTTAATTCCTGGTGTAGACAAAGCCATGCTGGTCTTTTCATTTTACATATGCTCCATGAAACAGATGATAGAACAGTCACATCTAGATAAGTTGCGTTAATAAACTAATTTATAGCTTCTTGCTCTGTTGCAGCTGTCTCTGGCCAACCTAGTAAGACTTAATCAAGCTTTGTTCCCGCCAGACCAGGAGAAAATGGAATCATTGTACCAAAATGGCTTTGACGATGCTGTACGCTTTTTATTGAAAGAAAACTGGTTTGAGTAGACAGCTCATAGAAAAGTAGCAAAACATGATGGCTGCCAAAACACAGCTACAGGCATCCTAGAGAATCTCAGGGATTGCTACCCCGTTCCTGTTCATGAAAGTAAAAATCCCAATGGACTTGCATCTGCTTCTGCTGAGAAAGTATCAGTTGCACTTCACAGAACTGTATAAACATGTCAGAACGGGAGCTGGACGTGCCTAGTGGATGTCTTGTTTTGAGGAGGTTCCACTTGGATTCAGTGTGCTTCAGCTGGGGACTTGAGTGTGGGATTTGTAAAAAGCTTGTGTTGTCATAATTACAGAAATTTGGAAAAGTCTTTATCAGTGTTATTTGAGAGGAGAATTGGTGTTATATCATGAAAATTAAAATCTGTATTGTTGACTTAACATAATTCTGCGTATTAGTTCTGTGTATTATTTGGATGCTCGCAGTGTTACTGATCTAAAATATAACTTGCACTGCTCTAAAGGACTTGAAAATTAAA
Source organism: Lycocorax pyrrhopterus obiensis (assembly GCA_014706295.1). Taxonomy (NCBI): domain Eukaryota; kingdom Metazoa; phylum Chordata; class Aves; order Passeriformes; family Paradisaeidae; genus Lycocorax; species Lycocorax pyrrhopterus. Next base: position 21,384,057 of record JACSVZ010000001.1, read on the forward strand.
TACTAGCCACAAGAAAATAAAACATTTGCACTCGTATGTATTTTTTCACATTAAAAGTTCTTTTTTCAGTGAATGTTTTCTTTTAAAATTTTAAATACTACCTGAATTTTGTAGCAGAAATGTGGTATAAAAGTAACTTGTAAAGAAGGGTGTAAAAATTGTTGTATTTATTACATTTTCTTCTTCTGCCAAAGTTCAATAAATATATTTTCCTGAAATTTTTGTCAAAAGTTCATTTACACTTTTCTTGGAATGCTATAACAACCTGATTATCTACTGGAGAGTAGTTGATGAGACTCAGCAGGTAATGAACTCAGATTCATGTATCTTGTTATTTTAACATTCACCTTGCATTGACTGCCTTAAGTTCAGGATTTCCAGTCTCACTGCCTAAATGCTAAAATCCACAGTTGTTTATTTAAAAGCAAAGAGTGTTTGGTTTATAAGTGTGGGGTTTAAGTTGATTTATGAATAAATAAAAAAAAAAAGTTAAAATTGGAGACTGAATCAAGTGTGTATGAAATTTTAGAATTCCTAAAAACAACTGAAAAACATGTGGTTAAGAAATGAATCCTTTATAGCTATTTGAAAGCCTCTTCAGCAAGTAACCACCTGATTTATATTAATATATAGATTGCATTACATTAGGAATCATGTGTAGGGATTGAATTACTTTATTACTGTTTTTGATAATGAAAGAAATGAAATAAAATGAAAAGACTGATGTAAAGCACCTTACATTCATTTTAGAACAGCAACCGTTTCTAAATGCATGGTTCCGTATACAGTGATAGTTATATACAGGATAGCTTGCATGACTTCCAGATCTTAGGATAGCATTTTTGCATGTAAAACTGAAACAATTGTAACCTGTGCCTCACTCACTTGCATTCTCATTTGTACAGAGGAGAGTTTCTAGCATGAATTGCGGTAGTAGATAATACTATTAAAAAGAATCTCTTCTTTGATGCTGATCTGCAATGGTCAAAGTCTCTGATTCAATGGTAACAACTCTCCTGGAATTCTGGTGAAATCTTGAAACAGCTCTTTTTCTCTCAGAGAAACTGAGAAATCTAACAAGATCTCTTAGACTTTGTTTTCTATTTACAGTAGTTTTATTCTACAGGGAGTGAATATGAGCCTTTTTGAATGGAGGAAGACCAGGGGTTTTTTACCACTTCACAAATTCTTCAGTTGATATGGATCTTTCCTAGCTAATTATCCTGACTAATAGCTGGAATTTTTTGTTAGAATGTCATAAATCAGATGTGCTGAAAAAGGATCCTTGCCACCTTATTTTCTCACAAAAGCCTAAGGTATTAGAGAGTCCTCTTTAACAGGTCCTAAATAAGTGGAGTTGCAAATCAGTTAGTAATCTCTTTGTCAAAATAAACCCCAAATAAATTAATTTTTAATTTCAAGAATACTTAGATAGATTCTGTTGCTTCTCTTCTTTTAGATGTGTTTTAGGTGTAGTCCTTGTGTGGCTGAAAGCAAAACCTGCACTCATCAGAATTTTGTCTTCTGATGGACTTGCTACACAAATAGGCTGCAAAACTATTTTTTAAAAAATGTTACTAATATCTTAAAAAGCTGAAGGAGATAAAACTTGCAAAAATTCATACCTACTTTGTACCATGATGCTATTGATAAGTGTTGCAATGATGATGATTGCAAATGATACTTATAATTTAAATAGAAAGTTCCATTTCTGCTGAAACCTTACTAGTTCTGCGGGCTGTGTTGTCTGGGAAACCATTGTTTTGATTTGTTTGGTCTTTTGATTCGTATTTCATGAATTCTTTTGAAAATCATTAGTACAAACACAGTCAAATCTGGAAGATGAGACAGGCTAAAGTAATACTTTCTCACAAGAATGAAAGTATTTTTTATTACAAAGCACGTGTTAATATCTGTGCTGATATTTCTTCAGACTATGCTAAGGATATGCTAAGGTACTTTTTCTTATTTATATATTCTGTACAGAAGTATGTTTAAACAGGTAGGACATACAAATCCTAAGAAATTATTTTATTCTTGGAATTCTTAATTTTCCAAGTTTCAGAAAATCAGTGAATTTTCATCTGAACATAGCAATGCCGTGCCTAGGATATTCAGGAGAAATTCTATATTTTCTAAGACCTCTGTTTTCCTAAAAGACTCTGGATGCTGAACTCTGCTCTGTCCTTGAAAACTTTGGTCATCTTTGTGTGTAGAGATTGGAAATTAATATCACTATAAACATACAACAGCTACTTTGTTAGCTAATAAAAATAATGGCTGGGAGTACTAGGCTAAGCAGTAATGTTCATCATCCAAATGTAGGTACTTCCATGAATATCTGATGCCTGGATAGGTATTTTATTTCTCCAAGAGCAGTTCTTCGTATGAACTTCAATACCTGTCGTTTCTCCTATCTCACTCTTCACGCGAACATTAATTTCAATCCTTTTTCCTGTGTTCTTTCATTTCTCTGGGGAAACTATATGGCATGCATGCTATTATTATATATATTTTTCTGGGGTCCACTGAAGTGTTTTCCATCCAGTTTTCCGCAGAATGCATCTTGAAATGTGTAATTACTGTTAAAGTCTAGTTGAGCGTGTGTTAAATAATCCTTAATACCAGATGAAGTAATTGGAATTTACTGTTTCAATTACTATTTTCCTTTAGCTTGTCTGCATATTTCTTACCAGAGAATATATTTAAGTGATTTGAAGGTAAACTTGAGCCCTACTAAAATTATCAGGAGTTCTGCCTCCAATCCCTGGAGGACTGAGACTCCATTGCTCAGATATTGGGTCATCGACTTGAGGTTCCTGTTTTAAGTCGTTTGTAACTGAAGACATGCTCATGGTCCAGAGGGACCTGGGCAGGCTGCAGAATTGGACTGAAGAGTATCTCTCAGATTCATCAAAGAAACAGGCAAGTTCCTGCATCTGCTTTGTACAGAAGATCCTGAGGGGCTACTGAGGGACAAAAAAAAGACCATGAGCCAGCACTACGCTTTCGTGGCAAAGGCATCCAACAGCGTCCTGCCTTGCATTAGGCAGAGCATTGCCAGCAGTTCAAGGATGAGGGTCCTTCTTCTGTACTCAGAAGATGCTGGACCAGATCTGGAATGCATTCTCCAGTTCTGGGTTCCCCAGGATAGGAATATTTCTGGAGTGAGTCATCTGCAAGCCCGTGAAGATGATTAAGGACTAGAGAGCATGGGAGAGCTGTGATTGTGTATCCTGGAGAAGAAAAGGATCAGGGGGATCTTACCAATTTGTATAAATACCTGCAGAGGACAGAGCCAGGCTCTGTTCAGTATCAGAGGACAGGATCAGAGGCAACAGGCGCAATATGAAACACAAGAAGGTCCATCAGAACATGAGGAAAGTCTCCTTCCTTGGAGATATTCAAAAGCCATCTGGACAAGATCTTGGCCAGCCTTCTCTATCTTGGGTAAGGGTGTTGGAATACATGATCTGCAGAGGTCCCCTCTAACCAGTGCTTCTGTGGTTCTTTGACTTACTGCGGTCAATGTATATTTCATATAAATATTAATGTTCTTAACACTACAATATACATTTAAAAAACAAAGCATAAATTAAAAAAAGGGTATTTCACACATCTGATATTAAGAATTATTTGTATTCTATACTCATTCTGAATTCAGTCCTGATGTTTCATTCTGTGGTAGACTTCCATAAAAATCCATGACATTGCTGTTGGTGTTAGATGATAGAATATATTACATGTTATGTTTTTTCAGTTCCCCTGAACTTGCTGAATTTTTAACCTTCCAGAGTGGAAGTTCATGTCCAATTCTTTGGAAGCAACTTTCAGCTGTTTCTGAGAAGCATATGAAAAAACTGCAGAAATCACACTGACCTTCATTCGAAGGGACATTGATCTGAAGTGGAGGCAACGTTATCAAGTGGAAAGAAAAGAGCCCAATTTGTGAGTTACCTGAATTGGGTGCTTTTTAAACACACCTTCAGTTGAGTCTGTTGGATTAGGTATGAACTGACTACTGCCTTTAGTTCTTCTTTGAAGAACTGCATCTGTGGCTCAGACGGACTTCGCACCTCACATCTAAAATGATGGAATTGCTATATCTCTGCCCTTAAAGCTCTATGTTAAATATGTAAACATTCCATGTATTTAACCCCTTAATATTTAACCCAATTTATAATTTTACCTTTAAAATTAAGAATTTGGATATATATTATATGCAATAGGGATTTTATTCTTAAAAGAGTTTCAATATAGGAAATTTGAAGTGCTTCTGAAGAGATAGTTTTGCTGGAAAAGAAATGAACTACATACTTACTTCCACAATTAAAATTTGATTTACTGACTCTGGAAACCTAAATATGTATGACTGAAAATGGAGTCAGTTCCCAGTTTAGGTAGAGAAGGAGGGAAGACCATTGTTTACTTCTCAATGTCCAAATAATAACAATAATAATTTTTCAAAAGATGCTTCATAACTGTTCTTCTCTATCTGAATACTCGAAGTCAATCTTTCCCTCTGAAAGTCACATTTCACTTTGTCTAAATGTATTAGCCAGCACTTTCACCAAAAAGAAACAAATGTTCAGATAAATTTCTTAAAATTATTTGGCATTTTTACTGTTACAGAAAGGAAGAATTTCAAAAAAAAAGGCTAGTGATGAAGCTGAATCCAGTGAGCAGTGTGTATCAGTTCTTACAGCACAATTAAAGTATAAGGCTGTAACCATTCATTTTATTCTATGAACTGTTTCCTTTCACATATTTACAATTGTAAGCAACTTCAAAACACAGTATTCAGCTTGCAGCATTTCACTGTGAAAAAAATTAATTTCCTTCAAGTCACACATACATAACTATGCTAAAGTTGCATTTCCTCAAGTACTATGCAAATTATGATAATCTCTTTCTATGCATCTTAGTTGTATTGTTGTTATTTCCTTAGATTCCACAACTATTCTAAGCACTTTAAGACAAGTTTAAAATACACATTTTTAATCCAAATAATTTCTGTTACAGTCCTAGATACGGTACATAAGCCTTAGAGTAGTAAACTGTGTAGTTTATCTACCTGCCAAGATTATTTTGGTAATTAATATTTCTTTGAAAAACATAGAAGCTATGACTTCTAAAATCACGTTAGGTATTTTCATTATGTTGGAATGAAAATGTGTATTACAAGATGGCATAGCAGGCTAAATAGCTGAGTGGAAAGAGTTGCAGGGATTTGTAAATATGGGGGATATGAAAGGAGTTAGAAATAATGTCAGACAGCGCTCTGGGAGCACGTGAGGAATTCCTCTCTGACAATCTGTCATTACAGTGGACAGATACTATTCTACAGAATTACATTTTTAAAGCAAAGAAGCTGCCTTAACCTGGGTGAAAAAAACCCTATAACTGTGTGCTTTTGTTTGAAGTAGAAAAAACCCCAATATACATGGTCAGATATGTTGGCATTGAAAAGAGTTTTGAATACCTTCATCTTTCACAGTATTTTGGTGATAGTTACATACATTAATGCTCGTTTCATTTGTATCTGTGTGGAGTGACAAGTTCTTTAACTTGAAATAAATACATGAACAAAAAACATTCGAGGTTAACAGAGAGATTTTTATGTATGTTTCTTTTCTACCTTGATAGAAGTAGCATCACACATGCTCGTATCTTGGTTACAACTGCACGCACCTTCTTTTTCATATCGTCTCCCTTCCAGTGTCAGAGTCCTTATTACTGACATATCTTCATATTCTTGATTAAACCCATTATTAACTGGTCTTGATGGCTGGTCATAAATCCATTCAGTTTGCATGCTAGCGCTGCTATCTGTATTTCTCGACGTATTCTTGCGTTTCGTATGGCACTGGTGAATCTGTTACAATAGGCACAACAGCATATATTGTTAGGCAGTAAAAATGTTTCCATCAGATACCTCATCTGTTTAGAGAGCAGATGGCTAACTTTACTGGAATATCAGTCCAGTGTTTATTCTGAATTGGTTTAAAAGTTGTTACCCATATCACAGTCAAAATGAAAAGTGAAAATACTAATTTTAACTACACCTTAATAAATTGTCAGAGAATATTAATTACTATTATTTTTAGTAGTAAAAATGTTAGGAATAGGTAAGCTAAGTTACTAATACCTATGTAGTTATTGTTTTATAGCTTATTTAGTTCTAACTTAATAAACAAGTGGAATATAGCCAGATGTGGGCCATTATGATACAGCAGAATAATTATGGTCTATTTTGGTTTAAAATTATTTAGGATTAATATCTTACAGTGTTAGATTAATTCCTTACAGTTAATTAGCATCTTATATGATGAATTCTAAGCCTTTTTAGGTAGCAGAGTAAGGGTGATTCATATTGTACTCAAGCAATGGGCTGAAAGTGTGTCTGACTGTGTACCAGTGGTTTCATGTAATGCTTCTCCAGTTCCCAATATTATCCTCCAAAATGTTTGTGTGCTGTTACTTTTGAAAAAAATAGGGCATGGGAGTGGTGGGAGAGACATTTTCATTGATTCTTGATTCTTAGGTGGTATAGACAGGGTTTCTTGGAGGTAGATGTCTTCTTTTGGGGAGGATCCCCAGGCAAGCACTTGTAATGATGCAGTTGTCAGGCACAGGTGTCGTTGGGATAGTGCCTTGCTGTGTCCTACTCTAGACTTGGAAGTCCTGAGAGTGTTTGGCAGAAGTAAGAAGCAAGGCAACAGCTGAGTGGATTTTAGACTCAGAAGAGGCAGATCAGACTTCTTTTTGAGGTGTGTACAGAAGCTGCCTTTAACCAGCCATGACACACTGGATTTAAGCAGTAGACTATAAGGGCCAAAGGACCTTTGAGTCATCCAGTCCCACTTTCATTAGTTTACACTCTGGTTTTGACACAATGTGCATTTTCATGGCAGGAAACATTTGTCATTTAGTAAAGAAATTACCTCTAAATGTTCCTAACTTTATAAATGTCAATGTTCTATGTGGTAGGTTGAGCCCAGCCAGCAGCCAAGCATCTGCAGAGCTGCTTGCTTGCTCGCTTCTCCATCCCCAAACTGGGACTGGGGAGAGAATATGAAGAACAAAACCAAAAAAACTCAGGCATCAATATAAAGACAATTTAACAGGTGAAGGAGAGAGGAAAAAAAGAAAAAAAAAAAAAAGAAAAGAAAGCCAAAAACCTAACAAACAGAACAACAAAAAACCCCCACAAGTGATGCAGGGGAAATCACTCACCACCTCCATCCAGCAAAGCAATGCCCAGCCAGTCTCGGAGCAGTAGGTAGCTCAAAAGCAACTCCCTTACCCTAGCTTTTATTGCTGAGCATCTCTTGTCTGCTCCCAGCCTCCTCTTTGGAGCAGCAGAATGAGAAACAAAGAAAGCCTTGATGCCATTCAAACACTGTTCAGCCAAATCACTGCTGTGATATCAACACTGTTTTAACCAAACCCAATCCAAACCAGCACCATTTGGGCTGCTATGAAGAAAGTAAACTCCATCCCAGTTTATTGCTGCTGCTTGCTAATTGTGCTCACAGTGATTAATTTTAGGAGAGACTTGGTTGGCTGACCTTATATATTCAGATGCAATACATCCTGTCAGGCTTGTGCTTCTGTTGTATTTTAGCACGGTTTGACTCTTTACCACATCGCTCTCTGGCATGAGTTCACTGTGCCACTCAATACTCATATCTTGTCTCCTACTGCCTGAGTTCTGTGAGCATTTCTTGCTTTGTTGTGGCTTTGAGGTAACAGTACTTAACAACTGGTTGTTAAAGAAAACAAAACCCAAACCTTGACCTAGAAGGGCACCGTAAATATCTTTGTAATTCTTGTAACTTATGTCACTGGTGCGGAGTCTTATGTGATAATGAAGTTCTTGGCTGTCTGGCAGTATCAGCAGAGAGAGAATGGTTGCCATAATACCAGAGTCAGTAACACTGAAGTAGCAGTACCTTTAAGCAGCACAAGCTGAGAAAGAGAGAAGAGTGAAGGAAATCTTGCCTTTCAGTCAGGATTTGGCTCTCTGAAAGATCCATCTCTCTAGAGTTAGAAGAGCTACTGGTTTAAAACTCTGTTGATTCCTCCAGAGCTGAGTTTTGTTCCCCTAAGCCTGTGTAAGTCTGGTACCTATTCCCTCTTGATCTGATTTAGCACATTTTTTAACTTTTAAGGGGCTCTACAATAGTAACTTTGAGGAGAGATATTGGTGAAACAGAAGGAGTTTTTGAGGTCTCAAATAAATTATAATTTGGAATTACACTTCCAGGTACAGACCTGGTAAAAATAAGTAGAGCATGTTGTACTGTTTAGGGTTAGGCAGGAATGTAGTGTCATCCATGCTTTCAAGGACTTGTGATGCTCATTTGCCTCAAGTTATGGCATAGCTCAGCTGGCTTCAGCACAGGCTTGTTTGCTTCCAAATGGTTTCTTTTACATGAAGGATATTACCAAGTAGGATCAAAGTAGAGCTATTCATTTACTGGCTTTTTAGGATTTGTTTCCATAAAAAGTACTTGATTAAAATGATTATGAAGTTTTTCCTGAAGTGGGGAACAGAACTACTACTAGGAAAGAGTGAAGGACTTTTAAAATACAATGGGAAGCATACAAACTCACCCTAGGTTTAGACATTTTTGTATACAAACAAATGTTTTTTGTTCTCTTGCAAAAGTCTTTCCAAGTATTTCAGCTGTCAGGGTGCTGCACTGCTGGCCAGATAAATGTCCAGCAGTGGCCCAAACCAGCTAGTGGGTGGGGGTGGGCAAAAAGCCCTGGTATGACTGGTTGGTTGTAGAGAACATGAGTAAGACAAAAGATGAGCAGAGAGTGATATGTGTCCAGAGGAGCTCATGAAATTAGGAGCTAGTGCCCAGAAGCGTGAAACAAGCAGGATGTGTTTCAAACCACTGATCACTTTAGACATTTGTTTTCTCTTTTGTTTCCAGGGAAAAGTAACGAGATCAGCCAGCAACATAGAAAATAGCTTCCCTGTTTTCAGCAAGCTCAGAAAAAACCCCCTTGTACTTAGTCTGTACATCACAGCTTCCCTTTTTTTTTTTTTTCCACGGCCATGCCCTCAAAACAGAGTGGGGGCTACACCCCTAACTCTTTAGTTAACAGAAAATAGGGGGACTTTTTACTCAATCACAGGTAAATCTTCAGGCTAATTTGCTTATTGTTTCTTTCCATCAGAGGACACTACCCATCTTTAGGTTTGTGTTATTTGTTTTTGAAGTTATTACTTACACCAAAAGCTATGATAACTGTGGTGACAAAGATGGTGTATCCAAGAAGAAGGAACCAACCCCACCAGATCTCATCCGACGTTGTACAGTCTTTGCATTTCAAATCTGGAACAAAGAGAGGGAAAATTAAGTATTTGAGTAGAAATTGAGTAAGCATTTGAAATAGAAAAAAAATCAGCTTTTCTGATAAGATTTCATTTGAAGAATTAGCGAGAACTGACCAAAAAGCACAGTTGTCTTTGTTTTAGTCACATTTTCTTTTACTGTTTTTTCAGGGGTAAATCTTCTCAAGAGAGCTCTCATCTTCTTTTTACTCCAGACATGAGGTTTTTGAACCTGTTGTAAATTATTTATGCAATGGAAAGTAAATAAGATTCTCTGTATATTAGAAGTGGGATATCTGAAAACATCTGTTATGTAGAAAAAGCAATGTAAATGATAATTATCTTACCAAGTCTCAACTTTTTCTTCCTTTTTTTTTTTTTTCAGGCTAAAACAAACATATGTTTATGGTGTAATTGTCAATAGAATTTCCTTGGTCTCTGGTTTTTAAGGGACTCTGAAAAATTTTTGGACAATTGTTAAATACAATGTGAAATCTGGAATGAGAGAACTGCTTTGTGGCATTTTAGCACTTGCTAACCTGATTTTCTGGAAGTTCACATGAAGAAAATTTGGCTCGTGTGAAATAGTGTCACAGTCACTGAGGCCATATGCTCAGCAGAATTCTGGAAATTCAATTCATAATTAGAAGATGGGGAAAAGTTATAAATTATTGAAAAACATTTTACCAGCAAATGGAAAGAAATCTCTGCTTCCACATATCCCTACTTCTGTGTAGGCTCTCTAAAAAAACTCACACTGCTGTGTGAATTTACTGTACATCTTTTGACAAACCGGAAGAGAAAGCACAAACTGCATTTTTCAAGAGACCATTTGTTTATAAAGACTGAAGAAAATTATAAAAATTGTTATCAGGGGCTTGGTTTGGGTGTTTTTAAGTTTGGCATAAAGACTCAGCAAATGTTTGTGGAGGAGATTAAGAAAAAGTATTAAAATAAATACATAAATTCAGATGCCATATATTTTGATATATAAGTATTTAGAATTTTATAAAATATATAGTCACTGTTCTACAGCACAATGAACTGAACTGGTTTAGATCCACAGAAACTCACTGTCACTGAGAAGTCTGTCCAGCTGTATAAATAGGTAGCACCAAACAAAAGTTGTGCCTACCCTCTCATACTCATATGACTGTTCACTGCTCCTCCACACCCTTCTTCTGGCAGACACAAGCAGTGGGAGACAAGGCAGAAAGGCTGAAGGAAAATTTATTTCACCTTGCATACATCAAGTCTCTTTTCTGTCACTCCCTTGTCTGTCACTCTCAAACGCTCCTTACCATGCACAGTCAGTTTGGTGCCGTTTCCACACTTGCCCTGGATTTTCTCTGTTAGCATCACATCACAGAAATAGGAGTTACTGGTGTCCTGGTCCACGTTGCTCAGTTTTAAGATGGAGAATCCCCTGAGGATGTTTTTTGTAATGTGCACCTCTGGCCCGCCTGTGCTGGGGCTCGACTGGAGACTCGGCTGGTTGTGGCAGTCAGGACCTTTCCTCCAGTACACGACTGGCTCCTCGTTCTCATCACTGGGGTACTCAAACACACACAGCATCCACACTGTGGAGTTGAGGAGCACGCTGGCATCTTCAGGGTATTGCATGACCGACAGCTCTGGCCTGCTGCTGGCTGTGGGGTGTAAATAAAGCACATGCAAGTAAATAGAGGAATGCTCTCGTCAGAAGGGTGGTCTTGGCCAGTGGAGTGCATGGGTGTGGCTGATACACGGCTGTACAGAGAGCCACAGCTACAGGTGCGTACAGTGAAAGGTGCACTCCAGTGTAGTGAACAACAGTTATGCCTTACAAGAAGCCATAAAACCAGGTTGCCATTGTAAATGTCCTTGTATTTGTAAAATTACTTTCAAATGAAACAGGTTTATCTGTTAAGGGTTGCATATGCATTTTTATGTGGAGTATAAGTAATTGGAAAGTCAGGAGTAAGAGCAGATAAAACTTTGTTTAAATATAGAAGAACAAAATACTAAGATTTTTTAAATATATGGTTATTCCTGGTTTTGTATAGTCATTCTTTTCAGACTTTTTGTCATTTCATAGTATCATAGAATGGTTTGGGTTGAAAGGGACCTTAAAATTCCTCTAGTTCCAACCTCCTGCCATGGGCAGGGACACCTTCCTCTAGATCAGGTTGCTCAAAGCCCCATCCAACCTGGCCTTGAATGCTTCCAGGGATGGGGCAGCCACCGCTTCTCTGGGCAGCCTGTTCCAGTGCTCCACCGCCATCACAGTAAAATATTTCTTTTTAATATCCAGTCTGAACCTTACCTCTTTCAGTTTAAAACTGTCACCCTTGTCCTATCACTACATGCCCTTTAAAAGGCATGAACATTGAACATAAATACTAAGAAATGAATTTTCAGAAATTACGCATCTTTATTGAAAGAGATTCCTGAAAGCTAATATGAAACACCTTTTAAAATGATAATAATCCAGAAGAGTTTCCAGGCCTCACTTTTAATTTGGGTGAAAAATAAATATCTTAAAACATCAGTATAGCATATCAATAGCAATATTTCACTACCTATAGAAAACCAGTCTCACCTCAGTTGAATGAAGGCGAGGTAGATAACTCTGTGAAGGGAAAGAGATGGTTCATACCTGAAATATCCTTTGCATTTTTATCAGGCTATAAAAAAAATTAGTCCCAAATAATATTTTATTTTTTTTAAGTTCTTTGGTGCAACACTTTCAAAAGTTCTCCAAGACACAGTTTTATAAACGTCCTGAAACAATATATTGTCCAATTCAACTAATTATAAAAATACCAACGTAGATATGAACCCATGTTTTTTACTTTTGCATTCAGATATAATTTAAATTTTGTGTCAGATGGACTTTTAATTTATATCTACTCTTTTAGTTATTTTTATACTTTTTTTTCCCTAACTTTTGCTTTCCTCCATAAAACAGCAGCTTGAAGAGTTTAAGGAGTAAAACTGAGCAAATGACACTTTCATCCTTGATTATTAAATTAGCATTCTGTTGCTCAATCAGTTGGGTTTTGGTGAATTCTGGGCTAAAATAAATAAACAAAAAAATCCCTACTTACCAAAGTGAGTGAAGTAAGTTGTCATAATTAATATACCAAATTGCATCATTTTCTTGGGATTGCTAATGCAGAGATTTTAAAACCTCGGCCGAGACTACTGATAACACAGCTTTCAGCAAGTAGTTGAAAAGCAAATTCAAGCTCTGCTAAAAACATGTTTTTAATCTTGTTTTTAAGGGGAGGTTCTTGTGGTTTCATTCACTGTAACTATTTCCCTTTGTACCATCAGACATCTTGGACATTGCAACATATTAGCTTTGAATATAGTTTCAAATTTAACTGCACTGAGATTATTTTTACATTCTGAGAATTTTCTTCAGATGACTAGGAGTAGGACTGGTTTTGTATAGCAGATTTTCTCGAAGCTGCCCATCTCAAAAAAAAAAAGCTAAAACCTTCAAAGATTGAGAGCAGTGCATATGATGTAATACAGCAAAGTTTGCAGTAGACACCTAATTCTGATGCTTTTCCTCAAAGTTCCATTTGCACCTTAAACACCACATGGATGAAGATGACTTTGCTTTATCTAGTATTGGTCCAATTAGAGAAGTCAAATGTACTACAGGAATGATTCAGAGGAAACATTATTTCTCTTTGCTGAAATGATACTGAGTGTCTAATTATCACTCCGCAGTCCAGGACCTGTGAATATTAGCTGCCAAAAACTATAAGATGGCAAAGAGGGCAATGTATTTAACCTCCTAATATTTACCTTCAGAATCTACAGGAGCCCACTAGGATAGTTAACGTCCTTGTAGCCTCTTCTATAGACTTAAATTTCATCCAAAAAGTTACTCCTTGGCTTAGTTAAAGCTTGTTACCCAGCTTCCCTGCCTACAGATTAAAGGTTTGGGTTTGACTAAGAGATAAGTTCCATGGGAATATCTAGTTTTGATCTGAAGCCTTTGAAAGACAGTCAACACACTGAATGGTCACTGCTGCAATGACTAGTCACCATGAATGACTGTGCCTTAATTTGTATTCTGAGCTCTGCCTTCAGCTTCTCATCACTGAAACAGCTTTGCATCTCCTCTATAGCCCTTTAGTACCCCCACCCTTTTTTTTTTTAAGGTGGTACTTATACATTATGTAGGATAATTTTCTGAGATTATTTTTCAAAAAAAAATCCAAAATTTCTTGCAGCTGTTGTGATTTAAAGCTGGACTCCTTTGAAACCCCTTTATTCAGGGTTTAAAAATCTAATTTCTATTCCTTTGTTCCTCCATCTTGTTTATAGATACTAGAATATTCCTCCACAGTCCTCCTGGGAATTCCCTGTCAATTGATTTTCTATTTGAAATGTGTCTTTTCATAGTCACTGCTTTCTTATGTGGTACAGGAATATCACACATTCCTTAAACAAATTTAAGGCTACAATCAAACCCTCCAGCTTTCCAGTAGATGCTATTTAACTCGGTGGTAACTTTCAGGGGTGTTTTGTTAAACTGATCTTCAATCACTGATTTTATACTCTAGTAATAACTTGCACTTATGTATTAAAAAAATCCATTCTCTTAATTTACATTCATTCAAAGGTACATCCCAGGGGAAAAAAAACCCCACAAAACTAATTGCATTACCTCATTTTGTTATCAGCAGATATACACATGTATTTAATTATTTTTACCAACTTTTGAATATAAGAATATCTAATTGGATAGGCTTCTTATTCATCATATCTGAAACTAACTAGGTTAAATACAGAAACAAAAAGAAAGTGCAAACCAGCAAATTTCCTGTTATTAGATAGTAACTCCTCAGATAACACTCTACTTTTATCTATAACATTTTGAAAAACAGTGATAAAAGCCTTTTAAAATACTGAATTGAATAGAAAAAAAAAGAGAAAACTGATCAAAGACAAGCATAAATAAATTAATGAAGCTAGTCTAGGATTCACATGTGCATTGAAGCAGCTATTCAGTATCTAAACAAACAGGGTGGGTTGTTTTTTTTTTTTTTGTTTGTTTTTCCTGAAAATTAATTTCATTAATGATATAGCAACGAAGTTATTTTATACTCTAACTCAGTGTTTATCGTAGTATTTTTATTCAATGAATTTGGTACTGGTAAAGTTTAACATGGTCCTAATAATATGTAATTGCAAAAGTGCTGAACTATACTACTGAGTAGAATTGCAGGCTGAAAATAAGCATTGGTTTATTGGCTGAATATTTAGAAAACAGGAAGTCTTGCCTGCAGTTGTGACTAACTAAACCATTAAAAATTTCTATTTTAATTGCTTGAAGTTTCTGTGCTACTGGTATACAAGGCAGAAAGTAGGCATTATCTTTCTAAAATACTAGAGAAAATTACTAATGAGCTGAAATCCTGCCATAGCCTTGAGGTTTGGCTCACCAAGATCTATGTTCATACTTATAGACAAGCTTGTGCTTAATTCTTTTTCTATTCATTAAACATGTTTGAGAAGAAGCTGTGTCCCACAGGAGTGACAAGCATGTGACATAAGCACTTTCAGGATGAGAAATCAGATGACTTTTGTACTTAGCTATGCAAGTGAAACCTGTGGCCAAGAAAACATGATGACAGATTTGAAATAATGAAGAGTTTAAATAGGATGAAATATAAAAATGCTCTTTTATGGCATAGAGTAGGAACTACTAAAATGCCCTTGAATAAAAAGTACTTTTACTCTCTAGCAGAGAAGAGATATTAATCTTTAAATATTTTATATTTTCCCTGTGCATTGAATGGCTGATAGAGAAGATTTTAAGGTTTGAAACTTCCGACAAGTTAGGAAATGGGCAATGACATTATAAATCTTAAAAAGAAGTGCATAGCTTTGAGGTATTTAAGGATCAGGGGATCAGTGTGTAGATCTATTTCAGGACCATCTCATGATGATGAAAATAAGAATTGGGTCTATGATGATATTAAAGAGGTACCAACATATAAATACAATCATATTTAGATTTTCTGTCGTGTCAGTCCTATGTGGTTTCTTATTCCAGCTTCAGCTGTAAATCCAGGGAATTTAGAAAATTGTGTCTGATTACCTGAAAAGTATATTTTTCATTTTCTGCTGAAATAAGGATTCGATTTAGGCTTATAAAAATGTCAATATATACTAAAAAGGCCTTAATTCCACCTGATTATTGTCCTCCCACAGGACTGAAGAAAAACATGGAGGTATGTAATGAGTAGACTGTAGCTCCTATTGATGCCTTAGGTTTTAACTTTTATATTTTTTAAACTCTGTACTGCTTAGTGTGCAACTTTGAAGCTTCTTGTAGCCTGTTACTTTCTGCTCTCTCATGCTAGTTAGACATAACAAAGCCTCTCCGGACTGCTCTTCAAGGACACCTGGACCATCCTGAGCCCAAGGGGTGTAAACCAAGGAGTCTCTGAAGGGGGGGTAGCTAAGGGGAATTACATCATTAAACTGGGGCTTTAATTGGAGAATTGACCCTGATATGCAAATGAAAGAAACTTATAAAAGTGTGGAAAACTCGTGACCTGTCGTCCATCTTGGGGTCCATCTTGGCAATAGCCTCTGGCTCCCCAGGGTGTACCTTGAAGGCCCTTCAAATAAATACCTACTTTTGTTCCTTTACTCTGTCTGGTCTCTGTGTCTAGGAGGCCTGATAAGGCATCACTATCACTTACGTGACAGTTGAGAATGTAACTGAGTGGCTGCCTCACTGCTCTGTGGTTGCAGTCTGGAGGAGTGGCATGATTATGTAGTGGCTAAATGAAAAACTAGTATATAATTTGTTTTGATAACAGTACCACCAAGAGATGAGAAAATAAATGTTGTGCTAATTTCCAGCTGGAGAAGTAAAAAAGGATAACAAGACATGAGAGATGAGTCAGTCTCAGACAGTAATAACCTTTACCAGTCCTCATTTGGAGGTATTTGTCAGTGAGAAGCAATCAAGCATTTTATGAACTCTTTAAAAGTGGAGGTAGATGTGGCTGTATGAAATAAAACAGTGCCTTGTAGTTTGACAACTGCCCCAAAACAGCTACTTTACAATATAGAACAACTTAAAATAGGCGTCTCCTTAGCATATGTTAAACAAGTAGCATAACTTGCATTCAGTTTATTGTTTAGGTTTATTTATTGAAGTCCAACAAAGCAGGCAAACACAATAAAAATCTTCCTAATGGTGAAAAACAGCAGACCTCTGGAATAGCAGCTCTGGTAAGGGTGGAGACCTTTGAGAACAATGAGGCAAGAATGACACAGATGTCATGGATCCAGCAGTGGCTGACAATGGAGGATGTGATTCGTTGCTACTGAGTGTGTATGGCCTCAGGATTTCTCTGTGTTTTCTACTCAGGTGTACAAGGTGAGAGACAGTTGCAGCAATAGCACAGACTGAGAGAACCTACCTGACTCCAAAGCTGCTTCATGACCAGTTCCTGAAAACTTCAGAGAAAACCTGCAGGCTCTCCAGTTAAAGCCGAGGATGTAAGCTCCTGCTGGGTGTCTCCGTAACAATGCATTGTCTGTCCTAGTAGGAAGTTGAAGTCACTGCACAATCCTTTTTAATGAAAAACAGGAAAATACAGGAGTATAAATTAAATTCAGAAGGGAAAAGCAAATACTCTAATGGTACCCTACATTCCCAACTGGGAGAGAAAATGGATGAAAACACAGATGAAATATGGAAGAGCATGTAGTCTTATTTGACCAAATTTACAAGCTTTTTTTAATTATTTAGCAGTTCCTAATTTTTACAGTCAAGAGAGGGCATGCCATCAACACCAGAATATTTACCATGTGTATACATCTGTTTACTAACCACTGTGAATTAAAAATGCCATTAATCATTTGAAATCTGGAAACCAAATTTATGCAGTTTTCCCTTCAATAAGTTGTTCCATCCCTGGAAGTGTTTTGGGCCGGGTTGGATAGAGGTCAGAGCAGTCTGGTCTAGTGAAAGGTGACCCTGTCTATGGCAGGGGGGCTGGAACTAGATGGTCTCTAAGGTCCCTTCCAGCCCAGACCATTCTATGAGAAGCAGGTATGGATAGAGATGCCAACAGTGCATGTCAGTAGTGGATCTGCAGCTTGGAAATTAGAGTAAGTTGTTTCTGAAATCAGCTACCCCAGGATTGTTACGTGTTACTACTAAATTGAAAACTAGTTACTGTTTAAACAAAGATCTTTAGAATAAAATAGCTTGATTGAATTTTAAAAGGAAATGTTATGCAAGTAAGAAAACTGACTGTTAATAAACATTACTGGGTGGACTCTTAGCTGCTGGTTTAATCAGAAAAGTTGGAGGTAAAGAAGAGGATACTTTCCGCACAGAGCAGTGTAGAATCTGTCACCAGTTCATTTCTCTCTCTGGACACATCTACATGCTTTTCCCTCTATATGAAGCATGCTTCCACATTCTGGAGGCTTCCATATTCTCTGAGTAGGCATGGAATAAACTTAGACTAAAACACCTGCATTTAGCTGTCTGTGTGTGTAAGGAGTATTTGATCAGTCACCACAGTCAGCGGAGATGCTGGCATTGTATGTAGAGGAGTCTATGAGACACTTCAGCTGGCCAGCTCATAGGAGTCTACAATATATTGAGATGACTTAGTCTTCCTGGGGATTCTTTTCTTGATCCAGCACAGAGAGATCCAAAACAGTTGTTAAATCTTTAACAAACCACTCAAGCTGGCTAGTGGCACTAAATTCTATCAGGCTGCATGAATCAAAATATTTCGACCAAAACTGACACAGTGGTTCAACATTCTGATCCTGGAGATACCTGAAAGTGGTAATTCCATAGTTTCACTAATCATATATGATCTGCTACAACTGCATGTATAGGCCCAATCCTTCATAGGGGTTTAGAGGATTCTTAATGTGCGTGGTCAGCTCTGAACTGTCTCAAAAAATCTGTAATGAGCATCTTATCCTGATGTTTTACAGCACTTGCTTAAGAAATGAAAGCTACAGTGTTTCCTCAGCTTATGAAGATGAAATTTTGCATTTCACAAAGCATCAAATCTCAGTAAATGTCAAGCTATTATAGAGTCGAAACACCCTTCCTTTGCTGTTTTTTTCTCCATCTTCATTCCCCTGGCTCTCATCTGCATTTAAAGTGGAGATCCCCTGATCTGGAAGTATAATTTACCCTGTTAAATTGCAGAAAGTTTACTGCAGTGCTTTTCACTGTCTGCTGATGCACCAGAGAAGGCAATCGGTTTATCAAATAGCCAAAAACCAAATTACTTTGTTTTTTATAGGTCAATATCAAACCTTTAAAATCCATGCAGAAATCTCAAGGCAGCTAGTGCAAAGCACAACATTGTCCTGTTATGTATTCCCACTGAGAAATCAATTCAGTAAAGAAGCCATAGATTTTTATATTAGCTTTGGTTTCTAAGGTCGCTTGAGATGTAACTACCTTTAGGGTGCCCTGTGATAAGATAGTCTCAAAACTCTAGACACAAGAGTCCCAGAAAATGAATGAGAATTCCTCTTGAGATAAGTTATCATGTTCTGGTGGTAGGACACTGTCACACAGAAAAGAAGAAATACCTTCTTGCACATCCTGTTTTTCTCAGTGATGATATAATTGTCATGTAAACTGATGTTACTGGCAACCACCCACTCCCAGAGAAATCCTAACCTTGCATTATGTTTTGAAGCATCTACCCTATCAATTGCATTGTGAAGTTATGTGGACTGAGCTTCATCTGCCCAGCTGTTACCTTTTCCTTGGATAAGTGTGTGATAGTCCTTGTAAGTGTCTCTCAGTCTCATGAATGCTGGCACCACAGTGAAAACTCTGGAGCAGATGCTCTTACATTTCACTGGCCAGAGAAAAGACTAAGCCAGGTGTAAGTCAATCCTTACATGAGATACAAAAGAAATTTTTATCAGAACTGTCCTTTGAAACTTCAAACAGAAAAGATGAAGCCTTCTCAGAAGTAGCTCTGTTCACTGATAAGTCAACAGATGCTTTCTCATATCAAAAGTAAGCAACACACTTATCAAGCCTAATGTACGTGTTCTTCATCTGTTGGCAGGAAGAATAAAAATACTATGAGATCTTTCTGTCCATCAGTTGAGACATATTCACTCGCTTTGGAGCAATCCCTTTGACAGAATCTGATAATTTTCCCCTTTCAGGAAGGCATCAATTTCATTACCAGCATTCCCTAAAAGTCTTAATAACTTTTAATTGCCATTAACTTAAAAAAATACTCAAGGTGCAGAATATAAGTCTTAAATATGACTCTGTTCCTTGAAGTATTGATAATTTCTTTAGTTCTTATGTCAGTGTTGATGGATGAGTATAGAACAAGACAACCACTCTGACTTAGAAAGCACTGTGTTAGTGCCCTTCAAAGCCCACTCACATTATCACAGTATTTAGACATTCTACCACTTGTATATCAAACCATGAACTTCTATCTCTACAAAAAGTATATTTCATGCATGGAAATAGAGAACTCAAAGAGGGGAGACAGAGGAAGGAAATGTTAAAGTTTGAAAAAGAGGAAGAGATCATCCCAAAGATAAATGTAAAAACACAAACGTATTTACTTATCTTTAGATCAGTGATCCCCAGTCTACATCTCCCTGACAGAATGTTTACTGTAAAAATCATTAATGTTCTTTACAGATGCACCAATTAAATCCCCAATGAGGGGGAATCATCTAGTTCCAATCCCCAGCCCATCTTTGTCTCTTTCTTTAATAAATTTATCTAGAGTTCACAGTGCTGGCCACCTTTTACCTTCATCCAGAAATTAATGACTATCTAAGAGCAAGGACCTTAAAGACAGTGTGGCTTTTTCAGCAGCCCAGCATATTTGTACTCAGCCAACAGCAATCACAGGTGTTAACAATGAGGCAACTAAATGACTGTTTTCTATCCCTGCTGAGAAGCCAGCAGCAATCAGAGAAACAGATGGGATAGCAAGAGTGGTAATTCAGATTCTTATACACACATGAGATTGAACTGCAAAATAGTTGGTTGTTACGTTACACAGCAATTGTTTTGTGTGTGACACTACCAAACTGAAACAGTGAAAATGCTATGCATGTTAAACCACTGATAGTGACTGGAGAGAGAAAACTTCCTCTTTTTAATTTGCTCTCTTAGCATAGGGGTTTTTTTGTTGGTTTTTTTTTTTTTTTTTAAGGCTAGGAAAAACCCACAGGAAAACAGATGCTTTCTACTGCTAGTCTAGTGGGGTTTCCATCCACCAGAAATCTAAATATACAAGACTCTGTTATGTGATATTGGCTCGTTTTAGAGCAGGCAGATAGTTTCAGAATCAGAGTTGATACAATTTTTGAGCCTTTGAGGGAAGTCACACTGGGTGAATCTGGAAGGAAGAAGTAATGATGAAGTTTTACATGTCTGTTGTGATACCTCTCTGTTCCATCTGTGATGAGCACACATACGTTTTCCACAAGTAGAAAATCAGTCAGCATCTGTTTTGTTCTTTATGCTTCAGAAGATAAGGCAAATATTCTTCTGATGTTTTCAAATCCTGCTTTTGAAAAGGAAGTTTGAGCATTATTCAAATTCTCTTCAATAACATTCAGTAATAGAGTAATCTATTCAATAGAAAGTAAGGTAATCATGTGAAGGATGATTGAGAAGGTTGGGGAAGATGAATGTAGACAGCCTATCATTTCTGTTTCCCTCATCTTTCCCCTCTGTTTCAATTCCATTTTGTACTTTGTATATGATCATTATGTCCTGTTTGAGCAATCAAATGGGGGAAAAATAATGGAATTGCATGTAGTTCTCTTATTCTGGTCTCTTACATCATTAGCTTTTTAATTATACTGATTCTTGGAAACATAAACAAACCGAGTATTAATGACATGCAACGTCAATTCACATTTTCAGCCAGTTCTGTCACCTATACCATATTTAGATTTGTCCAGGTTTGAGACAAATCAGGGGGAAATGTCCTGAAATGTATGTCCTCTAACAGAAGGCAGGTTTCAGCAGCCCCTCCCCACCCAGGTTTGGAAAGAATTTTCTTGGAGGAAAGTGAAAAAAGAGATGTTTGTTTAACAAGCAGGGTGCACACAGTCACGAGAGAATGAATAATATTAATAAAACCGCTTGCTGTGGAGAAGACCCGGTAGATTCAGAGTCCTTTTCGCAGGTGTGGCTCTGTTCTCTCTAGAGCTGGGGTGTGTCATGGGCCCCTCCGGGCTGCGGTGTGGGGCCTCCCGGTGATGGGGTTCAGGACCAGAGCAAGGCTAAACAGTTCCAGAAAAAAGAAGGCGGCACAGTCCCAGGAAAACTCCTTGCTTCAGCTAGCAAACAAGAAGCTAGCTAAAAACCAAGAGAATGAAGCTCTCCGTCTCTCTTCTGAGAAACAGAGCCGAGAGCTGGGGAAGCGCAGGAAGGTGCTTCCTTGGCTCTGCAGAGGTGAGAACACAGGGGAACATGTGTCAGTCCTTGAACACAAACCGTGCTGAAGAATTCACCTGGCTTCTCTCCCCCCTCTCTTGGACCCAGCTTAAAGGCACAGGATCCATGTCTGACATAGAGCTGGGGATACAGCATCATAAAGTCACCACAGGACAAGATTATGATAAGCACATTGCATTATTTAATTTGTTTTTATTTACCATGTATATTGAACTAGATCTAGAGGCTTATACTTAATGAAATATCTAATTTTATCCTTGTTCATTTAATCAGATTTGTATTGTAGAAATGTGGATAATTAGCTGTGGAGCGTATATGGAAACATTTCATCATAAGCAAATAACTAAGGCACAAATCAGTACATAATCTTTACTGAACCATTTAAACTTTCGAGTCTCATTTTACCTTTCGTAAAGTTGGAGGAGTGATAGTTTTGTTTTCTATTTCATTCTGTAGATTTCTAGGGGTGTCAGACCACCAACTGCATCCTCTCATTTACTTACACAATGTCAGAGAGAAACATTTTCATCTTCTTGGTGTGTTGTCACCTTAGTGTTACAAAGACATCTGAAGATTATGGATAGCCTCTACTTGAACGAATTTGTAAAGGTGGTCAGGTAGAAGTAGGCTGGGTCTGGCTTTTCACAAAGGCCAGTGCTCCAGCAGCCCCCACACTGTCACTGAGTCTTTTAGCTATGTAAAATTTCTCAGGGTTTTTTTTGTTGGTTGGTTTTATGTAGGTTTTTTGTTTTGGATTATTGTACTGTTTTGTTTGGTTTTTATTGGTTTTATTTTTGTGTTGGTTTTATTTTTGTGGTCTGGCAGGAGAATGTTAAATTAACAATTATAAGACTGGGAAGTTTAAATCTGTTAACACTACAGTTAAACTGGAATTTTAAACTCCCCAAAGAACATTGCTGAGTGCTGCAGGGACTCTATTTAAGAAATGCCCATTTACTTATATCAGTAAAGAGGAAACATTAAAAAAGTAAATGTCCATGTTGTAAGACAGAGCACTGAAGGTAAGGGAAAAGGTTGGTACTTTTAGGAAGTTACTTACAGGAGTTACAGGAAATTCTTAAAAGCTGTTATTTTATAGTCATAGTACTTTAATTTGTCGCTGTAGTGATAAATGAAACAGTTTAATTTTTGTATTTGAAACTTGAATTAAATATTCTTCTCACGTGAGAAATGTGAGGAATTTTAGGAACTTTTACTTTATATAGCCAGTCAGGTTAGGAGCCAAGTTTTCTGCAGCAGGTGTGTAAGCTGAAGGATTTGTTCATTCACGTTCTGCCTCCATTTGCTGAACCATAAGTATTGTTTAAATGGCAGTGGTTGGCCATCATGATGCATCAGTAATGTCACTCTCAGGTGACATCCCTAAAGGGTGGCAGATGGTATCTAACCGAGCTGTCAGATCCTAATAAGTAGAGGTCAGATCAGCATCTGTCAGGATTAGTACAAGCTTGTTGACATAAAACAAAGCCAATTTAAGTTCTGTTGTTAGCTCAGTGTGGAAGGATCTTTTAATTAAAATATAAGATGATAAATAACAAGTGATTCACCAAACTGTCTTTCTGTTTGGTTTATACATTTAGAAGTCAATTTGCAGATACTCTTCGTAATTGTTTTCTTTAAGTATATGTCTAAAAATCTTTATCAGCAGAACTATAACCAGTACAGCTAGTCTCAGGATGAGACTATTAATTTCTAGTCAAATAGTATAAGCCCCAGCATCATTTGATGGGAGATATGTTAAAGTGTCAAGGAGGTGCTATGATTTTCATATTAAAAAAAATGGTTCAGAGGCATAGTAAATACAGATGGATTTAGTGACTTCTGAATGACAAAATTTTGAACATTTTTCCTGCCACTTGATTGTATTCCTTAATGTTAAAAGGTGTTTGTTGCCCGAGATTCATTAATTTTAGAGTTCATTGTGGATGCACATACACTGAAAAAATGGAAGCTTAATTACAGTGCAAAAAGTTATTTCTATGTGATAAACTCATTTATTTTTCTGGTCTTGTCTTTAGAAATTCTGTTTGTCTATTGAGATAAAGGTAAAGGAAGTAGGAGAAGATGAGGGGGAGAGAGAGGGAGAGGGGACAGAGGCAGAAGTAGAAAGAAGAGGGAAAGGGAAGAAATGAGTTAGAAAAGGAGAAGTAGAAGAAAAGTGACGTGAGGAGATTGTAAAATGTGTTAGGCATGATGGAGGGTGATGGGAAATTTTGGAATTACCGGAGCCCACTGCTGAAGAAAGAAGTAGCAAATTGAGTTTTATATGTCTGTGTCATGTGTCTGTGCAGTGTAATAAGGGTAAGCTTAATGTTTTAAAGTGTCTTTTTATGTTTTCCATCTTTCTCTGCAGTGATAAAACTGGAAAAGGGTTAACAAATTTTTCAATTATAGTTAGGTATGCAGTCTTATTTTTCATTAGAGATCTGCGATTTGGCTTTCAGAGCTAGAAAGGCTGGGCCAATTGGTCAAAATCTGGCATGTCTTCAGACAAGCTTCTTTTCAGTGCAAGGAGTTTCATGAGGGTTACTTGCCAGAACTACTCAGAAGGTGGCAAAAAATTTCCACAAAGGTGCCTTTTGAAGAAGTGTGCACTTCCCATAATTTCAGTTCACCCCTTTACCCTCTGCCCATCACCTTTTTTGATGTAATGTTATTGTCGTTAGTTATAAATAACCGTCAAGGATTTTTTGCTAATTTTATATTAATAGTTCTTGTCTTCTGGATCATTACCACAATTGTCCTAGAGTTTTCTAATGAGACTTGTTACTGCCTTATTTAGTTGACAGCCTGCCCCCGGCTTTGTTGTTTTATTACTGGTAGCAGTTGCGATATGAGAGGTACAGAGTTTCCAGTGGCAACAAATGTAAACAGAAAGCAAATAGACCTGTCTGGGAAACCCTCAAAAGTTACACACAGCTAACCAAAGAAACCACAATGTTCATGGGGCCTTAAATGAGGCAGCCTTCCTTCAATCATTTTACTAAGATAATTTTTTTTATGGTTGGCAGGACAGGCTCTTTTAAAAACCCAGGGAGAAGAATTTCTCTTTTTCTAAGCGGCAGCATTGGTTTTGTGGCTACTTCATCATAATGAGTAACATCACAAAGGCTTTCATCGTGTCATGTGGCAGAATACTATTATAAGGGGAATCATGTTATGTTTCTTAACATCTATATAATATCTACTCTACTTTATCTAGTAGCTTTTTTATCGGTGAGGATGTTCAGTTATCAGTTATAAACTGTAATATTTTGTGGCAAATACCATAGCAAATTAATCTCCCGTTTCTCCTTTTTAGCAAGAACAGTTTCAGACATAGGCGCCCTCTAAGATCTGCACATCCTTGTACCTCTGCTGCATCATTTGCATAATGGAGGTTTCCTGTGAGGCTGCTGTTTGCGACCTTACCCTGTGCTCAGGTTTAGTGCTGTAATCCTGATTTGTTTAAGAAACATCGACAAAAATGAATGGTCACTCCCAGGGGCAATAAAAACCTGGCAGGGTTTTTAAAAACCACTTCTAGGTCTGGAGGATCTCTTACCTCAATATTTGGTTTTGAGGGACGATTTCATTGTTTTGTCACTGCTCACTTTCTTTGTAGCTGAAAGCCAGCCTTGGTCCTGCAGCTGGCCTCAGTTCAGGACTGAGATTAAAATAGGCTAATGCCAGGAAAGGAGCTGCTCCCCAGGAAGCTCTGGACATGCACCCTGAGGCATGCATGTTGCTTCAGTGCCAGAGCAGGTGAGCAGCAGGGCCTCACTGAAAAAGAACCAAGAACAAAGTATTATAAGCACTTAGAACTGGAAACTAAGTCTGGCTGCAAGATTACCAGAAGTTTTAAATAGAGGGAGGAAAACTGACACCTCTAAATTGCCTTATGAATTATGTGACCTCTGATGTTCAGATCTAGACCTAAGTTTTATATTTGAACATAGCTTGGCATTTTAACTTTCTCCACAGCACTAACAAGGGAGTCTTCAGACAAAAGTAATTCTCAAGAATTATGGAGTAGGTACTTTTGTATCTCTTTTCTGGCTGCATTATACTACAATGTTTGAACTTTCTTTCTATGGTAAGGATGATATGTTGTTGGATCTAGAGACTCTCAAGGAACTTTCTGTGCTGGTGCCTGGCCTGAAAAAGATAGGGACATTTGGAAAAGTTTCAGAAATCAGCTATTCCAGAACATTTTCATTTTGACATATTTATTATCTATGTCTTTTTATATATATAGATATAGATTTGGATTTAGATGCATACATTTAGATTTATGGTTTAAATGTTCGTGTTTCATACTATTGCAGGAAAATATTTATGAACATTCAATGCTACCTTTGTTCTAGGTTTATTTTGCTTCAATTGGATGTACAGTTCCTCCTCGTTTATCCACACAGCATAACTACCCAAATGAATGTAAGATACAAAACTGTGTGGAGAATTTAAAAGGTGAACTATAAGTCCTAACTGAATGCCTAAAATACCTTGATGTAGACTGAAGATTTTCATGTATATTAGAAGTAGAATTCATTATAATTTGTCTGCTCCATATTTTCTTGGTCAGTTATATTTGTGCTTTTTTGCTTTGAGTAAGTTGCATTAGTCTTCATACAAATATGCTGTTTCTGAAATGCAGTGTTAGGAGAAGCTACCATCC
The DNA here is from genome assembly GCA_014706295.1 of Lycocorax pyrrhopterus obiensis. Lineage (NCBI taxonomy): Eukaryota > Metazoa > Chordata > Aves > Passeriformes > Paradisaeidae > Lycocorax > Lycocorax pyrrhopterus. The sequence continues at coordinate 21,410,556 of JACSVZ010000001.1, forward strand.
AGGGTTTCCCCTTACTTACTTACTAGCTGGCTACTTATTTTAGTTTAAAACTTCATAGCCTTTAAATGATGGACTTTATATTGTACTATCACCAAAAGTGCCAAATCCCTCAGCAGACAAGTGGCTAAATGCATAGGAGCAAGTGACAAACTTCCTTTTCCAGTGCCTTGCAGTCTAGGTAATACAGTGAATACATATTTATTTTGCTATGTCATACAAAAAAAAAAGTCTTGGATATTAAGTACTATTATTTTCAGCCCATAATTTTCAGTTGTGTCTTTCTTTTCATTTATCATAATATATAGTGACATAATTAGTTTTATAAAGTACTGTATATATAAGATAAATATATGAGACTTCGGACATGTATTTTTCTATAAAAATGCTTGTTAATTTTACTGGCTGTACCAGTATGGCTTTGACAAATATCATATCTGCACACAAGGTAACTGTTATTTTTGTCTTTGCTGCTTCAGTTACGCAAATTCAAAACTGTTACATGTGCATCAATTTTGTTCCCCAATTAAATGTCTTTAACAATATTTTCCCCACAGCTTCATTCTGTTTACCAGGTGCTGATGTGCTTTTTATGCATCTAAAGGGCTGAGCATCTGTTTCTATGGGAAAGTTCCATTAGACCATAATAATCTCCAGTTAATTGCACAGCAAATATTTATTTCTCACACATCAAATTAATGAAACAAGTTCAGTGAGAGAAAGACCACATCAGCTTGGCAAACAACACCTATCAAGCTATATAAGCCTCTAAAGACATTCTTGGCAGAAATCCTGTTTCTTGAAGAATTGTGTACCCTTGGGAATATGGTCATCATTTAATTACTACATGATAATGTTGCAGGTTTGTTTATTGTTGTTTTGTTCTTCACCTAGAAGAACTCTAACAAAAAATTCATTTTCTATGTTTCCTAATGTGCTGTGCCATAGCTACAACAGTATAATTGAAGAATGATAGTTTTCAAACTTCTAAACGCTCCATTTAATCTTAATATTCAATAAGATTAATATTTCATTAGTATTCAATATTCCTAGAGAACTTACTCCTCTTCATATAAAATGTGAAAGGAGCTTTAATAATCAGTTTTCAAATCCCCCACCTTGATTGCTCTACAATAATGACTGTCTCTTTCCTGTCTAAGAGCAACGTGGATGTTTTTCATGTGTCTGCAACAATGATAGTTTCACATCCCACACATACCTCTCTATTTCCTTCTCACCAGTGCTAATATTCCCTGTACTCTGTTGTGTGTGAAGGCAATGACATTATATGCAACTTCTTGTAGTAACAAAGGACAATGATGCATGAAGTCATAAAATCTTTTTAAGCAGAGGAAGCAGGAAGGCTAAATTGTTCTCTGACTGTTTAAGTTCATTTTGATGCTATAAAATTTATACCATTTTCTTAACATTAATTTCTGGGAATCTCATAAATATTTATTTTTGCTTGCCCAAGTTTTGCTTTTTATGCAATCTACTTCTTCTGAAGCTGACCCAAATGTCGGTACATGGAGTTTGTATGACATATAACAGCTCATACTCTGTCCATAGAGATTCAACTTAAATAACTAGGAATTAATTAACATTTTAATTAATAGAATTTAATATCAAGTACCTGGACTGACTAGCCCTGTTTATTGAAACATGGAGGAAAACAATGACATATCATTGCTTTGCTTTTTTTTTCCTTGAAAATGTTTAAATCTCAGTTAAAGATATGCCTTTATCCAAGGACGATTTGCTTGTTATTTATTATGTGAAGCACACATAGAACTCTGTCCATGAAGGCAGAAAATTTATTCTAAGTTCCTCCTGGCTGTACATAAAAAGGTGACCACTTTCACTAGGAGATATGGTCATAATAAATTAGGAGAGAAACACCCAGAAATGCAAAATTCTTTAAATCTCTAAATAAAATCTGCATTTTCTTTAAAATGTGGATAAGAAATATCTTCTGAAAATAGATGAGTTATAATTTTCAAGTCTGGTAATACGGAAAGATTTGGATAAGCTAGCACTTTATATCTCTTGTCCCTGGGTTAGATAGTTTATTTAGAAATGAGAACTAGCCACAAGGAATTTCTAAATAAAATTTTTAGAATCTTTTTTCTTATTGTTGTATCAAATTTTCAGGAAGAAATATTCCCCATTTGAGCCCAAAACTTTTCTGTACTGAAAAATTCAATTAATAGAATGGGTTTTAAAAAGCATGTAAAAATAGCACTTAAAAATAAAACCTTCCTATATTTTTAAGTATATAAGTATATATTTTTGTCACTATTTAAATACTGTCACACTACAGAGATGTAGTGTGAAGCAGTCAATTTTAAAGGTGTTGATTCCAGTGGAAATTACCCTTGAATATGTTATCAGTCATCAAATCGCCACATGTTTTGGTGATTCATTTTGGGGGGCAGACTCCAAGCAGACTAAAACCAAATACAATTTTTTATATCTCTAAAAAACCCATCAAATACCCGACAACAAAGACCACTCAGAAATATTACAAGTCCGTGTTATCCTTCCCAATTTTACCTTGAAATAATGGATAGGAATACACAACCCAAAATATGGAACATACGGAACTATCTGTACCTAAAATAAAATTTCTGTGATATATGTATTACTGCAGAATGTGATAAGGAAATGTGTGAAATTTTCACCTGGTTTCCTCAGGATACTTTGCTTTCACTAAGGATTAAAGTCACTATTCCAAAGTCTAATGGAGTGAAATCTTAATATTACACCATTGAATGTTCTAGAGGTAAGGAATAAAGATGTAGCATTAGAAGTTTGGTAACAATCAGTAAGTGCAAAGAGGAAATAGATATCATGCCTCAATGAAGAAAGAGATATTCTTGAAAGCCTCCCCACTCCTTTGTCTCCCTCCTTTCCACTCCTGTGTATTAGCTATGCTATGTGGTGTTACGGAGAAATACTCATGAGAGATAATGTCCTGGTCTAAGTCAAATCTGTGAAGAAAAGCAAACAAACAAGCAAACAAACAAAACAAAAAAAACCCCACCCCAGCACATGAAATAAAAGCAATCTGTAAGGTCAACTTAAAGTGAATCCGAATATCTTCATTGTGAAAAGGTTGCCACTGGCATAACACAAAGAAGAAGACTGCTCATTAGTAGCAACAGAGAGCCACTGTTTGTCTCCTTTGTGTATTTTAGAAACTATTGTACTGTAATCTTGAAAGCAGAAAATTCTCAACTGGCTAAAACTGTGTCATATCGAACATATTGCAATAGAACTCTGTATGCTAGAGTGTATGAATAAAGATCAGAGGCTGCAGAGGGAGAAAGAGAAAGGAGACAGAGAAAAGAAAAAATGAGCAGTTTTCCAATGGGAAGGGGATGGACAGGTTTTGTACAGAAAATTATTTCACAGTCACCAGTTCTGATTACAACCTGCTCAGCTTGCTCTCACTGCTTCTGCTCAGGTTGTAAAGGCTGAGATTTTTGGGTGGCACTGAAATCCCTGTCCAGGACTCCAGCCTGTGAGGAAAACCAATGAATGGAAAAAGAGTGGAAAGCAAGCAGTGGGCTCTGGAGTAACTTCAGTGAGAACTCCCTCCGGACTTGTTCTCTTGGGCTGATTATCCTCCTAAGTAAGACTACTGAGTGGTCTTTTTTGAAAACACTTTACTGTCATAGATCTTTCTATTGGGTGGAAGAACAAAAAATTTATCTAATAACATCAGTCCTTGCTGTCTTAATGTACCAACAGAGATCTCATAAATCATTTTGTAAATTCCATCCTCTTTTCATAACTTTTAGTTTAAAGTGGTCCTTATCCAGTGCCAGTTAGCAGAGCTAAATCCTTCACTAACCAAACTCTAGCACCACAGAAGAAAAAGAATAATGAAATATTTGCTAAGTTTTTATTGGAAAATCAGATCCAACTTCACACAATTCTTAAATCCCTGGACAATTCCATTTTAGTCCCTGAAAGACATTTTTTCCCATGTTTTTCAATTTGCCTTACAAAATATGTCTCAATTTTAAGACTTCAATTCAGTAGGTAAGTGAATATAGAAAATGTATCACTTCATTGTTTTGTCTCAGTCATTTTCAGCCACACAATGTCTTAAATTCAAATGCAGATCTCCTACAATTACAGTTTCATCCTTATCTCAGCTTCATAAAAGAAATACAACCATGCACCATGCTTGTTGAACAGACTTCTATTTTTCAAGTGACACAAAGAAAAGTACAGTTATTATTCTTATTTCTTAGACATGCACTAAACCTGAACGGAAACACCTTCCTACTCAGAGGCACAGGATATTTTATTTTCTGTTATTAGGTATGTACTGAATGCAAATTTTCTCAGTTCACTTACAAAGAATTTTTCCTGATATGGAAGGACACTTTTGTCAGAAAACTTGAAGAAAACTGTCAGGTTTCTCCCTGACTTAGTCAGTAGAATTATTTCCTCTGCTTTCAACAAGACAAGGATTTAAGCCTTAATTTCCATTCAGTTTTCATATGTACAAATTTGTACTATTTAGGAAATGGTAAGGACCTTTTTGAAATCAATTTAAAAAAATCCTTAACTTAGTATAAAATCTAAGTCTTCTGAAGCTTTGTATTCTCTCTCTTTTTGTATATTGTTTTGGTGGGTTTTTTTTTAATTTTAAAACATGAGCACTTCAGTTCCTCTGTATGCTGGATGAGTAACTGCTGAGAATGAGCGGTTATATCTTATAGGCCTCTTTAGTTCACAAACTGAAGTAAGCAAATGTGAGGTCTTTCTGCACTTTTCTATCATCATGCATTTAAGCTTTCTTTTGTTATTTTCAAATATGTTGGAGTTAAAAGCTGTGTTCTGAATTTGGTAGCTGAATGTAAAATATAAGGAAAAAAAGAAAAGTAGCACAGGATTAAAAGCAACAACAACAACAAAAAATACAAATAAAACAAAACAAAAGAAAACTATTTGAAGACAGAAATATTTTAGGAAACACAAACTTTACTCCAAAGTAGGATACAATTTACAGATATAACAGGAAATAGTTCTTTGTCTTTTCCCAAAGTTATCAAAGGTTTACATTAATTTTTACCTATTAAGAGAAACTTGGATATGTAATTTTCCCTTCTCTGTCCATTACCTCCATTTTGAGTAAAATAATATACCTTGAAACTGAAACCGTACAGTCAAGAATTTCTCTGTATTACGTTGTATACTCTAAATTGTTTAGAAAATAAAAAATACTAAATTAATACAATCATTCATGTAGATTTTCTATTATACATGTAGAGTTCTATTAGTATTTCCTCTGTGTTCATTGAAACTTACTTTATTCTGTGTGTGTGTGTGAGTGTGTGTTTATCTGATGAGATCATGACGCTGAAAAGCAGAGGAGAAAACTAAGAGTGACTTAAAAGGAGATCTGCCTACCAAAGAAAGCTCTAGGAAGTGCTGTGACTTACACACTGAACTGAATTCTGTCCTAACTGAAAGTACTGCTAGGAATTACCGCCTTTTAAAACAGATGTGTTAATCAATTTTTTTCTTCACCAGTTGTAGTGAACACACCTTGGGCCCAAGGATGATAAAGACACCATGTGTGTTTGCAGGGGAGTTGCAGGAAATCGAGCTCCGAAAATGGCACATCAAAATATAAGACATGCTTCACACCAGCTGTGTTATCTTTTACTGCCACACCCACAGCTCTTCCTGTTCACATTCTCACACTTGCATCTAGTGAAACCAGTAAATAACTATTTTCTACATATTCAGAATATCAGTTTATGACACAAATGTTGCTGACTTGCCAGGAAGCAGTTCTCACAGATTCAGATGTTAATATGGAAATGAGACCAGAAGAGAGTCCTTTGTGTTAAAAGGAAGTGTTGGGTCCTTTTTAACACAGCTATGGGAAAGATTTTTTTAGAGTGACAATCCCTTTTGGAGTTTTTTTGCTCAATATAAAAACAGGAGTTTCAAGGTTAAAAAAAAATACACTGCAGAGGGGTTTTTGTAGTTTGGGGTTTTGGTTTTTGTATTTTTTAAAATTAAGATTTGACAAGCCATGCACTCACAGACCCGTGAATTTCAAGGTGTTTGCTTATCTTTTCCTCTTGACAGGATTAATTTATAGTGGTGCCTACGTTTCCATGGCATAGAGGGAAGAAGGATACCAGTATTTTATTATCAATGTGAAAGATGGGTAAGACGTGGACCAGGAAAAATAAGTTTAAATCCTGGTTTACTGCAGCTGGTGAAAAATCTTTTAAATTTAGCAAAAAGAGTTTAAGTAGTGCCATATAAAATACATTGCAGCTACTATTACAGTAGCAGTCTGTTTGGATTTTGTTGTTGAAATTTTGCAGTGAACTGAGATCAAAGCTTCTAATATGATGCAGAAAGTTGTTGTGGGTTAGATTAGAACCCAATCAGATGTGGTCTCCTATAAGGAGGGTTATGCTGTAGATCAACCTGAATTGGTAGGTATGGGAACATGGGAAGCAATATTATTATTTCTGATTGTAAAAGTTGGAGAAATATGAACAGTTGTAATAAATAAGTCTCCTTATGTTAATCTTAAAATTGAGACTACTTTTGTGCAGAACATGAAAAAATACTGGAAGAACTATGCCAGTTTTGGCCTGAAACTGGAAAAGACAAAGGAAATTAACAGGTAAACATAAAACGTTCCTTTACACATTCATTCTTTATCAAGTGAAAGGCAGGTTATGAAATGCAGTAGGTTTTCAAAACTTTCCTTGTTCCTGTGGAGGTCACAAAATCCATCCCAGTGTATCTGTTACGTGAAAAGACTGAACCTTCACTTTGGTACAAATATCCGAAGTACAATAGGCTGCTATTTTTGAAATTTCCACTTTTACATTTTCAGGAACTCTCTGGTCTCAGCCTTATCTTCCAGGAACCCACTTAATGGAGGTTTCATTGGAAAAAGTAGAACAGACTATAGTTACTAAATCTATTTCCTGTATCACCATTAGAGATGCTCTGCTAATTATGTAACATATGTCAAAAGACTTTTTCTACCCAGCCACTTCTCTTGCCTGAATATAGTGTCATTCTTTCTTTTTTTTGTCTTTTTCAAACATATTCTTACCCTTGATTTCACTATTTCGCTATTTTATGTATATATAATTTTTCTACAATATAACTGGGAGATTGATTTTCCCATGCATTTCTACAGGCAGGAATTAACATCTCAAATGCATACAAATGATATGAATCATCTTCCATTTTGAACTACATTCTGGAATCTATATACAGAAACAACAAGATGAAAAGAAAAATAAAACCTTAGATAATGGAGCCAATATGCTTTTTTATTTTAGATGGGGAAAGGTAATTCAGTATAATTCTATGCAAATATAAAACATTAATCCCATCAGGTATAAGAAAGTGATATTCTGTATGCTCTGAAGAGGCTTATTCTTTTAAATATTATGAAATAATTGGTTGACGAAACAAACAAAAATTAAGGTGATAAAATGGCAAAGCCACAATTAATCAATCCCTCTTTGTTTTACTTGCATTGCAGTAGCCCTTTGGCTTCAAAAGGGTTTGACTAGATTTCCTCTTGCCTGCCAAAGAAAAGAATTTCTCCCAGGAAAAAGCAATTCAGTTCGCAAACACAGAGTATGTAAGTACTCTGAATTCCTGAGAGTACAGAGGAAATACTTTTTTTGACAGAATAAATCTGACCAGCAGGAAATTAGTTTCGAAAACAGCTGTGGCTCTTAATATTTAAATAACTTTCCCACTTAAATAAGCCAAACTGGAAACTCCTGAGTTTGCACTGTTGTGGGTTTGTTTCTTCCCCCTTTCCCAACCACAAAGATCTGAAGTATCTCCAGCATTACCTCACAGTAAATATTTTGATAAAGAGCCTTTCTTACATCGTGTTTTGGGAAAGGAGTCCAGGAAACAGGTGAGGGACAAGGAGCATTCTGCATCTCAGCAATTCCCAGGTGTTGTTCAGCGTGCTGGGCAATACTGTCAATGAATAAAAAACATTAAAGAATGTGGTATCTTTAGTCATAATTGCAGACGAAGATTAAGGAATCTGGGTTTGTGTTCTCAATATTGTCTCAAAGATTTACCTGCTCTTGGTGCAGCACTCCTCTGAGGCTGCACTATCCGTGTGCACTCCCTGGAGGCATCCACATTGCCATCAGTGGGATGAAGACGTCTTTGACTGCACCCTTGACTACATGAGTTGAGTGCCAAACCGGTGGTTTGCTTGTCACCTTTATTCCATATAATACTCTGGAACCTTCATGCCAGTAGCTAACGGATAAAAACCCTATGTGCTAAATACTAGTTTTGAATTCAGAAGCGGTTTTTTATCAGAAAATTCGTAAACAGTGCTAAGCACTGGTGAAAACAAAATGTTCCAAGAAAATTCTATTTGAAAAGTATACTGAACAAATTATTTCTCAAATAATATGCTTGTGAATTATTCAACAGTCCTCTAAAGGCAGTATTACAGACGTGTTCCAGAATATCTGTACTTTCTTTAGATAACTGTAAATTTTGCTAGGAAATTTTATTTTCTTTCATTTTATTTTCTTTCATTTCATTTTATTTAATTTTATTTTTAAATAAACAGCTTTGTGTGTATCTGGTTTTGCTAGCTGATAAACATTGCATCTGGTGGTGGGATCATAGACTTTGCACATTACTATCCATTAACTATATGTAAGAACTGATTCTTACTCTATTTCATTCATTTCGGTATTTTCTCCATTGGTGCATTTTACCAAGATTTCATTTGTCACAATTGCTAGCATGTGGTCATCAGGGATATCATATTAAGATTTGCATTCCTTTCTTGTTCAAATAAAGAGAGAAAAACTTATCTCTATTCCTAAAATTTGAATGCGCATCACGCACACAGCCAACACTATTGTAACAAATAGAGGATGCAACTTCCGTTTAAATAAAAGTTCCCTAAGAGGAATTGTAACTTGAGAAAGGAAGTAAGATAGGATATATATGCTATGCTGTTGCTTGTATGATACCATATTTAAATACTGATTTGGTATTTGACCAGTGGAGTACATTGCATAAAATAAATTGTTAATTTCTCTCTACACAGTAAGGGGGGAATTGTCCTAGAAAGCAGCACACTGAAAATGATGTGTTTAGAACCATCTGGCCAATATGGAAACTTATGATTCTGCACTGGAAATCGTAGTCCTTTGTGATTACCCTTCTCAGAGTTGCTTCTCCATCCACAGACAGAATTGTTTCCTGAGGAAAATTACCCAGAAGTATTTGTGGAAAATGGGGTAGAACTGCACTTCATTTTCCCACCAAAACTCACGGGTGTCTCAGAGAACTTCCTAGTCTCAGAACATTCTCTCTTTCTGGTCTTTTAGGACCCAGACTGCACTGGCAATTCAGAAGCTGCCATTAATCTTTCTTTCCTACTTTTGAAATCATTAGATAGCTAGTGGGGCATGCAAAGAAGCTGTGCCAATATGCTCTCCTATTGGGAAAAACATTTGTTGAAGAAAGAGGTTGAGATCTGTTTGGATACTTTCAGTGTGGAGACAGCAAGTGCACAGACAGCCATTGTGTTTAGCCAGCTGTACAACCACAACCACAACTTCCTGCTCTTCTATGTCTTCTGAAAGCTACCTTCAACTTGACAGCTGTTTTTGGAGTGTAGGAGTACAGAAGCACTAGGTACTACATACTTGTATGTGAAATGTAGGGACTGCTCACCATTTCTTTCCTTCATGTATTATTTCAATGACAAATGACCATGGATGAGAGAAGTATCTGTCAGCCAGAGACAAAAAAAAAAAAATAAACAGGTTTTGAAGCTTAGAAATTACTGATTGTACTGCTGATGAAACAGAAACACAGCAGCATCTAATTTACTTCTACGTGTCCCTTGTAGTCATCATCGAATACCCTGAGCTGGCAGGGACACACAAGGCTCATTGAATTCCAGCTCCTGGCCCTGCACAAGACAAGCCCAAGAACCATGCCAGGTGCCTGAGAGTGGTACAGAAGTAAAACGCTATTATTATTATTATTATTATACATATCTGTATTTTACAGAGTGACTTATGCAAAATGACTTCCCCAAAATGACATCATACCCAAGAAACAAGGTGAATGAAATTGTTTTTCTTTCATTTTTATTCCGATACTTCTTATAGTACACCTGACAGAACTTTTAAAACTTCCATGTCCCTGAGGGCACCATCAGCCCTCCAAGGCTCTCCCTGCCCTTCCCAAGCCCAGGACCCCCCGTCAGCCCCAGCCTGGTGGTGCCACAGCAGGAACTGGCCCCAGCTTGTCGCTGTCTGCACCGAGGATGAATAGAGAAACAACATGAAGTCCAGGATCAGGGATAAATGGAAGTGATTTAATAATTTTTCCAAAGGCTTTCATATGTTAGTTCCCAAAAGTGTGTTAAATGGCATAAAGTAATTGGTTTTTTGGCCATCCACCCCTTGAGAGGATTGGCCAAGTTCTAAGACACCCATCTCTAAATATTTTTCTAATTAGAACCATAACAATACTGCAAAACAACCTGCAGGTGCAAGAAGTTTACAAAACTGTAACATTGTTTTAGATAACTTGTATGGGAAAGACAGAGCTCTCACAAAATTCTGCAGAGAGCTGAAGAAATTCTCTGCTGAAGCTTTTTCAGCATCCATACCAGCTCCCCACAGCCCTGCCCGGCCCTGCCATGGCCCCACTGAGCCGGGCACAGCTCCCCACAGCCCTGCCCTGCCGGGCACACACCTGTGACACATCCCATCCCCTTCCCTAGGGAGGTCCCCAGTGGCCAGGTCTGGGGCTACCCTGGTGCCTCCTGGCTGCCCTGCTCCTGGCTGGGAGAACATGGGCCCTGGCTGTCAGGACATGTCATCACCCGCCATGGGGAGACCCAAGGTGTCCTGACAAAAGCTAAAAGCATTTTGGAAGCTGAATTTCTTGTGACAAGTCTTCTATCACTTTATCCTCTGAAATAGACCATGTTCTTTAAAGACTCATTGCACAGGGAGAAGTCTAAGGACACTTTCAGGTTGCTTTCCACCATATCACCATCTACAGAGAGGCAAGTATTGTCTAGATGTATACAGCATCTCAGTGAGCATTTCCAGTTCTTTTGTATAACTTCAAAGGGAATTAAAATGCTTCTTTCTGTTTTACTGAATTCTTCATGCCTGTTGATCAGAGCAGCTAAGTTCTGCCAGATGATGATGCACTAATTATTTGCTTTGGAGACTCTGATTAGCATTGGATAATGATGTTCCAGGCAGAAAATTCCATCAAATAATCTATTCTGTTTGGTTTATATATTAAATATATCACAACTGCTACTTTGAGTGTCATTTTTGAAAAATTATTTCCAACAAGAGGTGGTTAAAAATTTTGCTGCAAGGATGGCACATAGGTCCTGGTGCACTGAAGGACCGCTGCTAGAGCATTGTGTTGCTTTTCGATTTGTCCAGCCCTGCCAGGGATGGATTTACAAATATTTATGCTCAAGGCACAGAAGAAACACAGAAAGTGAAAAACAAATAAGGTGTTGAGGTATTGGCAGGGGGAAGCAAGGCTGGTTTTTGTTTTTCCACTGAATCTGTAGAGTGCAAAATGAGTAAATGAGAGGTAATGTGAGGCAGAAACCTGATAAATGGGTGTAGTCTTTTTCCAGCAGATCAATCTCTTTCAATTTCACCTCCCTTTCCATCAGAGGTATAAAAGCTAAAAAGTATTACTGTGAAACACAAATCGAAGCTTAAAGAGAGTCAGTTAGGAAAGAGTTCTTCCTTTCCAGAGAAAGGGGTACAATGGGAGCGAATAGGCACTGGGATAGATATCTGCCTTTGGATGGATAGTTTGTCTTAAAAAATTAGTAGAAAAGCTCATTACACACATCCTGTGAGGAGATATTTCTTTTCAAAGAAAAGATGAATAGCATTCTGATAATAATGCATATATAATTAGTTAATTAGTAGAAAACACCAAAGATGAGAACTTTATGGTTCACCCTATCTAGTAGTCCTGAGGCAATTTAGTTGTTAGTATAGTGATAGTTTTTGTTTCTATTGTGATCGTAATGAGCCTGAATACTTGTGATAATACTGCAATTGTTTTCAAATTTAAGGTTTCATTCTGTTCAGAAGAGAAAACATGCTCACAAAATTATGAGAAACATAAATATTAATAGTTGTGCTATAATCTTACATTAGAAATTCATCCAAGTTCTTGAAACTGTATTTAATAATTAGCAACTGTGCACTCAGTTACTACTGAAAATTTTTGAAACATTACTTTAGTTTTTTGTGGTTTATTAAAACAAAACATTTAGCATTTAATAAAAATTAAATTAAGAAAAAAAATCTGGCTTTATACACTTCTCAGTAGAAGATAAAAGAAAGGAAATGTGTCATCATTCAGAAATGACCAGCAAGTCTTTGTCTTCTTTATCCTCTGCAGAGCAGAAAGCAGATGGTAAAAAGCCATTCTTGTGCTGAATCAGGAGAGTACAATATGTCTCACTAAAGTTTTTCTGCATATTTCCATATTCTTGCCTATCTTGGCTTCACCCAGGGGTGCTAGATGACTTGGATTTGCTAGTTTAGTTAGGATCTAATGAAAGATGGGTTTTTTTGCCAATAACAAACTTTTAGTTTTTAGTACATACATGCTTCAATAACTGCAGTTCAACTCTTGTTTAAAACTGTGCCCTATTTCCCCCCCTCATCAAAATAAGAATACAGAGGAATTCCTCAGACATTAAAAAATGTCCCAAAGCTGAAACAACCCTCTTAAATTATAGGATAGAAATTAGAATAAGAGTGGCATATGCAGTATACGTAATAGTTTCCAGCTATTAATCAACTGCAATCAGAGTACTCTGCTAGGCTGTTATGCACACATACTTACAGACTGTGTTCACACAGTCATCAGCATTGATATCGCCTACCTGCCAGAATAAGAACTTAAAAATCACTCTGAAACGTTAATGGCCATCCTCAGTTTTTGCCATTTTAGCACATACATTTACCATTTGCATAGTGTCTATGACATCTATATTTTGAGTGGTACTCACTGAAAGTTTTCAAAACATATTTCACAATACTGTATCCATTTTATCATTGTCTTATAATTTGCAGCCTACAACACATCATTCCTTCTCAATGCCATATATTATTTCTATAGAACCTATCTTCATATTAAGATTTTACACAAAAGCGTGTTTAACTGTTCTCTCATTTCATATACACAGTTGCATGCAAAATTATGCGTATCAATTTAGTAAAAAGAATACAGTTTCTGTGTGCAATTTGCAAATTACTATAATTCATAATTTATCACATTGTCATCTTTACAAGATTTTGTTTACAGGGGCTCTTTTACGTTCACTGTTCCGCTTCTTGTCTGCATAAATTATGTTTGTGTTTGCAAACATATAGTCCTAAATGATTACGACTACTCTGCGCTGGCCTATTGAAACGTAACTTAATCATGAGCACATGCCCAAACATAGGAGTCAATTCCATTTTATACACACACACAAAAATATAGTGATGCTATATAATTAAAAACAACCTTTACTCTTTGACTTTAATTATTTGCAGAAATATTTTATCTGAAAACATAAGAAGTCTTGGGTATCCACTAGATTCCACTGGACCAGGTTACTCAGAGCCCCATCCAGCCTTGTCTTGGACACCTCCAGGGATGGGGAATCCGCACCCTCTGTGGGGAGTCCACATCCTCCTTCAGCTTAAGGCCATTTCCCCTTGTCTTTTTTTGGGGCCCCAGTGCATCCTGTTTATTTGGAGGTTTTTTGATTTTTAGCAGTGAAGGAAAACATACAGATAAAACAAAACTCAGTTTAATGAGCTTTGTGATGTACATATTTACTTTTGGTGCTCATTTCAGTGTGGCCTTTTTTTTTCTTAAAATTTCTGTCATGGCATTTGTAAATCTCTTACCACAAAATGTACCTTTAATACCACCACTACAAAACCAGAGGTTACTAAAACAGGTGCTCCACAATTGCAATGCAAGTAAAGTGTAAATACTGCTATTAAGGACTACGTCCATCTGACACATTATATGTGTATCTTGAACAAGCTTCCAAACTGCATGTTGCTGAATATTGGGTGCTGACTGAGGCCAAACGTGAATCAAATTAACCACTTTGGGATGACCATGGTTTTGAGGTGAGACATTCTAAGCCTCTCTTTCTTAAACACACGACAGAATTAAGATACATACCCTTGAATCCTGGAAGAACTGTAAAAGTATAGCAGAGAGAATGTAAGTAAGAACAGATGGTGTGACAATGTAGGAAAGAGAAAGAGGATGAGCACAGCTTTTGCAGGCCTCAGCATAACCATGGCCACATGATTTCTCATGTAGAGACCTCATGTATTTTTCTTGGTTTTCTTTTGACCCCACCCATCACATTTGTCTCTGTTCTGAACTGATTTGTCCTGTGTTTTTCTTGAGTTTACATAATTTTAGCTGAGTATTAGTTCACTTTTTGAAAGAGTGGTGGGAAATCCAGTGTGGCCAAATGCTTGGTTTTTTATGTTTGGTTTGCCATAGCCGTATGAGTTTATTTACAGTTATATGGTTGGTTTGTTCTCTTCCTGTTACCTGTGTGAGTATTACTTTGTGGTGTGTACCTCTTTCCTTGCTGCGCTCCGCCAGTTCTTACACGGTCTTTTTCCTCAGTGTGAACAAAGGGGATTATTCAAAGTCTTATTCCCACACAAGCTATAGTTGTGGGGGCAGATGGGCTGCCTCTTGGAAGAAAAGGGGCATAGAAAAATAAGAATCATTCATGCCAGGGTGCAAAACATATGAAGAAAACTACTGGCCTCTTTTTACAGATGTTTGTCTGTTAGGTTTAATAGAGGCTTCTTTCGGCATACACCCACCCCTTGCTCTCTGCAGATAACTTTCTGAGAGTGGGAGAAAACTTACTGAGTTAAAACGGAAAGGAACAGATGATGACAAAAGTGTATGATAACCAATGTCTTTTTTCTTGAAGGTTTTGGGATTTGGAGAAAAGAAAAATATCTTTCCTTCCCACCCCACCCCACCCCCAGTTCTTGGCTAGGAAAATGATTGATCAAAAAAATTGGAAAAAAATGTTTTTACTTAATTTCCAACCTCCTCACCTGTATGCATTATAAGAAAATAACATTTCCAAGGGGAATGACAGAGGACATTGCAATAAACGGAAATAATGTCTTTTTGTGCTGTGTGAATAGCAAGCTCATGTACTGCTGTCTGTGAAATCTGTCTTGAATACCTAATGGCTGGAATAACCAATTTTCTAGCCATGGAGAAATAAACCTTGTTTATGAGGCAGAGTTGATACTGCAGCTGATGGAGTGGCTGTAAGCTGGAGTTCTGTGTGCATCTTGAACCAGGCTGTGTTGCTTTCATTGCCCAATGAATCAAAACAATACAGGAAGGCATGGTCCTCACTCCAGACCAGGTGAAATGAATCATTATTGTTTATACACAGATTATGCAGAATGCTGTTGTTAGGCTACCCCTTGGAGTCTCCAAGTACTCAGCCAACTGGATGAGCAGTTTATTTTCGTGCTGTGAGACCTCAGGTCCCAGCCAAAGGTGTTTGTGACTCTTGGTTGTGCAGAAACTGTGGCATTTATGACAGTTGTGATGGTTACATTGTGCTATCCACACTAAAGATTTCATACACAATTCACAGATGATGTCTCTTGGGGTAAGGAGGTCTCAGCCTACCCATGTTTGAAGACCTTTGAACTGTGGAAAACATAGTCATTGTGAGTTTATCTGCAGTGAGGGTTCATAGCATCTATAAATCCACAGAATAAGGCACCCCTAAGAAGGTATTAGCTTTTATTACCACTTGATACATTTTTCACCTTACTTGGCAACACTGGTTTTATGAGAAGCCAATGAATTGTAAGCATGGCATGTGCTAGAAACAGCTTTAGGCACAGAGGGTTATCAAAAGACTTGCTAAGTGTGCTTAACATGTATTGGTCCCAGAACCGGAAATTAACATGCTATTAACATACTCATTCATTGGTTGTTCTCTCCCTTGTATCATCAAATTTCTCACTACAGGCAGAACCTCTCCTCTTTGTTCCAGTATTTTGCAATTATTCTGTTTTTACTGGGGATGTGCTTTGAGCTTTGTTCATATTCTTCTTGCAGGCATAGACATATTCTTCATATTCTTCAGAGATTCCTCTGTCAAATCTGCTACTTACCACGTTTATTTAATTAAATAAACATGCTGATTTGCAAGGTGGGACAGTGGATGCAATTGAAAAAAAAAGACAAAACCAAAATTGTAAACCTGACTGTTTTTGTCCATATTGTTCAAGGTTGCAATATTCTTGCTCTTGCCGTTCCCACTTTTAAAGGCATTCAGATGTGTAATGCTGACTGTAAAATTGTCAGCTGATCCTCCCTGACAAACTGCTGTGGTTTAAGGGCACAAACATTCACAGTCCGGCCAGCTTTACGGAACAATCTCTCCGATGCCACTCATGCAGCAGTCATTGCTCTGCTGGACTCAAGCTATCCCTGAACTTCTACAATTGCTTTGTCTAGTTTTGTTACCAGCAACTCAAGTGCCAAAGTCAATGCAACATGCAATGTTTTTTAGTCAATCAGTCAAAACTGTCCACATTGTTGTGACTACTCAGAGGTGGAGTTCCTAAAATTAAACTGCCATGTAGGGAAAGCACTATAACAGGTTTCAAGATCAACTGCAGGGTGCTAGAATTATTTTATCTGCTTGCAATCCACTTTTCATACACCTGTGTTCCATTTTCCATAGTAATGGAAAAACCTGGTGTGGATCTTTTCATACAGCCTCTTTAAATAGCAAAAGTATGTTTCAGACCATATTCCTTAAGCAGAGGGAACAAAAATAGCCCAAGAACTGTGAGCAATCCCAGCAGAACATCTCAGAGACTGAGACCACTGAGGCTGAATTGCCTGATAAACACTGACTGATGTGTGTATGGCAATCTCAGCTGAGCTCACCTGATTGCTCTTTTCTTCGTCATCATCACTAATGTGCACTTTCAATCCTAAACCAACTAAGCACAGAGGATCATTAAGCAGAATATAATCTAAAATGTATTGCAATCCAAAATATCAAGTACAGATAAGTTGATTTGTAACACATTTTAAAAAATTAATAATTTACTAAAAAGTTGTATCAAAAGGCACACTTCTGCTGCACTGGTTGTAGAGGGTGTGTTTTCAGTTCACAAAGAATCTAATTTACTCATAAAAATTATCCTTTATTTTTGTCAAGAAATCTCCTATATATGCATTTTAATATTGTTCCTCTTAAAATTTGTTTCAGAATTCAGTGATAAATCTACAGATGTGAATGTAAAGTAAGAAAATGTACCAGGCCGAGGTTTATTCATAGCATAGAGTATCTATAAATACCTTTTATTTGAGTTAAGCAGTCATCTTTCCTGTCTCTTTTGTAAGTATATAAAAAGTTTTGTGCAAATTAAGAGACAGTAATATTTGATTTCTCACAAACTCCTTTTAAATGGAGTATATTTCCTTTTTGTCTTCTTGTACTGCCTGGTATTGTTAATATCATGTTATCTTAAATTTTAGTCTATTTTCTGTCAGATAGTAATGAGAATATGTTCGTATTTCATTGTGTGTGCTGTTGGTCATCTCATATGGTTGTATCTGTAACAGATTTGTCAGTTTTAATCACATTGTAAGTTTTCTTACACATTTGCACTCCAACAATAATAAATGCAAAAAATGAAAAATAATCGTGTTTACATATTGTCATTGCAAAATGCACACAGATTACTAGTGACACTTAAGGATGCTATGTCATCATCAGATGATAATCTGATTATCTCATTAAAATAGAGCATCTGAAGTGTTAGACTGGAATATTTTCTCTTTTGAAGCCATATTTAAAATCACATGCAAAACAACCCTTTCTGAATCAGTTTTCAGCTGTGCACAGTTTGCAGTACTTTTGGTATTTACACTTAGGCTCAATGGTTGTTTTTATCATAAGATCATAGAAACCTCCCTAGGAGTAATGACAGGATCTTTGCCTCGGTAAGAAACAAATACAAGACGAAGTTTCAGGGTCAGGGAGAGGGTCCTGGAACACAAAATAATTATACAGAAAAAATTACAGTAATTATTGTTTTTCTGTTTCGTGCAAGTTGACAATCCAATGCTTCTTGACAGGGGAGTGTATGGAATTCTATAATAGGGAGACTCCGGAAAAATTAATTGGCCCGTGTTACCTATACTTAGGGAACTGAACCCTGGCCTCTGTCTCCTATTTACCTGTCAGTAGTATCTTTCCCTTACTCACCCTTAAAGAAGTAATTAGCATACCATTCTTGTTTCTCCAGAACTTCTTCTACTAACACTCATCCATTCATAAGTATGCTGGTAGGTAATTCAAACCCACTTCAACCAACCTGCACAATCCCTTTCCAGCTTCCTGCCTCCACCTCAAGTTTGGTTTGCTTTTTTTCTAGTGCGTTGATTTTGAGTACTAGGAACAGCAAGTAGGCTGTTTTCACAACTGTGTGTTTAAAGACCCCAAATCCTTTCAGTGCATTTTTTCCTGCAGTCTGCAGCCTACTCAGAATTGGTTTTCCTAAGCAATGGTTATCAATGCTCATAAACTAAACCAGCCTTGAGATAGCTTCCAACCCGTGAAAGTGGAAAAAGAGTGGAAAATATTAATATTTCACACACTTTGGTTTTGTAGAGCATTGCTTTGACTGAAAGGTATAGACTCAGTTATTGAGATGCACCAAAGAAAAAAGAAAACCTGGTAAATTTATCCCTTCTATTGAGATCTTTTCTTTAGTAAAAAATATCATACGTTCTCGATATGCAGAAATGCTTTGGGTAGGAAATCCACTGAAATACATATTTGCATATTGTCATTGCAAAATGCATACAGATTACTAGTGACTCTTAAGGATGCTATGTCATCATAGGATGATAATCCGATTATCTCATTAAAATAGAGCATCTGAAGTGTTAGACCAGATTATTTTCTTTTTTTACACCATATGTTATACAGCCTGTAGTTAAGCATGCTGCAAAACAGAAAAGACTAGCTAATGTAGACAGACAATAATAGCTTGTCTTGGGTTTATAGTTGTTGAATTGGAAAGCATCGTCTCACAGAACCCAGGGAATAACATGACTCCCTGAACCACTGGGCACAAATGGGTGTGCTTGTAAAAGAACTGTGTTTCAAAGCTATGCAGTCTACAACAGAACATTTGCATTGAAGTGGAGAGGAGCTTCATCTCTTACGGTGGAAAGGGAATAATTTAATTTACGTGTCTAAAAATATATATTCCTTTATCTGTGCATCAGAAGGTAAGTTCTGTCTTAGTGAAGGATTTGTACTTCTGTATCTCTACATAATAAAAATTGGAAAGATAAATTAATTCTATTGTATAAATATTATTTTCTTTTGTAAAGGCCAGCAATACCTGATCTCTTACAGTGTGCCACGAGAATTACTTTTTTTACAGTATACTATTCTTAAACCCACCTGGGCTGCTTTCCAGAAGTGCCAGCAGTATTGGAATTGCACTAGAATGAGCAGCTTGAAACTGAACTTAGGTTTGAACTCCAGCATACAGAAATTGCTTTGAAAAAAAAGATAACTATAGGTTACTACAGGGAAGAGCAAAACAAAAGTTTGTATTAGTTTCTTTTCCTTGTGTTACTGCTTTGCAGCTTCACCAAAGGTCAAATTTAATTTTCTTTCCTTTGTGAAGTGTGACTTTGGACTTTACCAAAGTTATAACTTCTTCACAGCAATACAAGTAAGAGAACAAACACCAAACTTCAGTTTTAGTCAGTAGAAGAAGATTGAGTGCAAAATGGCATGTGTTGCATATAACCCATCTGCAGTGTTTGGGTTAAAACCAACTCACTGCAGCTAATAAAACATTGGCATTCAAATGCAATATCATGAGTGAAGTATCTGACTCTGTATATCTTCAGATTACCTTGGTGTTTGCTTTGGTGATCAGCTACTTTAAGAACAATTCAACTCCAAGATCATTAATTATTCTTCAGATATTACTAATGGTTTGTCTTTAATATATGGACTTATTCCTGTAAGTCCTTGGCCAAGATTTAAGATTTATTACAATGATAAAATGTTCAGATCTTAGAATATTTTTTAACTGAGTGTGTTCAGAATAAAGATAACGACATATAATCTTGAGTGATACATATATTAATTGTAGAAAAGAGCCTATGTAAGATAATTCCGTTTGAATTCCATTTTAACTTATTTCCTTTCATTTATAAAAGTATAAATGAGAACAGAATTAAACTCTGAAGATGACCATGTCCTCTGCTTTGGTGAAATCAGGTCTGAAATCAGGTCAATCCTATCAAAGTTACACTCCTTGATGTGGTGCACAACTCCACTTCCTTAGCACTTCTGTGCCCCAAAACAATCCCTGCAGACCTCCCTTTCATGGGCTTTGTGTAAGAAAAGGATGAAATGAAAAATGTAATTGTTCTAGTCAGCATAGGTAGTATCATGAGGCTGGTATGTCTGTACACATGAACAATTACTAAAAAAAATCCACTTCAGAAATAGACTCATATTCATGTGCAAACTAATTCAGTATCTCTGAAAGCAGACACATAAAACCTGCCACAACATGGTGATCTAAGTAATCTGTCAAAGTATCGTAGGTAGCACAGAGAAAATGATCAGGGCAATATTTTACTCTCTTTTTTTCTCTAGCAAAGTGAAAATGTTGCCATCCCAGAGTATTTCTTACGAAGTAGCCAAAGAAAAATTATAATAACCACATTTATGTATTCTAGTACTCAGATTTTGTCCTTTTGCTTCAAGTGAAACCTTCATTGTAGGTTTCTGCCCAAGGCTGGCTGGAGGGCATAAGCGTTTAAGCTTGAGCACACTTGTTTCAAAATTACTGCAGGGAGAGGAGATCGCTTCTGAGCTCTGAATGATACAAGGTTCTTGCACACAGGCTTGTATCTCAAGGTCATTGGTCTCCATTTAAACACGCAAACTGAATGATCTTGAACAAAAGATTTGTTTTTCTGGTCTCTGCTTGACCAGAATACCAATGGCATTCTGGCCGAGGGAAAAAAAATCAGAGGGATTTTACAACTGAAAGAGTATTTGAGTCAAAACTGACACATTGGCATGTCATTACAAAACAAAAGAGAGTTTCTAAAAACACATTAGTTAAACGGCTTTTTAAAGTTTCTAGTTGTTAATATTGTCTGTCAAAAGTGATGGACAAATAACCTTGATTTCAATTTCATCCTCTTTAATTCTTACATCACTTGTGGTCATTAAATAGTTGTTTTGTCTATGTTTCATTCAAGTCAATGAAACTGAACATTTTATTGAGGGGAGTAAAATTTGGCAGGAAACTGGAGCCTAATATCCATTTTTTTGTTGTATAAATAGTTTGACAAACGATTGGTGCAGCATTTTTTCCCAACTCATTCTTAGCCCTTGCTTGCCTTGCATTCATGCTTTTTTGTTTCTTCTCTCACAATGCTACAGCTGCAAAGATATCATACCTTTTAAAGCTGTGTTTAGCTTCCCAAACAGACATATGCAGATGCTAAGAACACCAGACATAATGACTGCATCTGTTAATGTTTTTGTGTACAGAAAAAAGTACATATCTATCAATTACCATATTTTTTCTGGGTAATACCAAATTGCAATATGTTCAATGCTTCATTTGCCCTGCTACTCTGTAGTGAATATTTGCTCTATAAGCAAATAAAGACACTTCTAAATTAAAAAAAAAAAAAAGAAAAATTAGTATAGAGACACCAGAAGTGAAGTTTCTCAACCACTACTGTCCCATATAAATTTAATAAAAGAACTGTATACAATAGAATGGGGCTGCTTCATTTTTGAAGTTAAGGATGATTGCTTTTTGTCATTGACAGCAATGGAATAAAGACGTTACCTGGATTGGAAGAATTACTTTTTGTTAAAGGTAATTTTTAGATTTACATTATCACTCTTAAAAAAAACATTTTCCATTTAAAAAGGAAATAATTTACCATCATTAAGATGAAAATTTAGCTCTGTGTTAACTTATATACTTGATATTTTTAATTTGGCATTCTGATTATGTGAAAAAATTTGGATAGTGAAATATCTACATTTTCATAAATTTTATGTAAGAGAGATATTATAGAACCATAGAATAGTTTAGTAGATACTATAGAACCATAGAACTTGGGTTGGAAGGGACCTTAAAGATAATCTAGTTCTAACCTACCTGACATGGGCAGGGACACCTTCCACTAAACCAGGTTTCTCAAAGCCCTATCCAACCTGGCCTTGAGTATTTCATATATAAACATCCAAGTTTAGAAATGCACAAGTAACAAATTTTAGATATTACTTTTATTGTAAAAAAGTTATTTAAAGGAAAATATTTCACACACAAAGGACAGCAGGGCTTTTTAGTGGTGAAATAGTCTCATTATCATCAGAACCTCTGTGCTAAACTCCTTTTCTTGAAACTTCTCAAAAAACATAGTGCCATTAAGTGTAAGTTTACTTCGTACAACCTGTATCTTTGCATAAAACCTTCACAGTATTAGTGATCATTCTGCTGGCATTGTCCAGTATTAGTTATGTTCCACATCTGAGACTGACAAATGATTTCTAAAACCTTATTGTGCTTAAAATGAATGTACAGTTTAATGCTCATGATAATTTTTGGGGTAAAGTATTGGTAAAGTCATCTGTGTTTATCCGAACAGCTCTTTTTATTCTGCATTCCCTGTAAAAAATTATGTATCTCTGTAAGGATTACAATACTCTACTACTTTTGGTAATCATTATCACATTTTTTCTTAGATTCTTTTTTGACTGTGTTGCTTTGAAGGTTTGTTACACTTGTGCATTTTTTTTTCCAGCATGAGCCACCTTTTCTTCCATGTCTTTGAAGGCTGGATGGAGTGAGGGATGGAGGGCATGCTCAGAGGAATCCCAGACTTCCGGAGGAGAAGAAACCTTGGCAGGCAGAGAGTGCTTCAAACTATTCCATTGCCAGGCAAACAGCTTAGAAAAGCAGGAATCCTAAATGGTCTTAGAATAGTCTAAAACAGTAACATATTTTGTAGTGAATTAATCATTACAATAGATATAGTTGTTGTGGTAGATGAATGTTTAAATGACAGAGAAGTAGTTGCTTACTGAATCATACTGAAGATACAATAATTGTTTTGGAAATGCATTTGTATTTATTTAAGTATTAAATAGAATCATTGCTCACTTTCAAGGAACATGTATTTATTAAAACAAAACCTAAAAAGGAAATTACATGTATTTTTTTCCTATAAATAAAGAACAATAGGGGATGGGGGGAAAAAGGGAAAAATGAGCAGTCTTTGGTATATTCAAAAGGCAGTTATTAATTATTTAATTACATATTCAGACGTAATTTTTAGTGATAGCGGTAAGTCATGAATAATGATGGTTATGTTCTTTCAAAATGTTGATTCAGGTCAGAGTTAGGGATGTATGGATGCTTTTTCATACCACAGAACATTTTCACTTCAGTCTTAAATACATACATTCAGAATTGATTACTGTAATTTTGAGCTAGCACAGAATTCCTATATAATTTAGCCTACACAGATAATTTAAATGCATTAAACGATATTATATTATTATTCTAAATGTATAGGAAAATATAAAGAACCTGATTCAAAGCTGGGGAATGTAATAATTTTCAAAATCTGCAGTCAATCAAAAAGACATAATTCTTTATCTAGATACGTAATTAATTCTATATTCTCCACATTTCCACCAGACCGGTCAAATGTAAAACAGAAAATTCAAAAGTACCGATGGCCTTTGAAGAATTTGACTTAGATCATACCTGAATCCAAAGGGTTCCAATACCTAAATGTATCCAGGTTCACTGGTAGAAGTCAGGTAACTGTACAAAACGAGAACATGTTGCAAAATTTTATTTCATTTCGTGATTCATACTGCTGCAAAGTGCAATATGCAGGGCTCTATATAGCAACATCATCTAGATAGGTACTATCTACAAACCTTGAATTTGAGAAATGTAAAGAAATTTAAAACAAGAATAAATATCAAAAAAAATGTAATAAACAATTGCACTCTGGGAAAGGAAATAGTCAGAAAAAAGGTCACGTGGTTCGTATAAAGCTTCATAAAGATTAAGGGTCTTCTAGAGATCAGGGAATAAAACTACCCAAGGTGAACTCAATGACGTATGATTGATTTCTTGAAATTCTTATATTCTATTTCAATTAGTTTTGCACCCCTCAAAGCTAACAGTCAATTTTCTCTTGGTTTTGCATAAGGACTTTACATGAACATGCTTCCTGGTGGAAAATCTCACTGCAGCCTTCACAAAAATAGGGAAAACAAACTCTAATCAAGAAAGGGGATTCTAAAAATTTGCCTGGCTTCATTGTTAACTGTGCTTTCTTAGAAACTTACAGGAAGTAGCCCGGGAAATGCAGAAAGAGGTAAAGGAAACCTTATAAAGAATATGTCAAAAACCTGGGAAAGAAATGGGCCAGATTATCAAAATATATTGAAAAAAATCTAGTTTTTATAATCCCCTGCCAGACTGCCAAAGATCAGACAGTCTTGTGTCTAATTATTAAAATAAATTAATAAAGGTTCATTCAATGTCCTTGATCAAAGGTTATGAAACATCATCTCTTTTTTGAATACTTATTTCTGCTTGTCCAAATTCTCAAAGCAAATGGTAAATGTAGCACTCAGCTGCAGAATTTTTTTATTAACATTTTCACTCTCCCTGTGAAAACCTGAAAACTTTTCTAAAGCTTGAAGGTTGATTTTGCATTCTTAGTATTGTGACTATTGCTAGTGTCTCTTACTCACCCCAGGGAGTGGTTACGAATGAAATGAGAACCACCTAATGCTTCCACTTTCTTTTAAACAGGTGGTCATGATAGGAATACCATTAGTAGTCGCACATTTATTGGTGAGCTGCATGAGACACAGTGTGTTAAATCTCCTGGTCTGATAGTTACACTGCTATGGATCACTGAGCACTACAAATGTATGCTTCAGGGGGTTAAATTACAGTATCAGCTTTTCTGGCAGATAGAGCACACAACCACAAAAGAGATGAAATGGCTGCAATGTTTGTGAAATTGTTGCAAATATATCTACAATATATTTCCATAGCAGTGAATATAAAAGTAAGAAACAAATTAGTCCCAAAATATTAGCTGCTGAAAATGTGCCGAATACCATGATCCAATTCTAGTTAGTAAGATGAAATTTTCGTCTTCTGTAGTTAGAGGAGATGAAAAAAATACTCAGTGGTATGTACGTAAGAACAATTTATTATACATTACTTGAGAAAGAAGAAATCACTTGTTTTTCCAAAATATGGGGTTATAGTGCCGCTGGATTGACATGAAATAAAATGATAATGACTTGATATAAGCTAGTTCTAATTCTGTATTTAAAATTTGAAGTACTGCCATTAATGCCATGGACCACTCTGGCAGTAACACCTAAAGCAATGGCTTTTCTATTGATCTCCAGCAGAGCTATTTGCTGATGATATTCATCTGCTTGTTTTATACCCTTGAATTCTGAATCTCTACTGGGTAGTCATGATTTAAGACTGATTTTTGTATTGCTAAGAAAGCCAAGGAAGTAGACAAGGCCAAGCTGGAATGTAGCGCTGAGAGACTCATCCAGTTTATGAAACTTGTTCTTAAACACTGAAGTGCCCTTTTCCAGCAAAAGATTCCTGCTTGCCTTGGATTTTTTTGTCTCCGTAAACTGATTTCTTCTAACTTTACCAAAAAAATAAAAAAAGTATATAGCATTTTGCAGGTGCAATTGCCATTTAAATGAAAAAATACTGTAGAGCAAAAATGCAATCATCTGGAAGATAGTTCTTTATTAGAAGCTGAAGCTAGATCAAGGTAATGTAACTTCCTTGAGATCTGAATATTTTCTGAGCTGACAAATTGCACCATGAAGGATTTATTTCACAGTTTTATGACCATACATTATTAATTTTAACAATGCTGTTTTTCAGAAGATATATTTGGGAATTCCTTAAATCATGGTGTAGTAGTTTAGTTTGGACATTGCGTTTTAAAACTAAGCATGTGCAGGTACCTGATTCTTGAAGTCTAGCAGCCTCAAGACTAGAAGCATGGTACTCCTTGTCAGATAGAGTCCTTGCTTTTTTCTAGTTCAATTTTTTTAGTAGAATCTTGTCAGTGCTTAAGTGGACTGTGTGCAGGAGGGAATCTTATTAATTTCTAGTGTAGCGATACCAATCTGGTAAGAAATGTATTCACAAGCCTCTGATGTGTATGAGGTTATCATTAATCTCTGTACAACCAACTTAGCCAAATATAATGGCTTCACTTTGTTTACCACTCCAGTTTGAGCTGAAAAACATTCCAAGGTGAAAAAAATGTGTAAATTCCAAAAAATTGCAGATATATACATGTGATTTTTATAAACAAGTAACTCTGAAGTGTTTCCTTTGTGTTTTGTTCAACATCATGTGATCCTGCAATACAAGTTTTCTTATTATTCATTTTTTATAGCCAAAATATTCCTAAGTACTACTAAATGTTAAATATTAAATATTAAAAAAGTGTACCGGGGGGAAAATGAGATTACAATTTAAGTGAAATCCGGTAAGTTTAAATTTTAAGGAGTTTTCAATTAGAATATTCTAGAATACTTTGTGAAATAAGATTGGTAATGCAGGAACATAAATGTCTTAGCATGTATTTCTCTGTAAATCAATAAAATAAACAGTCTAGTAGAAATTGAATTTAAATGGATTTAAATGGATTTTGATTTAATTTTATGGTGTTTGTTCACTACTTCTATAAGTATCTGATAGTTAGAGGCTTCATTATCAGAACATCTGAAAATATTTTTATCTTCGTGAGAATGTGAAATATTAACCTATTTTAATATATGGGCGGAAAAGGAACTAATGGGTTCACTCAATAGTAATCTCAGAATTGAAACCTTTGAGCTGGTAAAGATTACTGTAGATCCAATTAAGTCAGTGTAACATTTTTTCAGAAATGAAAGTTACTGCAAGTGTTACAGTTATGCTGTTCCTTACCTAGTGCTCTTAATGCTCCTGTTTACATTCCTTGCATGAAAATGATGGAACAACTAATCTTGGAAACCATTTCCAAGCAAATGAAAGACATGAAGGCGGTAAGGAGTAGTTCGCATGGGTCAGCAAAGGGGAAGCCATGCTTGAGCAGGCAGGTCGTCTACGAAGACATGTCTGTCTTGACAGATGAGGGGAAAGCAGAAGGTATTGTCTACCTAGACTTCAGAAAGGCTTTCACTGCTGTCTTCCATAAGTTCTTTATGAGGAATCTGATGAGATATGGGCTGAATGAGCAGACAGTGAGGTGGACTGAAACCTGACTGACTGGATGGGCACAGAGTGGGGTGATTGGCAGTGCTAAATGTTGGTACCTGAACCGGCATTATACACCAGGGATCAATACTGGGTCCAGTGATCTAAATGACGGGGCAGAGTTGTGCCCTCAGCGAGTCTGCAATGACACTAAATTGAGGGTAGAGGCTGATATGCCATATTGCTGTACAGCTGTCCAGAAGAATCTCAACAGACTGGGGAAAGGGGCTGACAGGAACCTGATGGTACTCAACAAGGAGTGCAGTGTCCTACATTTGGAAAGGAAAAACTCCAGGCACAAGAACAAGGGAAAGAAACCAGATGGAAAGCAGCTTTGCAGAAAAAGATCTGAGGGTCCTCGTGGACACCAAGTTGAATGTGAGGCAATAGCAAAGGTCAGTGTTATCCTGGGCTGCATTAGGAGATATTTTGCTGGCAGAACGAGGGAGGTGTTCTTCCCTTTTACTCAGCAGTCATGAGGCCAGTACTAATACTTGTGTCGAGTTCGTGGCTCCACAGGACAAGAGGAATATGGAGCTACTGGAGGAACTCCAGCAAAGGGTCAGTAAAGGGATGAAGGGACTGGAGCACCTCTCCTATAAGAAGAGATCTGTGACTGCTTAGCCTAGAGAAAAGAAGGCTCACAGGGATCTATGTACAAGTACTGGAAGGGAAGGTTCAAAGAATACAGAGTCAGGCTCTTCTCAGTGGTTTCCAGAGACAGGCAATAGGTTCTAGGTGGCCTTGCAGGCTGTTTAGAACAAATGAGCTATGGAAGTCCCTTCCAGCCTCAACCATTCTGTGATTCTGTGAAGGAATCTGAGCTGTTTTAGGAGGCTGACAGATGAAGTTTACTGGGGGCATGTGCTCTTCTGAAATGGAAAACTGGATACCACACAACGCTTAAAGTTTTTCTCCAGTTTATTTTACTGCAAAGATTATAAAATATGTCACAGAAAAATCATCAAAAAGATTTAATTCACCAGTGAAATAACAATAAAATCAGCCAAAACAGTCTTATTTTTTTTCTCTGTAATTATTTGTTCATTTTATTAGCAATGTTTATTAGATATGGAAAAAATATTTTGCTGTTATTACTGACCCATAAGTTTCAGTAGGCATGAAAGTATATGTTGATAGTTCAGATCAAAAATATAATGGGCAATATTTATTTCCATATGCTGTACTGCATTATGGTCTGTGAAACTAGCAAAAAATCAACTACAGTATGTTTAGCAAAATATAGTTTAGTGTTAAGTACTACTTTCCTTAACAGAATTACAAGGCATATTATGCACAGGTGGACTGGGTATAACATTGAAATATAATAAAATGTGTGGTAGCCAGAAACATCAAACTGATTTAAACCCATACATTTTTAAAGTTATTTACCAGGTTTTTATCTAGGCTAGTATATTGGTTTGTGTCTTGGGGTGACTCTATCATGTGTATCCCCTATCATGCTCTATGCCCAAAAAGTAATTTTGTGCCTTTTCTGTGCCTTTAAACTGAGCTTGGAAAAAAAAAAAAACCAAATGAACTTTTCAAAACAGTTTCTCAAGGACAGGGAGATTACACTCCTCTGCGTTCTCTGGCTGCAGGAGCAGGACGGAGCACCCTGCTTGCTTGCTTCAGCCAGCGGTTTCGGGTTTTTTTTTCCCTTCTTTTCCTGGCGTGAGACGGAAAGCTGAATTTTGTTTCCTGGGACTTTGGTGTTTTTTCCCTTCTTCTTTTCTGGACTGTTCAACAACATCAGAACACATCGGGAGAATTTTTCCCCGAGGCCCGGGGGTTGGGCCCTCGCCGACCAGCTCCGAGGAGGAGAGAGACCACACCTACAGAAGGACTCTGAAATCTTCCCAGGTTTCTCCCTATAGCGAGAGATTTCATTTCATTATTTAGCATTATTATCCTTTTCCCGTGTGTTTGTTAAATAAATAGTTCTTATCTCATTCACTTTCCTTCGAGGAAAATATTTTTTTTCCCGAACCCTGTGGAGGGGGGGAAGGGTGGTTGTAACCCGGTTTCCTCTCAGAGGATATATTGCTAGGTTTTGGCCAAACCGGCACAAATACAAATTGGCGTAGTCGGCAGGATTCGAAGGAAAGTGAAAAAAAAACTGTACTAATTACATCTTGGTCTGAATTTAACTACTTTGTGTAGGGGTAAAGTAGTTACAATGTTAGTTGAGTTCATAATGTCTCTCTGGCTGGATATACTCACGTTTTTTTGGTCCCTAGGCTTGCTTGAGGTACTGGTGGTTTTTTGGTCCCAAGGCCTGTTTGCCTATCCACAACTTGGTCTAATCCTGTGGCTGATAAAACACTTTTACAGAGCAGGGGCACAAATCCGGATTTCTATTTTGCTTTGCTCGGTGATAATGATTTATAAGAAGTTAACAGAGGTACAGGCAGTTGTTCAAAGTGTGTATGATACGTCGTTTCTCCATCCTAACCCCAGTCCTAGTTTCAGTAGCCTGTTTTAGGAGTTCATTGGTAATTGCACTCAGTTTGTTAGAAGAGGAGGAGATGCGGTTTCCCAGCCTTTCATCTCCCTCCCCTTTAAATTTGATACATTATCTTTTAAGAAGGTTCAGTTTCCCCTAGATGTTAAAGAGACCACCCTCCTAGTATTTAATCTGGTAGTCTTTCTCTATATGGTTTGCAGCCTGTCTAGAATAAGAGCTCAGATTTCCAGGGTGACTGAGGAGACACCTGTCCCAGAGGTGGAAAATCCTGAGTGGGGTGGAGAATGGGAGGATATGGGCCAAATCCTGAAGAAATTCTCTGACCCGATAATTTGCAATTACCCCCCTGAACTAATTCAGAAACCAGCTGAGGTATACAATGACAATTCCAATGAGAAACAGCTCATCGCAATATGCTGGGCCTTAGCATATGCCTATCGCACAGTGCTAAGTACTGTAGAGCAGCAGATAAAAGCAGAGGGGCAGGAAGATAAACCAGCAGACACCCCAGTCACTCAGGCTGCAGCCAAACCAGAGGGAGACACTAAACCATTGACAGTTGCTCCTGTCACGAGGAAAAAGCACACAACCAAAACTGATCGCCCAGTGAAAAATGATGATGATGCAGGGGAAGGAACCTCAAAACCACCAGCTGATTCAGGCACAGAAACCATTACTGAGTCCCTGTCCATAAAAAACCTTCACAGCCTAAGAAAGGACTACACCCGACGGCCCAATGAATCCATAATAAGTTGGATGGTCCGTATTTGGGATGCTGCAGGTGATGATGTAATGCTGGACGGCGCTGAAGCGAGGCATTTGGGATCCCTGTCACGTGATCCAGCTATTGACCAAAAGATAATAAGGGGGGCTGACTCTGCCAGCGTCTGGAGACGGCTCTTGAGTGGTGTGAGGGAGAGATATCTGTGTGCAGATGATCTCTATATGCAGCAAACCCAGTGGAAGACCATTGAACAAGGGATTCAATGCCTGAGAGAACTAGGGGTGGTAGAGGTTGTCTTCACAGATGACCCAGGATTGAGGAGTCCAGACCGGGCCAGAGTTGGTCCTTTCATGTGGCGAAAGCTCATACAGCTTGGGCCATCAGAATATAAGTCTGCTTTAGCACTGATGAAACCAGATTACGGTGCAAATGAGACCGTGCAGGATATGGCAACAAAGCTCCGAGCATATGCAGACTCTGTGCATGGCCCAACACATGCGAAAATCGCAGCTGTGGAAACACGTGTGCAGAATTTAGAAGATAAGATGGAAAAGAATTACCAGGACCTCAAAAAGGAGATCAAAGAGGGCTTTCTTCAAATCTCAGCAGTACAGATCCAAAATTCTGATACCCAACGAGGACGTTCCCTAGAGAGAAGGTACATCCCACGAAGTGAGCTGTGGAAATTCCTGTGTGACAGTGGGGAAGACACAAAAAAGTGGGGTGGACAGCCCACTTCTGCTCTGGCAGCACGAGTGCATAAATTAAAGGAGCGCAAGTCTCAGAAAAGAAATTTTACTAAAAAAAAAGTAGCTCCAGTTGCCCGTAGCCAATCTGCCGGAAATGATAGACAGGAGGATAACCAGAATTAGAGGGGCCCTGCCTCTAACCAGGTAGAGGCTAGGGAAAACCGTATTTTTTAGACTGTGTAGATTCGTTGGCCTGGTACATCAGAACCACAAAGATATGATGCTTTGGTTGACACTGGTGCGCAGTGTACAATAATCCCATCGCAACATGTGGGGGTAGAATCTGTTTCTATTACTAGTGTAACAGGTGGGTCACAAAATTTGACCCTAGTGAAAGCTGAGGTGAGCCTGACTGGAAATGAGTGGAAGAAACATTTCATTGTGACTGGCCCAGAGGCCCCGTGCATTTTGGGCATAGACTTCCTCCAAGGGGGGCATTTCAGAGACCCAAAGGGACTCAAGTGGGCTTTTGGAATAGCTGCTGTGGAGACAAAGAGCATCAGGCAATTGAATACCTTGCCTGGACTATCAGAGAACCCATCTGCAGTAGGCCTTCTGAAGAAGGAGGAACAAAGAGTACCAATTGCTACCTCGACAGTGCATCGCCGACAGTACCGGACAACTCGAGATGCTGTGATTCCCATCCACAAGATGATCCGTAACTTAGAGAGCCAAAGGGTGATCAGCAAAACCCACTCACCCTTCAACAGCCCCATCTGGCCTGTGCGCAAATCTGAAGAAGAATAGAGATTGACTGTGGACTATCGTGCCTTGAATGAAGTGACTCCACCACTGAGCGCTGCCGTGCCGGACATGTTGGAGCTTCAGTACGAGCTGGAGTCCAAGGCAGCGAAGTGGTACGCCACCATCGACATTGCCAACGCCTTCTTCTCCATTCCTTTGGCCCCAGAGTGCAGGCCTCAGTTTGCCTTCACCTAGAGGGGCGTGCAGTACACCTGGAACCGACTGCCCCAGGGGTGGAAGCACAGTCCCACCATCTGCCATGGACTAATCCAGACTGCACTGGAAAAGGGTGAGGCTCCAGAGCATCTGCAGTACATTGATGACATCATTGTGTGGGAGAACACCGCAGAAGAAGTGTTCGAGAAAGGAGAGAAAATCATCCAGATTCTCCTAGAAGCTGGTTTTGCCATCAAGAAGAGCAAAGTCAAGGGACCTGCTCGAGAGATCCAATTCCTGGGAGTGAAATGGCAAGATGGACGGCGTCAGATTCCCACTGAAGTCATCAACAAGATCACATCAATGTCTCCACCAACTAACAAGAAGGAAACACAAGCTTTCCTAAGTGTCATAGGCTTTTAAAAAATGCATATTCCTGAATATAGCCAAATTGTGAGTCCTCTCTACGTGGTTACCCGCAAGAAGAACAATTTCCACTGGGGCCCTGAACAGCAACAAGCCTTTGCCCAGATCAAGCAAGAAATCGCTCACGCGGTAGCCCTTGGCCCAGTCCGGACAGGACCAAGAGTGAAGAACATGCTCTACTCTGCAGCCGGGAGCCATGGCCTGTCCTGGAGCCTTTGGCAGAAGGTGTCTGGTGAGACTCGAGGTCGACCACTGGGATTCTGGAGCCGAAGCTACAGAGAATCTAAAGCCAACTACACCCCAACAGAGAAAGAAATCTTGGCAGCCTATGAAGGAATCCAAGCTGCCTCAAAGGTAATTAGCACTGAAGCGCAGCTCCTCCTGGCACCCCGGCTACCAGTGCTGGGGTGGATGTTCAAAGCAGAGGTTCCCTCTACCCACCATGCCACCAATGCCACATGGAGCAAATGGATTGCTCTCATCACACAGCGCGCCCGTATCGGAAAACTGAATCGCCCTGGGATTTTAGAAATAATCACAAATTGGCCCGAAAGTAAAAGCTTTGGTCTCAGTGACAATAAAGAACAAGAGCAAGTGACACGTGCTGAAAAAGCTCCACCGTACAACCAACTGTCAGCAGAAAACACATGCTACGCTCTTTTCACCGATGGTTCTTGTCGCATTGTAGGGATGAAACGAAAGTGGAAAGCAGCCGCATGGAGTCCCACACGACGGGTTGCAGAAGCTATTGAAGAAAAAGGTGGATCAAGCCAATTTGCCGAACTCAAAGCTGTTCAGCTAGCCCTGGACATTGCTGAAAGAGAGAAGTGGCCCAAGCTCTACCTCTACACTGATTCGTAGATAGTAGCCAATGCTCTGTGGGGATGGCTGGAAAAGTGGGAGAAGGCCAATTGGCAGCGTAGGGGAAAACCCATCTGGGCTGCTGAAGAGTAGAAAGACATTGCTGCCCGAGTGAAAAAGCTGCTTGTGAAAGTCCGCCATGTAGATGCTCATGTCCCCAAGAGTAGGGCTAATGAGAAACACCGAAACAATGAACAAGTAAATCAGGCTGCAAAGATAGAGGTGTCACAGATAGACTTAGATTAGAAACACAAGGGAGAGTTGTTCCTAGCTCGATGGGCCCATGATGCCTCAGGTCATCAAGGCAGAGATGCCACCTATAAGTGGGCACGAGACCGAGGGGTGGATCTAACCATGGACAGTATCTCCCAAGTGATCCATAACTGTGAGACATGCGCTGCGATCAAGCAAGCCAAGCGAGTAAAACCCCTATGGTACGGTGGGCGATGGTCCAAATACAAGTATGGAGAGGCCTGGCAGATTGATTACATCTCACTGCCTCAAACTCGCCAAGGCAAGCGCTATGTGCTCACAATGGTAAAAGCCACCACTGGATGGCTGGAGACCTACCCTGTGCCTCATGCTACTGCCCGAAACACCATCCTGGGCCTTGAAAAGCAAGTCCTTTGGAGGCATGGTACCCCTGAAAGAATTGAATCTGACAATGGGACTCACTTCAAGAACAGCCTTATAAACACCTGGGCTAGGGAACACGGCATTGAGTGGGTGTACCATATCCCTTACCATGCACCAGCAGCTGGGAAAGTGGAGCGATGCAATAGATTGTTGAAAACCACCTTGAAGGCCCTAGGTGGGGGAACTTTCAAAAATTGGGAACAGCATCTAGCAAAGGCCACCTAGTTAGTCAACACTCGGGGTTCCACCAATAGAGCTGGTCCAGCCCAATCTGAATCCCTGCACACAGTAAATAGAGATAAGGTTCCAGTAGTGCATGCCAGGGGACTGTTAAGAAAGACTGTTTAGGTTACCTCTGCCTCGAGTACAGACAAACCCATCCGTGGGGTTGTCTTTGCTCAGGGACCTAGTTGCACATAGTAAGTAATGCAGAGAGACAGAACAACACGTTGTGTACCGCAGGGAGATCTAATTATTAGGTAAAAACCACATGTAATGTAAAATGCCTGTACCTCTGCTTGCTGAGTGTCACTGTCACTGTTTGTACATAGCTGTATATATGTATTAATGTGTGTGTGTGTGTAGAGTTAAAATATATTAATTTGGGCATAGAGCCGATGATATGTAATAAGAGGTGGAATGTCTTGGGGTGACTCTATCATGTGTATCCCCTATCATGCTCTATGCCCAAAAAGTAATTTTGTGCCTTTTCTGTGCCTTTAAACTGAGCTTGGAAAAAAAAAAAAACCAAATGAACTTTTCAAAACAGTTTCTCAAGGACAGGGAGATTACACTCCTCTGCGTTCTCTGGCTGCAGGAGCAGGACGGAGCACCCTGCTTGCTTGCTTCAGCCAGCGGTTTCAGGTTTTTTTTTTCCCTTCTTTTCCTGGCGTGAGACGAAAAGCTGAATTTTGTTTCCTGGGACTTTGGTGTTTTTTCCCTTCTTCTTTTCTGGACTGTTCAACAACATCAGAACACATCGGGAGAATTTTTCCCCGAGGCCCGGGGGTTGGGCCCTCGCCGACCAGCTCCGAGGAGGAGAGAGACCACACCTACAGAAGGACTCTGAAATCTTCCCAGGTTTCTCCCTATAGCGAGAAATTTCATTTCATTATTTAGCATTATTATCCTTTTCCCGTGTGTTTGTTAAATAAATAGTTCTTATCTCATTCACTTTCCTTCGAGGAAAATATTTTTTTTCCCGAACCCTGTAGAGGGGGAGAAAAGTGGTTGTAACCCAGTTTCCTCTCAGAGGATATATTGCTAGGTTTTAGCCAAACCGGCACAGTTTGAAAACAAACCAGTGGGAGATCACAAGTCAGGATTAAAATAGGAAAAAATTAGAAATAAGTGAAATAACATAAGGAAAAGCACTGACAAAGTCAGATACAGCCTGACACCCTGTTAAGGTGATGGTAGCCATCCAACTGAAGTAGTTCAGTTCAAGCAATGATCCTGTGGAAAGTCTAGTCTCCAGCAGAGGGTCCAGTGGTAGCTCTTGTCCTCTGGTAACCCAGTAGACAGGGCTCAATTAGACAGTTCTAAGGGCAGGTTATATCCAGGTGGGAATGCTTGGCTCCTCCCTCCTGGGACAATACCATGAGATAAGTCCATGAGTCATGTGGTGGTTTCTTGATGGCCCATTGTCTGTTATCAGAGGTGGGTCATTAGCAGGTGATAACAGCTAATGGCCCACAGCTGGTGGTAATAGAATACTTAAATACATCTATATTGTAACCTAGGACAGCTAGGACAAACAATATATTATCCAAAATTTGAACCAAGCAACATAATTTGGATATTCAATCTCCTTGTAATATGGATTAAAAAACGACAAAGAGATTCTTATTTCATCTGAACAATTGAAAATAAAGAGGTTAAAAAGGCTGCTTTTAGTTTTAATGAAAAAAAATTATCACGTCAGTTGATTGCTGTCCTTGTTAAAGAAAATGAAGACAGAACCTGATGAAGAGGAGAAACCAAGTGTGACTGTGTGCATCACAGTGTAACTATATATGGAGATCACAAAATATGAAAATCATTATAGCTTTGAAATTTGTCTTTACATGCAAGTGCTTTGGATACCATCACTGAGATTCTGTCATTTGTTGAAAGTGATTTATTTCTCAATAGGCATAAAGCTACTGTTTTTCTTTGCAAAACGAAGGTTAAAGTTATTAATAAAAAATCTTGGTACGGTCATTACAGTGTGTAGGGGCTGATCCATTGCATATATCAGATAACAGATTTCATAGAATCATAGAATAGTTTGGGTTGGAAGGGACCTTTAAGAGTCATCTAGTCTGACCCACAGTTTGTGTCTCTTTAATTATTATCTATGCAAAGGAAAATCATCATCGTAAAAATAACGTGTACAGGAAGTTATAATTGTTAAATTCGACTACTTCCAACATATAATTGCTTCCAATAACGTTAATAATTTAGTAATTTTTTTTGGTCAAAAGTCTGAAACAAGACTTTTGCCTAGGAATCTGGAAGTTGTGTCTATTAGTAATTGATTGAAGAATAAGTGATACTTGGTGATACAAGAAGTCAATAGGGATTTTCACACAAAATGCAAAGCATTTTATGTAGGTTTAGAAGGGTGTGGTGGTGTATTCTCCCTCTACTTCCTTGGGGCCTTCTATGATCTCAGGAATTCGCATTAAACCTTGGCCTTTGAGTAATGGTTTGGGCAGTAAAGTGTCCCTTGACCATACCAGGAATTATTTCATGGCTATGATGGGGGCAGTACTGCCTACAGCAGGGGCTTCTGTTGCCTGACCAAGGTGGGGAACAAGTGGTAATCTGCCATCCCTTTCCACCTTGGAACTTCACTTACATTACTTGTATTCCGAGAGGAATGATGCCATTGTTACTGGATTTCTTAAAACTTCTACCAGTTACCAACATGGGTTGCAGTCAGAACAGAAGCTGACTGATGGATGGTGCTGTGCAGGGCGGGAGTTGGACTCCATGATCCTCGTGGATCCCTTCCCACTCAGCTTATTCTGTGACTAAAGTCAATCACTTTGCAACCTCATAAACAATGGCCTCAAGGGAGGCCCTTTGAACTCTCCTGGGCCACAGTGGGCTGTGCCAGCATCTCCCTCAGAGTGGGACACCTGCCAGAGCTCAGGGACTGCCAGGTTCACAGGACTCAGAGGACCACCACCAAAAACCAAAAATGGGGGCTGGGCTGATACTCCCAGTCCTCAAAGGTCAACACTCACTTGTTGAGAAATGCCAAGAAATGTGAAATTAGTATTTCATGGAACTCAAGGGAAATTTTTTAACAGGTACCTTTGTATTAGCCGTATATATAGATATGTATCTCTTTGTGTTTATGTGTGTGTACGTGTGAATTGATTGAAATACCCTATATCAAGTGTGGTATAAATATTGCTATCTTGGATCTATAATTGCAGTGAGACCCATTGACTCGCTCTGTAAATGTTAAATTAGTCAATAATTAAGTGCTGCTAAATGCTTTAGATACAAACTATTGAAAAAGTCTGAGACTAAGATTGGATTTAGCTGTACCTAAGCTCCATCAGGAGTTTAGAAAACAAGAGTTTCTGCTCTGAAACTCATGACTCCAATGGGTGGCTCTCCCTCACCTTTCTGCATCTCTGATCTCTCTGCAACTCATTCTAGCTTGATTCCAGCTCAATTTTCCTTAGTATGTTTCATCTATGTAGTAAGTAAGAGTGAACTTTGACATTGAACTTTATTAAGTCACACCTTCACAAATTTATATAAAAACTGGTTTTGTTAACACATTTGACAGTGATTCTTTAAGTGCCCTAAACCACTAACTTCTGACAAAGGGTTAGAAGCTTGAGAAACAAGAAATGCTTGATTTATGTTCTGGTTTATGTCTACCTGCATGATAGACAGTACAAGCAATAACTTTAAAAAAATTAAAAAGCTAATGGTGCTTGTAAAATGTCTTTATGTCTGTTGTGACTAGATGATACAACTACACTCTCAAAGGAAACAAAATGAATTAAAATTACTGTAAATGCAGCTATGTGACATAACTATGGATATTTTATTTAAATACAAATTAATCTTTATAGATATTAAAACATCTACACCAAACAATCAAATGTTATCTTTGCATATATAAAATATCTTCCTGCTATGAATGATGAGGAGTAGAGTACAGGAAAAAATATGCATAATGTAACATGGTTTTTTTTAATACCTTCTTCTTCATTACTTGAGTGCAGCTTAAAAATTAAAACTGTCAGCAGAATGTAGCCCAGGTTTGCTTCTTTTTTTGTTTATAATAATTCAAGCAAGAAGTGCATATACTGTCTCGTTATGCCGTTCTGAAACAACCTGAAGTTGAGTAATACACTCCTGTTGAAAGAAATGAAAAGTAAATATATGTTAGAAAGAGAGGGAGAGGAACATATGGAAGACATGTTCAATGTTTACCATAGAAATTATTCATATCTTCTTTTCATAGCAGAGAAGGTGTAGATGAAACGAAAAGGACAGAACAAGGTAATAAAAGCAATTTGGATGAAACAATGCATGAATGCTTATGCACTGAGATTGTATCACACTGTGACTGACCAAGTTGCTCTCTGCAATTACTCTTTCTTTAGAAAGAGGGTAACGCAGAT
Organism: Lycocorax pyrrhopterus obiensis; assembly: GCA_014706295.1. NCBI lineage: Eukaryota > Metazoa > Chordata > Aves > Passeriformes > Paradisaeidae > Lycocorax > Lycocorax pyrrhopterus. Next base: position 21,449,465 of record JACSVZ010000001.1, read on the forward strand.
TTGAAGACTTCCATTTCCACGTGGAGAAGCTCTACAAAGATCTTTTACATTGAGAATGCTGGGGGGCGAGGGAGGGATGACCATATGCTTTGCAACATTCTTTTGTCCTTATTGCAAGTCACAGAATAAAACACAGAATGTTTTATTTTCCTAATTACCCCAGTGCCGGACAACTTTCCAATGTATGTATATATAGAGATTGGAAAATATGGGTTAAAAACTACTTTTCTGTCTGAGTATTGGACTGTAAGTGGGTTTTAATGTAGAACAAAGGCTCTTTTTTATGAGAATATGCCTTGCCACTATTCTTAAGATGCATATCAGGGCATCACCTGACAGTGGTGCTAAGAGGTCTCTCAGCTTTTAGCTATCTCTGAATCAGTGATGTTCACCTGACAACCAGTGTGAGCTTCATTACTGGTAAAGACACAGTGTGGATGTGCAGACCTAAAATCTTAAGGTATTGCAGCAAATATAACTTTTTCTTTTCTTTCTTTCTCTTTCTTTCTTTCTTTCTTTCTTTCTTTCTTTCTTTCTTTCTTTCTTTCTTTCTTTCTTTCTTTCTTTCTTTCTTTCTTTCTTTTCTTTCTTTCTTTTCTTTCTTTTCTTTCTTTCTTTTCTTTCTTTCTGATACAGCAGTTGAACTTTATGAGAAAGTGCTTGTACAGCGAATTTCACGACACAGGAGGAAGAAACTTAGAGGAAATAGAGTTAACCAGCTAGAAGATTTAAACTTAACTGATTCTTGAAGGCTCCAGAGGACAGAAGAAAATAAATCTTTGTGCTAATCTTTGGTTGTGGGAAAACAATTTTTCTTGATCATAGCAAGAAAATAAATAAATAATATTTTAAAATAAACATAACAAAACACTCCCTAAAATTTGGAACTATTTTTTTTTTCTTTTAGTAAGACAATGTTTACCATGACTGTTTTGGCTCCTGAGGTTTTTAAACAAGAATGGTTTCCATTAAGATCCCTAAAAAATGCCTAGGGATTACAGTGGAAAGAGATTTCACACCTCAGGCTGCTTCCTCCCAATTCCCTGTGCAAATCCTCATCTGTATGTAGATGCCAAGTCTGCATGGTCAGCTCTTAAGTGCCTGAAAATCATGAGCACAAGCCCAGAAGTACCTTTGGCTGGAAGGACTGTGGCACCCTTCATTTTCTCCTCTTCTCTTGATAAGCATACTTAACATGGACTTTTAGAAGAGAGTTTAGCAGAACACAGTGTCTACAATCCTCTTTGTCTGGACTCCCAGCTGGAGGATAGAAGAGGTTACAGCTTTTGCTCTCAGAAGTAGCCAGTCTTAGAAGTTTGGTCTAGCTTGCACTGCCATCATAACTGATATGCTTTCTGTAGATTTTTTTCTTTTTTTTTTAATACTTTTTAAGGGTCTTTCTCTTGTGTGCTACCTGAAATAATCTGAATGAAATGTACAAAGAGTAGTGGGAGCAGAATGTTGGATTCACTGTAAGCATTGTCCTTAAACTAACACTACCTCTCGTCCCTTGAAGAGCAAGAGGGTCATATGCACCCACAGCTTGTTGAATAAGATCTCTTCTGAGAGTTGGAAGATGTCAGTTCAAAACCCACAAATTTGAGGAGTGACTAGATTCCAAATGCCACTCTTTTAAAGTCATTTCTCTATGTTTTTATACATTAGCATGCAGGAAACCACCATTATCGTACCAAAAAGAAAGGAAAAATTGACCTGTTTTTCATTTCTAAAAGGACTAATTCAAATCCCACAGACAGGATTCTGGGCTGGTGATCAATCACATCAATTTCCAGTTCTGCACTCTCTGCTACTTACTGCTTTTTTTAATTTTTAAAACTGTTATTAACCTTCAATTTGTTTTCAGCACTGTAAGACTTCAGCAGCACTGTAAATATACTACACTTAATATCTCATTTTGAAAATTAACTGTGGTTTTCAGTGAGACTAAAATTAGATGAAGAATATCACAAAAACACACAAAAAATATTCAGTTTGGAGGCAATATAAAGAATCTGGGATCAGATTTCAATTCAATTTTATTTTTCATTCTGGACACATAAATGGAACCAAACTTGTACTTTAATATAGTAACTGCTACTAATCTGAAATAAATAATAAATAATGATAGAACACTGCAGTTCTATAAAGTTTATAAAGAAGCAAAAAAACAGACAACCATAGAGGATAATGCTGCTGTATACTTCAGAAAAACACGTACATGCCATTCTGCTGTTTCAAAGCACAGGATTGTTTAAAAAAAACCCCCAACCCTACATCCCAGGAAAAAAAAAAAAAAACCAAAAGCCAAAACACCCCAAAAAACTACTGGAGAAAACTGAAAGCATATTATCTATGAAAAAGCAAATTGCTATAGCTGAAATACGTAGCTGAAATAATGCTATAAAAATGTAGGCATCAGGAGAGACATGTAGGTAGTGAAATTAGTTGGAAAGGTTTGCTTTTTCTGTGTGTGTGTTTTGTGAAAGAATAGCCCTAATTGTTTTGATCACTCAAGGCTGAAGTTTCTGAGTGGCATCATAAGACTTTTGATAACCTAAGTTTCTTCTTTCTTCAGTGGCAGGAATCAGTGTATGTGTCACTTTTTTGCCCCATCATTTCCTTGAGTTCATAGCATGACTCACATGCCCATTAGCACCGAAACTACAGTTTTGAGATGAAAATAATTACGATGTTTCTGAATACTTTTAATTCTGTCAGTAGCTGATACAATTCTTCACTATTTTCCATGTCATGTATGTTTTATATTACAGTGTGCTTTGCTTTCATTTTATACCTCTGAGAGCCTTTGCCACCTAATCACAGGTATGGCAAGACTGAGGAAAGCATTCCTAATTTTACTGCTCAGATTGATGGCATTGCAGATATTGACAACTTACATCATCACTAATTAGTGCTTTCCCGCAGTTTCGTCCACTAAATGGTGAAATTTAGATGTTAGGGTTCATCAGGGCTGTTATGGAATACACATACACTCACATGGAGTGTGGACCATGTAGTATGGATTTACTGGATGAGAATGATGACTAATGTAGGATTTCACTATACACCCATAGGCACAGAGAGGAGCTGGAACAGGCTGTAGTGATCAAAGATGACTGTGCACAACATTATGTTTTATTGAGTGTGAAAACTGGTTTAACTTAGAGCACACCAATGACTGCTGTAATGTACAATTCTTTAGAACAGTGTCGGTAGCCAATGCTGGAAGCAGAGCTTGGTGGAATCATAATGTGGTTCCTGAGCTGCAAGAAGACTGCAAAAGGGATGAAAATAACCAGAAGTTGGTAAACATTTTCCTGTGAAACAAAACTATAAAATCTAGGACTGGTTTACGTAGAAAATTGGTATATATTTAAATACATAGATGCTTTGAGAAGAATGATAAATGCAATTTAAACTTATTTCTTCAGCATTCAGAGTGAGTAAATTGCACTAGTTAGATAGAGAGAAAAACTTGGGCATGACATTTCACATCGAGTCATTAAAGGGCACCTCTTTTGCTCAAGAAAAGTTTTGAGGCAGACTGGGTGCAGGTCTGTGTCTGTGAGATAGTGCTGATCCAACCTGAGATGGTATTTTCTATTACATTTTTTTATGTGAATCTCTTTAACAATAACTTTCTGTTATCTTGAGGTTGTAGTGCAGTATATCTGCACAGTATGGGGAACGTACTGTGATTTCTTCAGAGCTTCTGTATTTGTTCATCACAAACAGATCTGGAGGGAAGCTGAAGAAGAGTCATTTACCAAGGTTTATTTTGAGCTTGGGTCTCAGGAGTTTTATCCGGCTGCCTTTTCCTTCTTGTGCCTGAATGACCAAGAGCTCCTTCTGCACTTGGAGGGACAAAGGAGGTGGCAGGGACAGAAGAGGGACAAAGGATTGCTTCTATTCTGGAGAGTGGGCTGGAAGACAGAAAACGTAGAGAAATGCGTCGAAGAGGACAGATGAAGAGGAAAGGAGGAAAGTTGGACTGCTAAAACTAGAATGTGCATTTTTTCTACACCTACTCTTCTGCCTGGATTTCTTCTGTCTGCTGAAGAGAAATGCTGCTTGTCTTAGGCAGTGCCAATTTCATTCTGTATATTGAACCATACTGAACTGAGAAAAAACAGAAGAGATCAGTGAGATCATCCCCAAGTCTCAAACTCGAGATTAATATGGCTCAACTTTACATTGTTGTGGTGGCCTGACCTTGGCTGGCTGCCAGGTGCCTACCAAACTGTTTGCTCACTCCTCCTCAGAAGGGCAGAGAGAGAAAATACAGTGAAAAAGCTTGTGAATCAAGGTAACAACAGGGAGATCACTCACAAATTACCATCATGGGAAAAACACTAGACTTGGGGAAGACTAATTTATTTTATTGACAATTGAAAATAGAGTAGGATAGTAATAAACAAAAATGGTTCCGTCACACCTTCCTGGGCTCGACTTCTTTCATTCCCAACTCTTCTATTTCTTACACTCAAAGTGCATAGGGAATGGGGAACGAGGATTGTAGTCAGCTCATAACACTTCGCCACTGCATCTCCTTCCTCCTCACACTCTTCCCCTGCTCTAGCATGGGGTTCCTCCCATGGGATATAGTTCTTTGGGAACAGACTGCTGCAGCATTTGAGGTTCCCCTTGGTCAGCAGGTCCTGTCAGGAACCTGCTCCAGTGTGGACTCCTCTCCATAAGCTGCCTCTTCCTTCAAGGCACATCCAGCTGCTCAGGCATGTGATTCTCTGTGAGCTACAGTGTGGATGTCTGCTCCATCATGGTCCTCCATGTGCTGCAGGTGAATGATTTTTTTCACAATGGTTTTTGTCCTGCGTTGCAGGGGAATCTGCTCCAGCACCTGAAGCACCTACTGCCACTCCTTCACAGACCTGGGTTTCTGCAGGGTTATTTTTTTCACTTTTTTTCCTTCTTCTCCCTCACAGCTGCAATGTGGTGTTTTTATCCTTTCTAAAGTATGTTATCACAGAGCTGTCACCAACATTACTGATGGGCTCAGCTTTTGCCAGGGGCAGGTCCATTTTGGAACGGCTGCGTCCAACACAGGGAACCTCCTGGCCTCTTCTTCCAGGGGCCACCCTTGCAGCTCTCCCACTACCAAAACCTTGCCGTGTAAACCCAGTAAAATTTATCATTAGTGCACTGCCTAAGATGAGTTCTCTTTCATTTCCAAAGAAAAGGTAAACTACTTATGTAATAAACTGAAACAAAAAGAATTAAAGCAAGACTTCTTGTCCAATGAAAGAAAGGTTTTTTTCAGAAATGAATTGTTTGTACCACTTCCAAATGTAACTCCTTGTCTTGGGGTGACTCTATCATGTGTACCCCCTATCATGCTCTATGCCCAAAAAGTAATATTGTGCCTTTTCTGTGCCTTTAAACTGAGATTGAGGAAAAAAAACAAACGAACTTTTCAAAGCAGCTTCTCAAGGACAGAGATTACACTCCTCTGCGTTCACTGGCTGCGGGTAGCGGAGAGGGAACACCCTGCTTGCTTTCCTTCAGCCATCTGGTTTTTTTTATCCCTCTTGGTGTGAGACGGAGAGCTGAACTTTGTTTCCTGGGACTTTGGTTTTTCCCTTTTTCTCTTCTGGACTGTTTCAACAGCATCAGAACACGTCAGGAGAATTTTCTCCCCGAGGCCCGGGGGGTGGGCCCACGCCCTCACTGACCAGCTCCAAGGAGGAGAGAGACCACACCTACAGAAGGACTCTGAAATCTTCCCAGGTTTTTTCTCTATAGCGAGAGATTTCATTTCATTATTTAGCATCATTATGCTTTTCCTGTGTGTTTGTTAAAATAAATAGTTTTTATCTCTTTCACTTTCCTTCGAGGAAAAATTTCCTTTTTTCCCAAACCCTGTGGGGGGAAGGGTGGTTGTAACCTGGTTTTCTCTCAGGTGATATATTACTAGATTTTGGCCAAACCGGCACACTCCTGCAAGCATCTTCTAGGGTAGTTTGTTTATGTAATTTTTCTCAAGTAGTTTTACAAGTCTTCAGTGACAAAGTTTCAACATTTCCTTTCATGGCCACTCTACAGAAAATGTCACAGTCAGGGAGTTTTTCCAGATAAAAAGTCTTTATGAGCCAGCAACAAATAAACCATAATAAAATGACTGCATATCTAATTATATGCCACTTGACTCACATATGACACACTCCTAATAAAGTTTTTTTATTCAGATTTTTAATTTACAAGCTTGTCACTTGTAGTTTAGTCATTTTGTTCAGATAGGGTGAAAAATTGCTTAAGGTTCCTCTAATTGCCAATTCTTACTTATCAGTTCTAATTATGGTTAATACTTGTATTATAAATCACACACAGAGCAACCTGTGGTACGGAATCTAAGAAGGCAAGTAGTGAGAGCACTAGGGTAGATTATATATGGTGAATATTAGTATCAAATGCTGAATATTTCTTTCTTTATCAGAAAAGATTTCTAATTGTTGTACATTCACCGAGTGTCACTAAGGTAGATGGCATTGGGATGGTGCTATATTTTTCTAATCACATGGAATTCAAAGAAAGCTGATATTTAGAGAACTGTTAAGTCATTTTATATCTGGGGGTTCACTACTCACACTTCTTGCTGAGTAAATAAAAGCCCAGACTTTTAGAATACTGCAGGTGTGCAAAGCTTTTGTGGAAGTCTGGAAAAAATCCCTTTGCTGAAAAGTTTTACGAGTTAGTGGTAATCAGTTTGCAGGATTCAGTTTATAGATCATCTTTGTGACAGTCCAGTTCACTTATTTAATGTGCTATTTTGGTCTTCCTAAATGTAAAACAGTGCTCCTGCTCACGCTTGGTGGGCTCTATTGATGTGCTCTGTCATTCTCCTTGGCCAGGCTGACCCAGCAGCAAGCGGAAGTGGGGATGTTGCAGGCGGCATAGGAAGAGGAAGCAGAGAGGGAGACTGATCAGCAGTGGTTTCCTATTACTCTAAATGTTTAGGGGGGAGATCTTCTTTACTACTGTTTTTTCATAGAAAATCTTTAAAGAATGACTGGAGAAGATGAGCAGAGCAGGATCATTGTAGCGACAAGTATTTGAATGGTGGAGACACCATGGCAGTGACAGTGGAGTGAGAGGGGTAATTAAGGAGCTAGCTTGTGATAGCGTTGGGAAGACCATTGGACTCTGACTGGTATCTCAGGGAGGGTAATTCAAAAAGCACTTATTAATTTAAGTTTCTCTGAACTGCCATTTATTTTGCCTGACTCCCCAAGCCCCTTTATTCACTACTGGAAAAATAGTTAATCGTAGGTGTCCCAGTGTTGTAATTTCTTAACCCAACTCTTTGTCTGGATAGATGAACTAATGCAAAATGTTCTGCCCAGCTTTAGCTTTCATTTTAGTTGTTCTATTTTGCTTTCTTCTGCTGAGACTGACAAAAATAATATTTGGGGTTTTTTTCTGGCATGGATACACTTTCCCCAGGTATACCTCTCTGACTGACTCCAAGAGAATAAAAGCAAGGGGCTGTGTGATGGCAACACTGCTCGGTCACAAATATAATGAAGTGGACCAGGGCCAAAAGGAAAATAAGATACTTTATGGCTGGTCCTGGAAATACCAAGTTCCCTACTTAGCTGTTTTACTGTCATTTTATAGGCTGTATTCTGCCATAGCCTTTTCACTTTAAAGCTCTCTTTTTAAATTGTCTGTACTTGAATGATTGGCTCTTGGAACATAATACTGTTGTTAAGTCTTACAAGAAAAGAATTGCAATTTTGGTTGGTCGCAAAGGGCTCCTCTGAGTAGTGCAACTCAGTGCTGAAATGAATCTCCTTCAGGGCTGTTTCTGAAAGTCCTTCCTGAGAAGAACTTTTCTCATGAGCCTTGTAATTCCAGTCTACAGAAATTATGCTTCATAATTCCTAACAGGATTTTTCAGATAATGTATTTGTATTGATTAAAAACTTGGACAGATCCAGTATAATAAATGGGAAGGTTACATTTTCAGATTAAAGTACTTGATTGTAGAAATATGTTAAAAATGAAATGGAGTCCCTACTGTGGTGTCCCAGAACCCTTCCCTGGAATGTGAAGGGATGATAAACCACAGTTCATGATTTTCTCTCAGAAACTGAAAACATAAAATGCTCAGAGAAAAAACTAATACTAAAACCTGATAAGGATTCAATAAGGTGATTTCTAAAAAGGATAATTTTTATTTTCTAACTACAGGCTTTTTAAAACAAAAAATGGGTGTTTTTTGAAAGAGAAGATTAATACATTAATTAATTAATTAATTTAGCAATTATCTAGAACTTCGTCTTGTATATGTACATTTTTGTTTGCATATCATAGAATCACAGAATGACACAATCAGCTGACTTGGTGTGACTTTTGGGGAATGTCCTGTGCAGGGCCGGGAGTTGGACTCAATGATCCTTGTTGGTTCCTTCCATTTGCCCAAGAGCACTGTCCAAACCCTTCTTGAACTTTGCCAGGCTTGGGGCTGTGACCACTTCCCTGGGGAGCCTGTTCCAGTGGCCAGCCACCCTCTGGGTGAAGAACATTTTTCTAATATCCAACCTAAACCTTCCTTGACACAACTTCAGGCCATTCCCTCAGGTCCTGTCACTGGTCACCACAGAGCAGAGATCAGTGCCTGCCCCTCTGCTTCCCATCGTGAGGAAGCTGTAACGGCAATGAGGTCTCCCCTCAGTCTCCTCTTCTCCAGGATGAACACAACAAGTGACCTCAGCCACTCCTCATATGGCTTCTCCTCAAGGCCCTTCACCATCTTTGTTGCCCTCCTTTGGATGCTCTCTAAGAGCTTTTTATCTTTCTCATATTGTGGCACCCAAAACTGCCCCAAACACTCGAGGTGAGGCCACCCCAGTGCAGAGCAGAGCGGGACAGTCCCCTCCCTTGCCCGGCTGGCGATGCTGTGCCTGATGCCCCCAGGACAGGGTTGGCCCTCCTGGCTGCCAGGGCACTGCTGACTCATGTTCAACTTTCCATCGACCAGGACCCTCAGGTCCCTTTCCTGCAGCAGCTTTTCAGCAAACAACTATTTCAGCCAGAAAGTCCAAATTTCAAGAATTTCAGTACCTACATACCATTTCAGTACCGACCTACCAGGGTTTCGGCAGTAATCATAATTTCACGTTTTTAAAAACTCCTAAATCACATAGCAGGTTGAACCTTACTGAAGGTCAAATAAACAAGATTTATAAAAACCTCTGATAAGTGATCATATTAAAATGCTAACAGGTAAAATACTGAAACATTTTTTTTAAAATATCTAAATACTATAAGCAGTAAATTTAAGATAGTTTGGTGTTTGTGACTGTTGGATCTCTAATCTCTTCGTAATCTTAATTTCTTTTTGGTAAGACGGTAGTTACACAAGAGAAATTAATTTCTGGACATAGCTGTCATTAATGGAGTGTGCAAATATTTAATCTGTACTTGAATATAATCTGTAACTTTGTATATAAAGTTCGTGAAGCTTTAAAAATATAGGTAACTTCCAGGAATTTGTCATAACTACATATGATATAAATAGATTATTTTTTATATATATATATATATATATATATATATACATATATATATATATATACACATATGCTGAAAAATACGGATGACTGTGAAGAAGATAGATCACTTTAACTTATCCAGTATTTGCAGAAGGGAAAATCTACATATAAGTGTATTTTTTCCTAATACTATATTAATAACTGCTGTTTCAAGAGCTGAAGCATAGTCAAATGTAGTTGCTTTTGTTTTGTTTTCTTTTGTTTTGGTTTTTTTTTTTCCCGGATGTTATATCTAGATTTAATATCTGTATTCTTTTCTGCTTGTTTCTATTAGATTAATAGACCTTGTAGTCCGTGAAGATAATATTCCTGCCATGCACGGCTCTGCAAACACATTAAGGCAACTGATTCATTATTAAAAAATTATAGCCATGAATTCTGAAACATTAGCCTGAGGACAAATGACTTAGTAGCAGCATTCTTTCTTTATTTCATCCAGATATTTCAATAACGGCAACCTAGAAAATAGCTGTTATTGAAATAGAAGCTATGTTCTACTGTTGGCTGGCATGTCTGAATAACACCACCAGTGGGCAATAATGGGCCTTTTATGCTCATTTTGGAAGCTGTGTCCATGAGAGAAAGAGAAGAAATAGGAATCTTGATCATGTCTGAGAGCTAGTCCTGATCTAGTAATTCCCGACTAAAATTGGTCTGTTTATTTTCTTTGTACTGCCTTCATAGAGCACAACCCTTCCTCTGTCCAGCATTAGATGCCTATATATTGTTAAATATAATCGATTCTTTATAAACTCCTCTTTCTTCTCTTCCTCTTCTTCCCATCTGAATTTAATTGAGCATTTTCGCTGCTACTGCAGAAGCATTTTGAAGTTCTGAATGTGTGACAAAGCTTGTAGCCAATACAATGAGCTAAGCACTTCAAACAAGGATAATAGCAGTTAGGGAGGGCAAGAGAAGAGAGGAAGAGACAGACAGAGAAGGAGAAGGAAAAGTTTCATAGCGAAATTAGGCCGGGGGCATGTAACTCTTGGGCAGCCTTCAGTCTGCTCCATGGCTTTACTGTATGCCAGGGCCTATGGCTGTAGATGTCACTCGGTCTGTCAACCATGCTGCTTAGGGAACCACATGTGCTGCTTCGTGAACTGCCCTAACAACTTTGAGGGTTTGCTCTCTTGGACCCCAGATAAAGGCTCTCATCCCATGTAAACAGCATCTTCTAAAGTGTTTATGATGAAATCATAGTCTCTTGTTCCTCTTTATTGAACTCTGCTCACAGCCTAGTTTAAATAAGGCCTCTTCTTATAGCAGCAGAAATACACTGACAGGCACAAAGCCCAACGAGCTCTGTGCAAACAAAGTAAGAAATGTTTTTAACTTGCAAAACAGGTAGCAACAATGATAAAGCTGTTATATGAGTATGAACCTTATTGCCCCTACCCGCAGTTCCCAGCAGAAGTAGTATGCAAAGAGAGAAATGCTGAGCAACCAACATTTTTTTTACATCCCCTGCAGGACAGGAGTGCTGCTGATGGTAGCATGGCCAGGTACCAAGTTAATTGTCATGTGTTTAGTTATTCTAGTTACTCTTCCATAGGCATGCGTTTTAAATTTTTTTATTACATCCCATAATACTTCTGTAGCGGACCTTATGGTAGTGGCACCCTCTGTGGGATTGAAGTGTTTGAGAGAATTAGGAATCACACAATAATAGGAGTTAACACTAAAAGGTTGTGTTGTTGGTATTTTTCCCCCTGCTTAATGAGACAAGATCAAACAGGCTCCACACTGCAATGTAGATCCCAGAATAGTTCTTTGGCTCTCTAACCCTATAGAATCCTGACTTTGCTAAGTACCTTCCCCTTTAATCTCACATCACCCTGACCACCTTTCTTGCTTGTCAATACTCAGTACTTGTGCTGGAAGGCAAAAAGGGATGTCCTCAGGGGAAGCAGCAATCATGACTGCGTTAAATTTATGGCTTCAGCTGCTGGCTCCAAGTCAAGGTCCTCTTCTAGGCTGTGGGAGAATGTCCTATTCTGCCCACACAAAGCTCAGAGCCAACTGGGCAAGAGCCAGGTGAGCAATACTGGATTTTTTATTCTTGTTTGAAGCTCAGAGGCACTAAAAGGTATCCTTGAGAGGAATGAGGGGAAATAAGTTTTCCTGGAAACCACTGAAACAGGACTTAATTAAGAGAGCTGTATCGCCCTCTACTGGTCTCAAAAGGTACCCAATTAAAGTAAAAATTGGAGTCCCGGAGGTTTCATTTTAACTTCTGTCACCCTTGAGACTGAATATCTAAACTTGGGAACTGGGAAAATGAGGCAGGATGTATTTGACCCTAAAAAGGGAATTTCCAGATAGAACCTCCACTAACGTATAACTTATATCTCTGGTAGTGCAAATAAAGCAACAAAAGAGAGGAAAAGAATATGAAATACAAGAAGGAATTTTCTCTGTGTTCCATTTTAAATGTGGTGAACCAGGGAAGGGTAAAAAAAAACAAAACAAAAAAACACACATGGTTTTTGCCAACCAGTAAACACCAGTAATTCACTGAATTAGCTGAGACAGTTTGCTTCAGTGGTTCTCTTAGTGCATGGTCAGATGCATGATGCTTTTAATTTATCAATGGAAAATTCTTATTTTGCAGCAATATGTTTATAGTTTCCTGTTCACTGGTAAAGTTCTCTTTCAATCAATATTAAAATTGCTCTAATAAAACAATGGATATAATATGGAAGGCTTGTAATGAGATAAGGAAGAAGAGGAACAGGATGTCAAAGAAGATTTTGCAATAAATTACTTGGAGTAGTTATGTGTATATTTGTATGTGTTTGTCCATGAAGATCTTTGCAGGAGGAAAATATAGAAACAGTTGTCTTGTGTTAGTCACCTCACCAGTCCCAGTGCGCATCTCAACAGAAGGTGGGAAAACATTGAAAAAATTTATTCCAAAATATTAATTCAAAATCTCTGAGAAGATGTGCCTTCTGTTTAAGAAAACAAATGTGAATATGTGTGATGTGATTAACCTGCATACAAATATTCACTCAGACATGCATTCACAAAGGGAGATGTTGCAAAGCCATTTTGAAAGCTCTATATAGGTGTAATAATTGTCTGATGGTGAAAAGAAACACACAGTTTAGTAGATTAATTACACAGTGTGAATATCAATCACAAGCTCCTACTATTCAATCACCCCAGATCATCCACTGTCTAAAGTGTGCTTTCACTTAGCATTTGTCAAATAGTAAGAAAATTGCCATTGAAAGAAAATAACAAGGAAAAAGAACAACAAATACTCTGTCTTACAGAATACAGTTTTCTTAGAGTCAGTGTGAATCGGTGGAAGCTGCTGAGGATGGGCAGGCTTGAGCACACATGCTGTTCTGGGTGTGTTTGCTGCTGATCAGCATCCTGCCTGCCTGAGCGAGAGGGGCATGGGTACTGTAATGATCTTTGATCTTTCTGGGAGCACAGCTGCAACATTAGTACCAAGGGCAAGCTTCTGGTGATTGACTGCAAACAAGAATACAGATAGGATAATTCAAAGTTCAGTCTAGATGGTTCCATAATTTAACTCCTCTTTTTTATCAGTGGGGAAACATAGGGATGTGTTAATTTGTACGTACAGCAGTAAGATCGACTAACTATTCAGCCTCAAGCTGTATTCAATACCTACAAATACACAATGCTATAAAATGCCATTTTGTGTATGTTTGAGGGAAATGGGAAATAAAGAGAAGCTTGCTTTTTGGCTGACAAAGTAAAGAGACCTTGTATGTCAAGTAGCAAGGTAAAGAACGAGAAGCCAGCTCCTTACTCTTTGTGGTGCTTAAGCTCTGTCTGAGAATCAGAAAGAGTGTAGATAATGAAACAGAGCAGTAAGTACCCACAGTAAAAAGTTCATGACTGAAAGCAGGGAGCTGTGTAGCTAGTAGAGGATTCCAGCTCATATAATTACTCGTCAACACATGCGTATGGTAGGACTATGGACCTCCTTACTAGACTTCTTTATTTCACAATGAAATATGCAGAAAGACATACAAACAGAAGTCCAGTTTAGGCAGGAAAAAAATTTAGATATAAATCATTGCTTTTTATAAGATAACCAGAAGCTTTAAATGAAGTTGAAGATGTAATGTGCTGAGAAGATGTCATCACACTTAAAATACCTGGAGAGTATAGAAATAGATGATATTTTACAGAGGTCTGGTAATTGTCATAAATGAAATTGCCTCCAAGAGGTCATGATCACTATTACTTTTTTGGTTTTTTTCCCCAGGGAGCTAGTCTTCTGTATTAATTTTCCCAGAAAAAGAAACTGAGTGCAAAAGTTTCACAATAAAAATATTTGGATATTCTGACATTAAATTTAAATTAGAAAAACAGTGTGTTACAAAGCAAGGAAATGCTTTGTAGGCACTTGGGGATTGGAAACAAGACATGACATGGATTCTCACCGTGGGATGTTACACAACTTACCTGTAAAGCACAAGTTAAAAGGGCCTGGGCTGGAATTTGGCACCCAGTCTCAAACACAAGGACGTGGTACATGTCCTGTCATGAAAATTCTGTTTGTGGAATGGAGGATAATTTATCTAGCCTTGTATACCAAATAAGTAGGAGCTGCACAGATTTAGTCCAGGCTGTACTGGTATCTCCTTGTCTTTGGTGACTGACACAGGACTGCAGGGGAGTTGCCTTCATAAGACTGGGAATTATAGTTCAGAAACTTGCTTGAAGACCATAATCTGCAAATTTGCTTTGAATGTCATGAATAAGGCTATTTTATTATTTTCTTTAAAAATATGATTGTAAATGTAATATTATATGTCTTTCAAGCCCACTGACCAGAGTCGATCCTTTGTTCTGTCCTCAGTTCTATGTGACAGAATTCAACTACACTTTTCCTGCCTCACTGGAGTACCCTTGATATAAGATTTACAGCTGTTAAGGAGGGATAAATGCTCTCCATGGTTGCTGTTACAGCTGAGCTCTTATGCTGCTGGGAGTATTAAACTCACAGAGAGTTGAGATCGCTTCTGTAGGCTATTGGTCACATTATCTAGTTTGAAGTTGGAGAACCTGTATACAAGGAAAAATAGAAGTTGTATTAATGCATTTTATTTTGAGCAGCAACTAGATGAAAATCATAAATAGCGCTTAAGGCCCCTTTCTTACTTAGAAACAGAAATAAGCATTCTAACGATATCTGCTCTCTCCTCTGCATTGCAGTCAAAAGATGCAGTTTGTAAGTACACCCTGCTGACCTGTGCAATCTGCCTGCCCACAGGAAGATTGCTTCCACTGCGACAGTCATAGTGTACGTGACAGAAGTGCTTCCCCCTGAACAAAAGCCTGCTCCCTTTCATGAAAAAATCAAGCACCAAACCACAGGTAGCAACACTCCTGAGTTCAGAAGCCCTACAGGTCACAATCACTCCTTCAGTTGATGATGTCAGAGCTCAAGTGGCATCAAAAGGCAAGTTCACTACATGAAACTGCTGAATCTTGCACTTAGACTTTCTTTGTGGGGGTAAATAGTGGCATACTGAATATATATGGTTAAGACAGAAGAATAATAACTTCAATAATCTTCATCTCTACATCTATGATATAAGCAATCTTGGAAGGATCTAAAGTCAATGAAGATCCAAAAGCCTATTCTAAACAACTTTCTACAGCCCAGCATGAAAACAAGGAAGTACCATACCTACTTATGTTCTTGCATGGTTGCATATTTCATCCTAAAGTGCTGAGTGCACTTTGTACCTTCATGGCCATGTTTGTACATGACACTCAATGTGGAAATATAAGAATATCTTTGCTCAGCTCAGATGAAGCATCCATGGCCACACCCTTCCAAAGTGGTAGACCTCAACCAGTTTAACTTCAGATAAAATTTACAGTGGATTAATTCTTTGTCAGAGTGTGTGGCTCCTGTGTTGCACTTTGTAGTTTAGGGTACACGAGGAGCACTGACAAATGAAGAGTTTCTTCACTTGTATCTGTTTTATCTGTTGCCCACTACAACTTCTCTTCCATCTCTAAAATATTATTAAAACTTTTTTTTGTGGCATTATTTTCTGTTTTATTAGTTCTCAGTTGATGAGGAGTGCTAATTTACCCCGCTACTTCATTTTTAAACCTTGCTGTTGCTATACTTCAGCTTTTTAACTCAGAGTTCCTGAGCAGATAAAATTTCATATTTGCTATATCTGACTTAAGTGCAGGCAGCAGCCTTTCGATGGATGTTACACAGGAGCTCATCTGGGAATGTAAAGAAGCTCCACACTGTGAAATGTAGTTGTGATTTGGTAGATCAGTGTCACTGTGTGGGTGCCAAGGCTGAAATAACCATTTGTCATTTCAGGTAAATTCTGCACTCTCCAAGCATGCTACCAAAACTCAGTCCTCCTGCTCTTGCTAAGGAAATAAGAAAGGATTTTTCCTTTTTGTCCGTGGGATTTGACTTCTCCTGAGCTGATTTATTGCAGAATATTAATCCTTTGACTTTAGAAATAATGCAGTTTTTTGTAAGGAGGTGAGTGATTGCCACCGAAAGTATTTTGTGGTTTGTATTTGTCCATGGGAAAGAAACAAGCAGCTGAGTTTCACCTGTCCAGCTGTAATATCTGATGACTATTGGGTGAGGTGGACACACAGAGCCACAAATTGCTGCGAGACTATTGAAATTTGAACACAGGAAATGCATAGAAGGATAAAACGATTTGCAAGGATGAACAGGAAATCTAAGGATGACAGAAGTAGAAGTCAAACCACTTGTGGAGAAACGTTATTCAGGGCATGACCTCTGCTTGACTTTGGTGATATAAAAGTGGTGACATTTAGGAGGTATTTTGGCTCTTACTGGCTACAGTTTTGGAAGCATTATAGAAAGTACAGTGGTATGGCTGTGGTCAGGTTTTGTGGTGGAAGAAAAAGGGTGTGTCAGGGTAAAATAACTGAATGCAGGAAGCTCTGTACTGTGGGACCTGGATAACTGGATCTTCTCTGCCATCCTCTCTGAGACTGTAAGAAACCTGTCTATCATACTGTGATAGTAATATCTCTTAAACTAACCTGCAAGTATACTAATTAAATAATTAATTAAGCAATAAGTAAACAACTCTTGTTTATGTGGTCATACAAATCCAGAATTACTGAGTAAAAGCGCTTAACAATCTACATAAAATGTGGGGACATGCACAATATTCCTCATAGGAAGCAAATCAGTGGGGGTGGAATTCACACTAAGGTGCCCTTTGTTTTCTTAATGGTGACTTATATGTAAGGCTTTCTCTCTGTTTACATGGTTGCTGTTTTGTTGGGAACAACATCAAAAGAGGTCTATTTTAAGACTGTATTGCTATACTTTATTACAGCATGCTTTTCTCTGTCTAATATGAGAAAAATAATGTGTACTAGGACTACATATTGCTGCAATGCACATTGAAAAGATCATGTAACTATTTTGAATGCAGCAGCTCCATAGTAGCATGACCCCACTGAGATCAGTGTTGTGGTGAATTAGTGTGGCAGTGTGCTCAGCTCTGCTCCTTTCTGCTTAAGCAACAGCAGCCAGTGGTAGACATGATGGCTGCAGCTGGCTGAAGTTGAACTTGGGGAAGCCATATAACACCACAACAGCTATGAGCTTTCAATCTTGGCCAACAGATGAGGGCTAGTTGAGCATGTGTCATCCAAAACATGGTTGGTATGCAAATATGACTATAAATCAATCATCTTGCCACATAAATAGCAGACAGCCCAGGGCTCATTGTCTCCCCTGTATGGCCACGGTCAGCAGGCTGGGATCTTCCCTTGAGCAGGGGCAACTCTCAGGGTTATTCCGTGAGGCTGAGAGATTCCTTGCCACAACAGATTCTTGGTAAGTGATCACCAGCATGCTAAACTTCGACATCTTACTTAAGTGATATAAAGGGTTAACTGTACACGCATGGTCCTTTAAACATAAATAATTGACCAAGTCTGGGACTAAGGCTGAATCCAGCTGCACCTAAACTCCCCTTCCAGAAGGAGTTTAGAATCCAAGGGGGTCCTTTTTGAATCTCATGGTTCAGTGGGAGAGTGTCCCTAACAGTTGTGTCTGACCCTCCCCTCTGTGCAGTAAATAATCACTGTACCGTGTCATCAAACCTTGTTAAATCACTGTAGATTTTGCTATCCAATTTTGTCAAATTGCTGTTTATGTCAATAAATATATTGGTGCTTCTCTTTAACAAGTGAAATGCATCACAGCATCCTCAACAATTAAGCAGCAGTAGTAAACTACAATAACACTAAATTGGTTTTGTCTCTGGAATAAAAAAGGGCCTTATAAGCTGCAAGTCAAGAGACACAGTCTAACAAAAATGTTAGAACGGACTCAGGGGCTGAGATATCATGGCTGATTTATAATAGAAGACTTCCACACACAAAGCTGTATTCAATCCTCCTCTCCCTGGGATCCATAGAAAGCAAGTTAAAAGCATGATCTGACACACAGCTGGAACCAAGCAGCAAGTCATAATATTCCCATACTTCTGAGGACTGCAATCTGACTGTTAGTAGCTTGCTGGGCATGGCTACGACAGAGGCGTACAGTTAATCTCATGTGAGAAATATGTCAGTTAATTTTTGTTTAACACAAAGCAACAAAAAGGTATATCTTGACTTTCTTTTTCTTTTCTTACCACCAGTGATGGCAATAAGTTATGGTTTCCAAAAGGGTCAGTGACTGTATAGTTGCTGTACTAATTTGGCAGCAAAAAGTATGACAGAGGAATTTTATTTATATGCCCGGAGTGTATTGTTGCCAATAATCTGCCTAGTGTGCTTGCACCTTGGGCATCTTCCACATTATTAGAAAAGTGCTTTTCTGCCAGCCTTCCTTACAGTCAGTTCATCACCATGCTCAGCCATTTTCTAACGCTGTTTGATTTCATCGGTGTGAATTTAAGCTCTGTTGTCACACTTAGCTTTGCAGACCTTTTTATGATGGCAAGAAAATTCTCCAGCATTAAACTATTTATAGTAAAAGAGGGTTTTAGCTCTTGCAATTTTTTGTGAACAGAACTTTCATCTTTAACACAAACCAATCCCTCATGCTAACACTCACAATTTATCTTATCAAACTAAAGATATCCAGCAAGGTCTTTTTGTCAGAAGCACCAAAAGCACATACTTTTATATAGTAATGCTTTCACAAGCCAAATTTTTACCTTGTTTTTGAAGAGCATTCTCAATCTTTTTTACTCTTTGAAAAATAGAAATATTTTAAAATATGCTCTGTTCGTTTTTTGCTAAGAGATATGGCAGCACACTTGGATGTTTCCAATTTCTTTCTCCAGATTTATATCTTGGTGGAGTCTAGAAACTCTTGTTTTCTATTCTTACCAAAGTGTTCCTATGACCAAAATGTCACTTAGATATTCCTTCAGAATGTGAATAACTGTGTGACTTGCATCCTTCACACCCGAATCTTCCCATACCATTTTGCTAATGCAACAATGGCCTTTTCTGTGCAAAAGTCTAATTAAAGTTGTTTCTTATTTCAGGTTAAAGCCTCCTGCAACAGCTGTGGAAGAGTCAGTGTTAAAAAAAAATCAAATTAAACCTAAATCTTATGAAACTGTTGTTACCATTTCCTATACCTCTGTCATAAAATTTTCATGAAGTGCTTTTTTATTTTTAGCCCTCTGCATATAACAGAAGAAATATGATCAAAAAGGGTGACTCACTAAACACAGGTTTATGTCAGACTTGGGAAGATTTTGAAAGGCACAGAAATTGTTCCTGCCTTTAGGAACTGGGCAAAAAAGCATCCTTTGTAACTTTGAAAATCTCTCCACCAAGTTTCATCTGTGCTCTCACTACTAACTGTCATGGTTTCCAGTTCTTTAGAAAGTAAGAGTGAGCTAGGAGAGTGAACTGATCTTTGCAGCAAGACTATCTTCTACAGACTTAAAATTGTCTCTCGATTGTGCTGTTTGTTCCCATTTACTGATATATTTAATTCCAACTGGGTGGAGTCAGTTCTACTCAGGACTGCTGAAGGCTCAAAGAAATTATTGGCGTTGGTAGTGGTTGTTTCAGTTTGTTAAACATATGGAGGAAAAGCCATTTTACTATTGTGTGGCCACAGTGAATCCAGATGGGAAGGTAATTCCCATCTCTAGGGTGCACCTAGGTTCTTCTCTTTTTATTCCCTGGATCTGAGAAGGCATGGTGTGAAGTTGAAGCCTCAGCACCCAATGTACCCTCTGCCAGACTGTGCCTTCAGGGAGATACAGTGACCCCCTTGCTCTCCAGGGCCCATAGGGCAGAAACATGTCCCACACATCCACAGTGACACTGCATGTCGAACTGGACACTGAACTTCGTGGATCCCACAGGAGCAGTGAATGCCAAGTATCTCTGCTCAGTAGCATTAATCATGACCTGTACTGTACCAAGATGTTGACCCTGAAAAACAGACCTGGGTCACGGAAGTTTGAGGCTGGGGTTCAGCTACACAAGGTGCTACTGTTGGTCTGGTAATAAAGTCCCAAGGAGTGCTCTTTTTTGCCAAGACCTGCTCTGCTCCCATGGCTGCCTTCTCCTCCCACTGGTATTTATGTACTGGTGTTATTGGCACAACCTTTGTTTTCTGCTTCTGAGTACATTTAAGTGAATCAGAATTCTCATATCTCAAATTTGCTTCAAGTCTTATCCTTCTATTCCTTGTCCTCCTAAGTTCATTTGGGTACCCTGAGTACTCATTTGAGGCACTTGATTTTTATATCCCTTTTTTTATTTGTGACTAACTCCTTCTTCTGAGTGCTCGGTAAGGTCAGTGGGCCTAAAATATTCTCTCTGTAATCAGCATCCCCTCTGAAAGGGTTCTTGTGTCCATAATGCTATACTTCTTTCCTTTTCCATTCTCCTACCTCTTCTCAAGTTAACTGTCCTTATAATATATGTCTGGTGCTTCATAATATATGTCTGGATTGGTTCCAAATAGTTCCAAAAGCCTACATGCCTGAGTTTATATAAGACCGGGTGATGCACACACACAAGCACACACACGGGAATGATAAATCACTGTCCCTAGATCTATGCATGAAAATGTCTGCTACGGACATTTTCTCTGAGGTTCCAGCCAGCCTTGGCCCAAAAAAGGTCCTGAGATGCTAGTGTGTGAATATCAGAATTCTATTACCTACTTGGACCTTGCTGGTAGAGTAATTTTGGGATGAATTTGTTCCTTATACAATATGGGTTAATTTCACACAACTCATGATGTAACTAACCTGAATTTCATACAACTAATGATATAGCTAAGGTACTTTAATTGCCAAACTATATATTGGAATTTCATTTTGTGTCATAACTCCATGATATTACCCTAAACAAACCCACACCTTTTTGTTTTTCAAAGTTAACTATGTGAGATATACTGTAGTTTTATATGCTTTCTTGATGTAGCATTTGTGAATTCAAGATATGGAAGGTGACCCTAAGGAAGGTCTTGAGGCCTTCAGCAAACTCCAGGATGATGACTGTGAACATGCCTCTCTGACTGTTTGCAGTGTATGTTTGGAACTGCAGCTGGGTTTGTAATATGTTCTTGTGTCAGTTTGTTATTATATTTTTGGGTATGTAAACTATTGTAATTTTAATTTAGAGGCCTATGACAAGTAACAAATAGAAATTTTTGATGCATCTGACTTTTTGCTACATATTAATGCTGAAATCTCCAACCATTTGCATAGTTTACCTCATGAGAATAGGTGGTAACTTTCTGAATGTCTATGTCTAATTACATTGAGTCAGGATTTTGAGTAATTAAATACACTATGCTCCATGTTCCTAAAATTGTACTTAATTCTCCAATAGCTGTAGATTATAGTTTTGATTAAAGACTTGATTTCACCAATAGTCAGAAAATCTAAATAGTCACCAACCTATATAAATAAAGATTATTTACATATATTAGCATAATGACTCTGGACTGATATGCTTCTCTAGCTCCATAAAGTGTCCAAACTTCTGTTTCCTCACAGGATAGGTGTGTCTAAACACATGGTAAGTGATAGCAAGCCAATGTTATAAAACACCGCAAGTGACATGACTGTGGACTGTACTGCTGCATGTGAGAACAGGTTTGCAGAATACAGAGATAAAGAGAACAAGGTGACATTTATCTGGGCTTGCAAAAACCTCTTGAGAAAGTCCATCACAGAAGATTGAAAAGGAATGCTAGTAGACAGCCAGATACAAAGTAGAGTCACAATTGATATAGTGGGGTTGATTAATTTAAAAATCCCCACTGAATAGGAATAAAAGGGCATTAGGAAGACTGAAATGTTCTAAAAATTCTGTGGGGGAACAAATTTGCCAAGGAAGGAGAATCATTTTATGTTATACATAGTTAAAGAAGGTGCTCAAATGGACCTCTCAGATAATAAAATGTGTTCTTTTTGTATGTTTCTTTTTTTATCCCCTTGTTTATCCCTTTCTTTCTCTACTGAATATAAAATTAAATAAGAAAATAAGCAAATAGCAGAAAATATGTGTTTCACTGGAAATTTAATTTTGCTGTTTGATCTTTAAAGACATATGTCACTAGCTGACTCTGTTTAGGAAAAAAACCATCAAAAAAATCTGTGCATCCATTTTTGATAGGCTGATAAAAATCTACTCAGTAAATACTGGGAAGAAATACTGTGAATTTAGACTCAGACTTCTTTGTTTCCTCAGAGGAAATGTCTATAGAGTGTTTTCATGGGGAGCTCACACCCACTCTTCACATCAATGATTTTGGGATATAGAAGCGTCAAATTGCGAAAACAGAAAATCCATTCAAGTTTTCTCATGAAGTGAGAAATTTTATGGTATTAAAATGTGCTGAGCCAGTCTTTGGTTCTACTAAAGCCAAGGGAGCATTATGGCTTTGCCTTCAATAGTACGAAGGTTTAGCCTTGTATGTTTATAGATCAGAAATTCTTTAAACAAACAGTGCATCATATTTACACAGTTTGCTAATCCACTTCTCTGAACCAAAACACAATTCCACTTTCCTTTTATGTTTGCTCCTTTCTCAAGCAAGAGCAGCATTACAGAAGTCAGCAAACAATGTCATTCTGTTCACAGTAAACATGTTCTATTTTCAGAGAGAATGACTACAAAAGCATCAGCCTTGCTCTTTATATCTGACCATGCCAGAACAAAGTTTGAGAGCATCTGAATAAGCAAAAGCTTACATCCATTTCATTTTTTTCCTATTCACTAAGTTGTACTGGATACAAAATGAGATTGTTCCATTTAATATATTTTTTTAATCATTTCAGGTTATAGAAAAGATATGTACTTCATCTTTGTACGTAAAATAGTCTGTATCATAATGCTAGAGTAATTCCATTTTTGACACTTTTTTAGCTACTCTAAATCTTTTTTCTTTTTTTTTTTTTGAGATAGGACAACCAAGAACTATAATAAACCCCTTATTAGTTGAAGAGAATTTAGGTTTTTGGGAAAAAAAAAACGGAATTTTCTCCTGGAGCAGAAATAAAAATCATGAATATTTTGTGAAGCTCTTTACCTTTTTTTTTTTTTTAATAGTTTTGCCGTATTTAATTACAAAAGGAAGAGTCCCATGAGAGTCCTTTAGTACTCACCTTCTTCTCTGCAGTCTCTCTCTGCCTTTAGTATGACATTTAATGTAGTACACAAAAATTATTTTTTGTCACTTACATAATTTTTATTCTAGGGAAACTTTATCAATTTACTGGCATTAGTTAATTGAATTTTGCTCATATCACAGGTCAAGCCTATGATTAAGTGATTTAAAGGTACTGAACATAATAAAATTAACTGCATTAGTTTTATTTGATTGGGCAGAGCAAGTATTTGGATATTAATCTGTAGTTCCTTTTTCCAAAGGCCCTCTTTAGGTTTAGATAATCATATCCAGGAGAGCCTTGTTTAATTCCCTGTCTAGAATTAAGGCAAAATTTTTACTGTCATTATTCTCTACCTTTTAATTCCACTTTTTATCCAGAAACATAGAATTATTCATTTAATTTTCTCTTATCTTTTTTTTTTCCCTAGCAATATCTAGGCTATCCACTTATCTCCACTCATTTACAACTTGATCTTGGTTTCTTGAAAATCTTAGTGTAAATCAGAATTAAACATAAGACTCTACTTGTAAGGTTATTTCCTTTCTAGGTTATGCCATATTTAAAACTAGCAAGAGAAACATACAAAAGATTGTTATTTAATCATTGACCTGAAGAAGTTATGAATTTTCCACCTTATTCATTTTCACTTTTTCCTGCAATCTTGTATAATCACTGTAGAAGCCTGGTCAGCACGGAGTTAATGCATTGCAATACCTCAAACGCTGATGGCCTTTCAAGTGGACAACTTGGAACAGGATGTGCCTGAAAAGGGGGGCCGCAACAAGGTAGGGGAGCACCTTTCCAGAGACAGTTTTCCTGGTCAGGTCCATGGTGACTGCACAGCATGCAGTGCAAGCACAGAAGGAGGGCAAGGCATGGGCAAGACAAATAGTTATTAGTAGTTGAAGTTCAATGGTAATTAAAAATATTAGCAGAAATCCCAATGAACAGAGAGTATTTCTGCCACGTGTGTGACTGAAATATTTAATATGATTTAAAAGATGAAATGCTGAGCATCTGTGATCCCAGAACATGTATTCTTCTTCCTTTTGCAATCATTCGTTTGGAGCCCTTCTCCTCTGCACAATCTCATTGAAATTAGAGGACTGACTTGAGCTGCTGTGTGTCTGAGGCTCTCAGTGGTATACGAGCATCAGCCACAACATATTGACTCCACTGGGACTTGCACATATTTACGCATTTTACCATTTGACTATTATTTGTAAAAAAAAACCCTTTGAAACCTATCATCCCCTCAGTTTACAACTTGCCCTTTCAGAGGCTTTTGTTCTGCTTCACCTTGATTCAAACTCTGGTTTTACTTCTTAGTGAAGCAGAAAAATTCCATCCTAGATCATATAAAATGCTTATTTAATTTGATATCCTTTCCTCATCAAGCAAATTAATATTTTGACATTGTATAAAAACAAAGCATTACTTTTTCTTGAGGAAAAATATTTTAAAAAGTATTTCAAGTACTCACAGAATCATGGTATGGTTTGGGTTGGAAGGGACATTTAAGATCCTCTAGTTCCAACACCCCTGCCGTGGGCAGGGACATCTCCCACTGGATCAGGTTGCTCAATGCTCCATCCAACCTGGTGTCACTAGTGCCTTTGTCATCCTCCATTCAAGTTGCTCTCTGAATCGATAGGAGATGAATCAGCAAGTAGTTTTGGTGCTGACTGAAATGACTTTTAGGTTCAGTTGGCCTTTCTTTACTGAGTGAAAAAAATTCATTCATACCCACAGTTTAAGTCTTTATAAATGCTCCTTCTGTGGGTTTTTCTTTTGTTTATTTTTACCTGATGACTTCTATGAAATTAAAATCAGTCAATGCACTTTTGCTGGCAAATAATTAAAAGAACCTTTGTTAAATATTCCCAATGTTATGAGTCATATGTGAGAGATTCAGTCTGCAGTTAAAAACTACAGATAGTACCAACAACTAATGACATTGTCCTTTATTTTTATATTGACATTTTTTCTTAATTCCTCATCTCTCAGTGGGTAAAACCAGTCCATTGTAACAGAAAACTCTGCCTTCGTTCAGAACCGATCATGTGGGGCGAGGAATTTTGAACAAGGCTGCAACACTGTTCCTGTGCCATTGCTCCTCATGTGTTTCATTGCACATTAAGTTGCATTACTTGAATTTGCATAAATGCAGCTCAGTTCAATAGCCCTACAGTCACCCTGCAGGGCTACTTGTTTTTTGGTACTTTGTTTTTCGGTCAATCAGGCAACTTTTCCAGCGTACACAGAGCTATCGCAATGTACTCACTTGAACAGAAAAGCCAGAGAAGGCTCCTTTAATTTGGAGGAAAGCCAATACAGATAGTTTGAATCACCTAAGAAAATCACATTCAGAAAACATACTGCTGTGCTGGGGAATTTTTGTTTCAGATAGTATTAGCCAAACATATACCTAGGCATGCCTGTATTTCTACCTGGTTACTGTCAAAATCCATTGACAAATTACATGACACAATCAGAAGCAATGTAGTGAAAATTTAAATAAGATGTTGAGGTCTAGCTGTAGTGCTGTGAAAGGTGAATTAACTGAATTTAATAATTTAAAGAAGTGCTTTGTTTCAGATGCACACAGATTTCTGTTCTGTGCCCCTTCATTCCACATCAATGCAAAATTAGACAAATTTCTTTTACAGCCTTCACAGTATGTCCTTTCACAGTCCTCTGGCTTCCAAGACAACCAGCATTGTGTCCCACGGTGCAGTACAGAGAGATGGTAGAGTTGAAGGCAAAATTAGGATGCAGTGAAAGAATTGATGTATTTGGATGGGAGGTAGAGTAGAATTTTAGGATTATATATCCTTAAAATGCTTAACCTGAGGTGAAATAGAGCACCTTCCCCGTTTCTAAAGCTGGCACAGATAAGCCTTCTCCTGGGGGACTGCTGAGGCTCACTACTGCTAGACTAAAGACATCCTTTCAGTCGGATTTAGCAAGCTGTTAGTAACCTGAAAACTTCACAACTGTCATTTTGTATAAACCAATTCCTTCCACAAAAGGAAATATAAGTGTTACGACATGAGGGCTGGAAAGTATTCAAAACCCTATCTGCTTACATATGTCAAGGTCTATATTCCAGAACAAAAAGAAGCTGTGCGAAACTGAGATACAGTTGATGAATTTCTTATTGAAATAGACCCTCGGGCTCTTAATAGCAACAAATAAATAGAATTTTTATAAAAAGGGCTATATTCATTAAAGGACAAAATCCTGCTCTAGAGTCCTGGACATAGAAAATTCAGCAGACCAGCAATTTCAGTGTTCAAAAACATAAAGCAATTTTGGTGAGATATGTTTAACTGACAGCAAGAAGCTTATTTACTTCTCTGTTTGGGCTTCAATTACTTCACATGAAAGGGAGGAGAAATGGGATTTTATGCAGCATGTAATAACTGTCATACAGGAAACAGGCTGATTTTAATGACACTTCTTTAATATTTCAGATAGTCCAATTCCAGTTGAAAGCAGAATTTGCATCTATCAAAGAACTCATTTTTTGTTAACTGTCTTATAGGTTAATTTTTGTAGATTGTAGTGCAGCATGGCTGTTTTGCATAGAGGTTGAAGCCTAGATGCCAAACAGCTTTCTCAAGGGGTGAAAAATTGCTAATCTCTAGGGTGGTAAATGAGTGAGTCTGGAGATTTTGCCTCCCTGCCTAGATTAATTCAATTATTTGGACAGATTAGGCATTCCTGTGCTGTATTTCACTTGCCTGAACAGATGGCAAGAGTAAAGTGCAATGCTTTAATTGCCCTCCCTGATAATCTGCTTCTTTGTCCAGACAGTAAATGTCTTAACTCTTCGAGTAAAGTTGATCCTGCCTCTCACAGGTTTTAAGAGCCTGGATATTGCAAATGTTCTCTGCTGAGGTCATAGGTGTTCTTAGATTTCTTTAGGCCAAAGGAAAAAGTTTAGACCCTCCAAAGGGCAATTCAAGTCTTTGATGAGCTTAGTTATCCTTTCGTTGAGCTTATGTTTGTCTATGCATTGCACAGTATGATCATGCTTAGATCCCTTAGAGAGGCAACCCCTCAGAGACTCGTCCAGATCACAGGAGCCTGTGAGGAGGCTTTCCAGGGATGCAAATGTAGACATGAGATTTAGCTGGGCATCCAGATGTATTTTCAAGAATGATGAAAAACTGCCTCGCAGGCAGTGTCTGTCTGTAGGTCTTTTATGCCTAAATATAATTTAAAATTTGACCTACTTTCTATAAAATGTTAATTTACTTACGGTTGTTTCTGGATAAAGGTGATTTATCTTTACAGAGCTGCAAGAACATCTTCACAGGTACATTGGATTAATTACCTTCTTGATTATAGTATATATTTATAGATGGAAAGGCAGAAGATTTAAGAAAGGTCTGTTGATAAGGAAATCATAGATTCTATTTCAGTTGTTCATCAGAGGGCTCAAAAGTAATTTGTTTAAAACAAAGCTCATCAGATCTCTGCATATTCTAGTCCCTAGGAAGTTTCTCTTTGTCAGATCCAGATTGTGCAAAGAAACTCTCTGTTGAAGGGATTAGATTCCATCCATCTCCACGTAATCTGTGAAACATTAAGGTGCACCTTTCTCCTCTCAAGAGAGGTTAATTTCACTTAGTCTGGTCACCTCCTTTCAGGAGGATACATCTGCACCTCTTGTAAGTCTTGAAGGAAGGCAGCAAACAAAATGAGAAAGAACATATAAATAATGTATTATCCACCACATGGAGTTATAAAATCCTCTTCTTTTAAATAGCATTAACTTTTTCTCTAAAAGGAGGATGGAAGGGGTAAGAACATACAATGTTTAACAATATGAAACTAAACTATAGTGAGAAAATGCCATATTCCACAGATCTTATTCGTGGAATCACTTTTACAGATAGGAAAGAATTTCAGCATGACAAACTTCTTGCAGAAAATTAATGAATTGAATTTAAAATATTTCTGTGGAAGTTTATTTCAAATGATGTATTAGAATAATTTTAATATGATCCATTAATGTTTTAATGATGTTTATATTTATCATATTAAAGTTTTAAGTGTTACTAAAGCTATATATTTTATTTTTGAAATTTGAAATTAGTGTGTTTCAACATGACGACCGTTGAGCAGCAGAACAGGTAGTCCAGGAGTTTGTGTAGGCTCCTTCTATAGATGTTTTCATTGCTGGAGTGGAGAAAGACCTGAGCAGCCAGTTCTGACCCCAGAGCTGGCTTTGCTTTGATCAGGAGGTTGAACAAGAAACCTTATGAGGTTTCTCCCAGACTAAATTATCCTGGATGGATACAGAATTTTTGGGGAGGACAGGCTGGGACTGAAAGGAGAAGGAGTCACCCTTTAAATGAGAGAGAAGCGTGGTTGTATTGAGCTTTGTCTTGGCACAGGTGATGAGTCAGCTGAGCTTGTGGGTCAGGATTACTCAGGCAGAGTAAAATCAGTGATATTGTGGATGTCTGCTGTAGAGAACCTGGTGAGGAAGAAAAGGCTCTTCCTGAAGAACCTTTTCTCTGACGAATAGGCAAAAAGCAGGATCCCAAGGCATGATTTTAGAAAAACAGATTTTGTACTGTTCCTGTATTTTCTTGGAAGGATCCCGTGAGAGAGAGCCCTGGAGAGAAGAGTCCAAAAGATTCAACATCACCTGGTCCAACTCAAGAATGGTCTCTACTAATCAGCAGGAAGCCAAGTAAATTTGTCATGAGACTTGCATAGATGAACAAAGGATTAATGACAAAATTCAGACATAAAAATGAAGGGTAAAAGAGTTGGAAACAGGGACAGTTGACCTGGAGGGAATAGAAAAGCATTGTCTGAGGCCAAGTTACTGAATGCGTTCCTTGATTTAGTCTTTACTTCTAAGATTGGTTCTCATGAATATGAGATCTCTGAGACAAGGGAGAAAGTCTGAAGCAAGGAAGACAGCCTCATGGAGAAGTATCTGACTAGGGAACATTTTAACACACTGGACAGACATAAGTCCAAGTGACCTGACAGGATGCACCCGCAAGTGCTGAGGGAGACAACTGGCACTGAGACACCATTGTCATCTATGAAAGGTCACTGTGACTTGGAAAGACCGCTGAGGACTGGAAGAAAGAAAATGTCCCTACCTCAAGAAGGCAAAGAATGCGAATTCAGGGAAATACAGGCCTGGCAGCCTCACCTCATACCTGGGAATGTGATGGAGCAAAACCTCCTGGAAATAATTTCCAGACCCATAAAGGAAAGAAAGGTTACTGGGGAGTCATCAGTATGGATTTACAAAGGGGATATCTTGCCAAATCAGCCTGATAGTTCTCTGTGATGAGACTGTCTTGGTGCATGAAAGGGAACAGTGAATATTGTTTATCTTGACTAGCAAGGGTTTTGACACCATCTTCAGTAACAATCGTCATAGACTAACTGAAAAAATACAGGTTAGAAAAAGAGATGGTGAGGTGGATTAAAAACTGTCTGAATTGCTATCATCAAAGCTTTGTAATCAGCAGCAGTCAGACCAGTTTCCTCTTCTCACAGGGATTAGCTTCAGCATTCCCTGGGGGCCTCAGTGAACAACAAGGTTATACAAAAAAATGAAGGAAACAAAGGCATTCTGACAAGGAGGAAGAAAGATCTTCCTTTTTTCCTATGAAATGCAAACCTAGTGCTGCATAATATTCAAGTAGCTTGAAAAGTCATGACCCTGATTTCTAACTAATTTGTTTATACCACAACGACAGTTGATAAACACATATACAGGGGTGCATTTCTGAAAAAAGATAGATGAATCCAACCAAATCAGAAAAACTTTTCTTGAGGAAATGTAGGGAATCTAAAAGGAACTTAGAAAATTCGATAAAAAGAGTATTCTGCTTTTAACTGAACTATACGGTTTAACAAAGAATTTATGTCATTAGAAACAAAATCTGATTTCCTTTTACAGAAAATATTGATGTTTATACATGTAACATTTTCTTAAAGAAAAAAACCCCAAGTTAACAATTCAACAATTGCTTCAATTCTGAAAATGACCAAAGAAGATAAAATTTCTTGTTTTTATATCATCAAACAGTGATAGGTAAATTCAGGAAACTGTTCCAACTCTTACCTTCTACAATTTTTATATTTCACAAAAAATATTACAGGAGATAAATAACCCAAATAAATTAACCAGAAAACCTACAAAAAAGCACTAACAGTCTCGTGTAAGCCCTTCAGAACGTAATTACATACTTCAAAAGGAAAAAAAAGTCTGAACAAAAAAATAACTACATAATAAAAGCTCTTCTAATGCAGATAAAATCAATCTATAGTTATCATGAGTATTAGCAGAGCTCCCACCTGGCATGTTAACTTTCTGTATATGTGAATCAACAGTGGTTTCACCCTTAATTAAAGTAGGTATTGCAAAAGACTTGGCCCTTTTCTCATTTATTCCTTTTATCTTATTTCATGTCTTTTCTGCTGAAATATGGTGTTTATACAGCTACAGAAGTTTTGCCAGCAAGATTTCTTAGATCTTCTAATAACCTCTTGAGCCTGAATATGCTTTTCTTTTACAATCTACCAAATCCCGAAGTTTTAACACATTTTGCCTTATTCAAAGCCTTTTTCCTTTCTTCAAATGCTTCATAAAGATTTCCTACCAAAGCTCTAGAGGGTTGCTATTTTTCTTAAATGTTACAGGAAAAGTAGTTGATACATATACCACAGAGGCCCCTTACAATCAGTAGCAGGAAAGACAAAATCCCCAAAAGAAAGAGCAGAGAAAATAGCAATCTTGGTTTAGAAAATGGAAAAAGGAAAAAACCTGTAATCAGATGGAAACTTCCTGCTGAAAGCTTTTTATTTGTTTGGGGTTTTTTTTCCATTTATATTTATCAGAGGGTAGTATCAAAGAAGAGAGATAGTATTTCATCAAAAAGATGTTCCAGTTTTGATCTTAAACATTTATGATTCTGTTAGATTTACAAAGAGTGGTGCTTAACCATCAAACTGCTTCCCACAGACAGAGATTTGAAAACATCTTACTGGTCTTACAAGGCACTTGTATTGCACTTCTATCATTTTCTTTCATGTCTCTTCCTGAATAAACTGTTTACAAGCAGTTTAACTCCTGATATCTACGCTGTGGCTTTCTAGACTGTTAGTCATTAGGAAAAAAATGTCACAAGTATCACATAATATAGACCAGACAACTTAAGTAAATCCGACAAATAAAAGTGCCTGTTTATTTCCCCTGAATCTTTATGTAAGGTTTCTAATTTGATTAGCTCAGGTGTAAAACTGGAGGAGATAAATCCCAGTCTCTGAGAAATGCTGCAGAAGTTTCATGCCTTCTTTCCTTTCAAACCTGCTTTCTCTATTCAGAGACCTTTTTTACCCTGAAAATTCCTCTCAGCCACTGAATTTTCCTTGATAATGATGATTTCTAACTACCTCTCAAGAAAGAATCAATTTTTAAGCCCAAAACACAGGTATTGTCTGCCAGGCATCAGTTAGATATTTGGTGTCTAATTTGGCAATTGGAAGATATGTAACATTCCACAAAGCCAGATTATTTTCTATTCAGTGTCCTATTTAAAACAGTTTTAAATAGACTTGCCAGTGATTGAACAGAAATGATAAGATTTAATTTCAGTCAGCCGTTGATGTTTTTATCTGATCTAGTTACCCAAAATTTTCTTTAGAACCAACGAAAAAATTACTGTGTAATTAATTTGATCTGTTTATGATGTGTGCCTTAGTATGAGTCATGTTCTAACTATCCTTTTTCTCTTTTTTTACTTTAAAATTATCTTGGGTGACCAGTTCAGACAGAGATGTCTCCACTGCATAGAACCCTGTGGAGCAGGGTTAGAACAACCTCTTACTGCTATTGCCTTCCGCTGCTAGACCTCACTGTGTGACTGTGGTTGTCTCTTGCCTCCACTTGTAAGCTCTTCAAAGCAGTGTAAAACACAGCACAATGGATGACAGGTTTTATTGGGTGTCAATGTACAATACTGCATTATGTGATAAATACCAACAGTAGCAAAAAATTATAATAAAAGTATTGTTATAGGTAGAACAGAAAAGGATCAGGCATTTGGACTATTTTTTGAAAATTGAAACACTTATTCAAATATGATATCCACTTATAATAAAAAAGAAGGGATTACTACCAAAAGTAATCAACTCATGCATTAATGTCATCACATACACTTAAGCTACAATCCATCATATTCTGATTAGTAGTTTTCCTAAATGCTAATAAATTACAACTAGAGAATACTTAATCTAACAGCATGGAGTCCTGCAGTTTCTGAAGGCTAATATTTAGTTTGCTGTAGTCAAACAATGATAACATTTCTCTAACTCCCAGGTAGCTATACTTTCATGCAATTAACTCCAGTGTCTTTCTCCACGCCTAGAGTTACCAAGTAAATCTCTTTACAATGAGGATAAACTGATGCATCCAATCATTAACGACAAATGCGTACATTTTTATTAACATAAAACCTGGTCATTCTATGGAAAAAGAGAAGCCAGAGTGACTTTTTCATCATAATTTTAGTCTGTTAATTGTCTAAATTTTACACTGAAAAAGAAAGCTGTGAAAGCTGTGAAAGTGAAGCTCAACAAAAACACATGAATCCTATTTTAGAGATCCAGCCTAATGCTTTTAAAAAGAGTAAATAATATAGCTGGTAGGTTCCAGTTCTTTTCACATACAGGCTGACAAGGAGGAAGAAAAGATGCAGCACAGAATGGCAGATTCTGAAAATCTAAAAACATTTCCAGTGCTGGCATGGAAGATATAACTTGCAGGACAAAATTATCCAGGTAAATTTATTATATATTACATCACTGAGTTTTACTACCATCTTCATGGTTTTAGGGTTAATGGCCTCCTGTTTAACAAACCCATCAAAAACACTCAAAAACCCAAGGCCAATGAGAAAGGGAAAAAGTTGCTATGTTTGACACCAAAGACTGTGTCTTAGATCAGCTGACAGTGAGAAAAAAAGGGAACACCTGCCCCAAAAAAGGCAGTTATTTAGCTGCTTGACGGAAAAAGATATCAGGGAAGTATTTAAATCATGTTTAATATAGTATAATATCATATCATATAGCATATATATATATATTCAAAACATTACCTCCCTCAATTAAATCTTGTTAAATCAGATTAGATAAGATAAATTTGTGTTTTCTTTGTTTCATAAAATACTCACTTTGCATTGTTTGTTTGTTTGATTGCATTATTTGGTTTGATCTATGATGGTCTACCAAGTAATTTCTAGTCATTTAATACAAATATTTAACAGCATTTTATTGTTATAGGCACGCAGATACATTGACAGGAAAAACCTCACAAGCTTTGGACAAGACCTTTTTGTTTATGTGTTAGTAGCTATAGGCTCAATGCTGATAAAATCACACATATTAACTATGGTCTGAGATTGATAACAGACAATGTAGACAAAAATCAATATTAGTAGCCAAATGCTACCGTATTTATTCCCTAATAGGGATGTGTGCAACTTTTATATCTGGTGTAAACACACTGAATCTTCTGTAGTTTAGAAAGGCAGAGAAATCTCCAGTGAACTCTCCTTGGACGTCTTTTACACAGGACTTCGCCTTAAGATCCAATATCACATCAGGTGACAGGAATCCTCCTTCACAGAGCAAACCATAAAATATTGATGCATTTCTTTTCTGAGTTCAATCCTATTTTTTCAATATTCTTTTCAGAAAAGAGCTCCAGAAAAGAAGACACCACAGTATCCAGATTTTGATTTCCATAATGCCGATAAAAGTAATTTAATGGTTCTTCCAAGAAGTTTCCCCTTAGTGCACTCCAGAATTCTTATTTCTCTCTGTTCAAGCACCTTATATGTATCTTGTATTCTATCAATCATTGATTAAGAATCTTAAACACTTTAATTTTATCACCTACCAGTGCTTTTTAAAATAAGAACTTTTGTCCATGATGTTTGGTTTAAGCATCTAAATCACACTATAGAAATTTCTGATTACAACTATCCATCTGGTCACATGTTCCCATTCATCACAAACTGAATCTAGACATCTACCCACACAGACAGAAAGATACCTACACTGTGGATGTCTAAATTTGCCAGATGAATCCCTCCCTTGATGTCTGGTCTGGTGTCAATCATCATGAATGTTTCCAAAAAGAATCTTTCTTTGGATTTTGTCATTTGATCAATAGTGAAATATTCTGCAAGGCTATGGTGTTGACAAAATTCCTGATACATTTTGGGAATTCTTACTGCCTCTGCCTGGTTGCTCCATTTGGCAGGCCATTGAGGAGCTCAAGCTCCCAGCACGTCTCTTTGAAAGATATTAGAAGGAGAGGCTGTTAGAAGCCTTGAAATTTCCAATACACAGCTGTATTTCCAGCACAGATACAGCTTCTCTTTGACTTGCTGGTTCTGAGGCCGTCAATAGTTTCCTAGAACTGAGAAGGCAGCAGCAATTAACTTTAGCTAGAAGCTTTGAAATATCTTGACTTTGTTCTGAATTAGAGTAAAATTATAGTATGAAGATTGAAATTTTAGCCTTTACAAACGTGGAGTTGCTAGTCATGTCAAAGCTCTATTCAAAATATAATTTGTTCAGTTGAGCTTATGTTAGTACATGATTAAAAATGCTTGTATAACTAATCTATTCTCTTCTTTATATTCCTATCCCCCAAAATTTATATAAAATTTGCCAGCAAATATTTTATTATTCAATTCAAAATTATTGATAAAAAATATCGACTCACTTAGTTTGCAATATAAAAAGGAATCTGAGCATAATCATAATAGATATTCTCAAAACACAATAATTTACAAATGAAAGATTTTGATCTATCATTAAAACAGCTTTGTTTGTTTTAAATTTATTCTAGGCCCATTGATTTTTTGTAGCAGCGTTCTTGTTATCAGAATTTTCAGGACTCAGTAATATGAGTTACAGAATTGAAGGTATTATAGTAATACCATTGACTGTGCTGTGGCAAGGGCTCTGGAACTTCACTTACAAATACAAAATTCAAGTTTGTTCTTTATTCACAACTGTGATGCAGCTCAGTGTGAGGGCTGTGTCTGTGTGTGTCTGCTTTTAAGCTGTGAATTCCCTGGGTTGTCAGGAAATCCTCTGATAGTCATTTTCATAGACGAGACAATGCATTGACTTGAAACCAGGTGACTGCAGTGACTGAAACCCCAGCCACCTTCACAACAAAGCATTTGAGTTAGTACAGGAGCACTCCTTCTGGAACTTTCAGAGTGTCCTGTAAATTCTTCTCAGGCAGCTCCTGCTGTGCTTAAACCAACTGATATCCTTAAAAGTGTTGATTGACATCCTGGTGGGGAATCTAACCACTACTGGCCACTCCTCTCAAGTGCTTTCTGCTGCAAAAGTATCAGATTGTGCAGAGAAAAGACATTTTTAAATGGTCTGTAGAAACGGTTCCTGAAGATGTAGAAATTGTCACAAGGATAGCCTCCTGTGCTTTGCTAAGATAATTAAGAGATTTCTTGAATGTAGATTAAGATATTCAATAGTGATAATCCATGCTTATTCTTGAGCAGTAGGACTACTGTCCAGCTAGACTTTAAGGAGTGAGCAGAAGAGCAAGTCTAGGTAAATCTCATCTATTCCACTTGAAGGTACTGTTGTAAGGATCCTCACAGGAACTCTTGCCACCGTTGTCATGGTTTAGGAATGGTACTCCCACATTTAGTTCTCCCAGAGACTCCAAACCACACTGCTGCTAGCTTCCTTCTCTCTTCCCCTCCCATTTCCCTCTCCATTAGGCTGGAGATAAGAATTGGAAGCACAAAAGGTGAAATCACGGAACAAGAAAATGAAAAGTAACAGCAACAACATTAATAACAAAAGTGTACAAAAGAGAGAGTGATGCACATGCAACAATACTCATATGAACCCCGAGACAAAGCCACTACATTTTTTGACTGGAAGCCATGCCCTTCTCAGAAGCCAGAGCTCCTTCCCCCTGCTCCCAGCAACGATGTGAGGCAGTGTAGAATAACCTCCTGGTCCTGGCCAAAGCTAGGACACCACCCAGACAGCAACAGACCACCAAGAGACAATGTTGTTCAAGAGATTTGATTTCCAGTCTGATCCCTCTGCTATTCCAAGTTATCATTTTTTTTTTTTTTAACAAACCCTCTTTCGTTGAGGAAGAAAATAAAAAAAAGAAGCGTCTCCAGATTTATTTTAAATTGGAAATTTTATACTGTACACATATATATTCATCTATATATAGCTGCATAATCACTAAAATTCCATTAACACTTCTTAATAACTTATCCATTCCAGCCTTTAGCTTTTCTTGGCATTTTTCCAGGATTGTTGCTAAAAGTGCATGACTCATATTTATCCAAACAGCCTTTTTCCCTTTTCCAGAAGTAATGACAGGACATGTGATTTAAAAATCAGAAATTCTTAAAAATTCCTTGATTTGTAGAACATTACCTCCTAATCATTCAAAGATCCCCACAGATTTTGCCTGACATCAGACAGCTGCCCGGAAGATGTGTGCTGGCATGACATTTTTTCCTCTATCAGCCCTGGCTTCTGTATAGTTCAGAATCTAGTGAGGTTCTTCTTTGGAAGGTTTGTAAGTATTTTTCAGGCAAGAAACTGTGTGTTTGTTCTTTCCTTGTACCAAAAAAATCAAAAAAATAGTGGTGTCCTGTCCTGTTTGATACGTGGGTTGGTTTTGGGTTTTTTTTAATGTATAAAAATAAGTTACAACAATAATGAAAACAGTTTTGAAGAAAATTAAAAAGCAACCCCAAATCCCCACATTTTGATACACAAATACAAGTCTAAGTCCATTTCCTAAAACAAAAGAAACTCTCTTGCTAAGGAAAACTTTATAAATACTTCATAAAAAATTTTTCTGAATATCTAAAGTAATAAAAAGATTTTTTATTGCAGTTAAACTGAAAGTGAAAAGTATTAAAATGATTTTTTAATTAAAGAAAAAGCTGTGAGAACCGTCAAAATAAATTCTTTTGTGACATTCCATTATTATTAAAATGCATTCAGCCTTCTAAATTTGAATCTTATAATCCTTGAATGAGATAAGATGATGCTTCCCTTGAGTCCATAGGAACAAAAATCTGAACGAGTCTCATAGAATTTAATAAGCTTAAAGAAAAGAAGTTATCAATGTAATTTTGATTGAAATTGGAAATCTCACTGGAAACCAGAAAAGGTTAGCACGGTTTCTGTATCTGCTTTCTTAAATATCAACTTAGTACAAATAAGAAATCTTGTCAGTAAACCAGAAATACTTCCCGAATTCTCTTTTCCCTCATTGTTACAAAAAACAGTGATTGTGAACTCTGGTGTTACAAGGTTTGGTCTAAAGAAAAAGCATTCAATAACATATGAGAGTAGTATTGTAGCTTGCTTTAAAGATTAATAATCTTAGGCCATGCTGACAACAGAGACAATTAAACAACAAAAAAAAGAGTGTTTCAAAGCTTATAGGCTTTCCCCTAAAATTTTTCTAATCGATTACCTCCATTTAGTGCTGATCAGTTTTCAACACCAATGAAAATTGTCTCATCAATCTATAGACTTAGTGGTTTGTAAAAAAACCCATGACTGGTGTGACACTAAATCCATTGTCCAGGAACTGACAGTGTTCTTACACTGTACTCTAGATGGCACTAATTATTCCCAAATTCTTGTAGGACTATTCCCATGATCAGTAATGACTGATTAACAATGATTTTCTCACTGGCTGGTCCTGTTATGCAGAAGGCTCCACACCTTGGGGCCTTCGCTGATCTTCCTTTCAATGGAAACTGCATAATATGTGATAATTCCTGGGCTGGCTGCCTTCTGAAATGCTCTATTCTTAAATAAAACGTGTAACTATTAAGTATGAGAACATGATAAATGATGTATGGAGTAAAATCAGCCTTAAATGTCAAGTGTTCATACTTTTGACTAGCTTTGTGTATGCACAAATTTGCTTAGCATGTTATCATTGCTTTTTAATTACTGTCTGGGTTTCAAATTTAGGTCTCGTTAAAATAGCATTTTTACGTGGAGAAAAACTATGCTCTGTGTCCTTGACTTTGTCTTTCTGAAATGGCATTTACCTTACCCCATCAGAGACATGAAGATTGATGGTGGGAGGAAGGTTGCTAAGGGAGTTTAGACAGATCTAGCTATCATGACACTTTGATATAGAAATAGTCTGGGGGAAAGAAGGAAAAAAAGAAAACCCAGAAGAAAATCAGTTGTACACAGGTGACTTGCTGGAGGAGCTTCCCACAAGCACAGCTCTCTGTAAACAATGAACTCTCAATGAACATGTCCTTGCAGACAGAGATCACTGTGATCAGAACATTAAAAAAAAATCTTGCTGAAAAAGAAAAGTGTATTAAATATAAAATAAATAAAGTCCATAATAGTTGTAACCCCCTCTCAGCTCTATGCAGTTAGACCTTTGTTCTTCAGAAGAATTTAACAAAAGCAGTGCAACCTGAGGATTCCACGCTATAAGACCACAAACGTTTTGAAATCTGGGAATGTCTGTGGCTGTAAACTATGCAAGATATATAAAATTACTGTCATAAAGACAATGCTGGCACTGTTTATAGTTGCTAGGCTTTATTTTCATTCTTAAAATCAGAAAGGTATTTTCCCAGACACTTAAGTACTCTATTGAGAGAATTCAAACTCCAAGTCTCTAAAAATTCACTTTGCCATGTATTATCTTCTGCACATTTTCTATCTTGACTGATTAGATCTAGTAATAAAGGAAAGGACTTAAGCAGCAACCAAGAGAAAAAGCTGGCCAGTTTTAATAATTGAATGGATTAGACGTCACTCACCTCATGAAAGGAAAAGGGGATTTTCATGAAGTGGGAACTGCAGCTTCTTTATTTATTCATGGTGATTTTTGTGATGTGACTGTGAGAATGTGGTCAAGCTTCATGGATACTGCTGTCTTTTAGCCAAGAGACAATTTGCAATTGGGGACATCTGTAACAGAGCCTGGCTCAAAAAATTAAATATCGAAAAAAAATTGGCTTCAATAAAATAAATTACCCACAGGCTAATATGCAGGCAGCATTTAATTTAACAGCATTTTATTTCTGATCCTGAACCACTTCCATACACTAATTCATAGTAGTGACATATACCTGAATTTCAAGGACACATACAACCCAAGGAGCAGGGTTTCAGGTAAACCTTGAAAAATACTGAGAGACATTTTGAAGAACAGTTCAGGTGATGCTTTGTGTTTTGCTGCAGGAACTCAGGCCTCAACATGGTAGCAGGAGTGAATGGAGGAAGTAGGTGAGTCTTTGAGAAATTATGATTTTCGAACAACATTGAAAATAAAGTTAAATATGCTTTGAAAATATTTTCTTTATCCTGTTGATGTTTGTCAGAACAAAGAAAAAAGAGTTTTCCCACTGAAAGATCAGATAGCTTCCACTGTCTGTCCTTGCTTTTCTTAGAGAAGTACAGACAAGAGGTATTTATGCTTGGGATAAAAATAGTTATTTTTAATATCATAATAAAAGGTACACAGGAAACAATTTATGGGTAATTAGGCTTCTGAGCAGAGGAGTTGATTTAGTTTAAGTTAACATTGGGAATTGAAACACAACCCTGGACTAAATGGAAACATGAAGGAAAAATGGGCATGTAAATAAACATTGAAGCTCTTCATCAATGAGCATATTGAACATTTGGGGTTATCAGCAATAATTAATTTCCTACATTCTGTTTTGATCACACATTTCCCAAGTTAAAGGCCTGATTATGAAAAATACAACAAAGACAACTGCATTGCTGTGGCTGCAATAAGCCAATTTCTCGACCTTACTTAAGGTCAAGAAAGGGAAAACCGGAAAGTAAAGAATCTATAACAACTGTTTCAATTTTCTAAATTTCAAGAATAAAAACATTCAACACAGTCATTTTCACATGATGACTCTGCAAAAATGCCTTATAGCTAATAACCTATCCAGTAACTCTAGTAAAACCAGGAGGCCTAAACTCACAAGATCCAACACTTTTCATGCTGATGTAAAAAGATGCTGAAAGCTGAATGCACATAGTCCTGAAAGTGTCAATCTCAAATAGTGAGAATTTTATGCTGCAGAGTGCCCCAGAATTATTCTGTATACTAAATAAAGAAGCCAAAACAGTATGAAATATAAAAAAACTACGCGTGTCTCTTCCAGAACATGTTATTTTTCTGAACTGTAAAGGTAAGCATTTGGGTGAAAAGGGTGGATTTTATTGTTTCAAACATATTCATAGTAGTTGTAGGGTTCATTTTGGAGATGGCCAGAGACGGTCATAAACCATAGTTTACGTTTTTAATGCTACGAAAAAACATCAGACTAAGAAATAATCTGGATAATCATTGAGCTGGGAAGACACTGGGTCACTGCATAAAGCAGAGTGGAAGATGAATGGGTCCAGGGAGAAAGAAAGCACAGAGAGGGAAGATGTACTTGTAGCTCACTAATGAGTGATGCCTTTAAGAGACAGTAATTTTCTGCTTTGAACCAAGAGGCAGAATGAGCAGCCTGCCAAGTCCTGATTACAGAGCAAAACAAAAGCAGTCCAAGAAGAGAGCTCAAGGGCTCAATCTCTCACTGCCTAGGCTGACTAAGTCCTGAACATCTCTCTCCCCACTTGGATGCTTTCCATTTGGCTGTGCCAGCACATTTCCAGTTCAGACTCCTGATGAGGGATGAAAACATGCTAGATTCGACTCCTGTGCTAGATTTGGCTCCCTCTGTAGTCATCCAATTCTGTCCCAGAAATCCTTGTATTTGCTGCCATCCCATTTCCATCCATATCCCCAAATACACTGGCTCATGTCTTAAAATCATTTCTCTTGTGTGCTGCACCTTAAATCTGATAGTATATTTGGAGCTGGAAAGCAGGAAACAATTATTCCGTCTCCATGTCACACGTGCATCGTAGAGAGTCCTGAGGGGGGTGGAAGGGGACGTGGATGTGGCCAGTCCACCTCAGATGCTGCTAGCTATAAGCAGTGTGAACGAGTTTAAACATGAGTCATGTCACTTGTATGTTTCATTTAGGAGTGCAGATGTAAGAAAAGATCTCTTTGCTTCTTCTTTGGCAAGTTTTTTCTTTGTTCATTTGCTTCGTAGTTTGCTCGAATAAATGCAGCAGTGCTACAGTTTACTGTAAGCTTGCAGTTTTCCATAACCATCCATTTGGAACAGCACATTATGCTGGCAGTAGAGCAGATGAGTGACAAACAAAAGTCTCTAAGTAAAAACAGAGGGACAGGAAGAATATGAGCATTGTAGGGCAATGTTAACAGCAGCTATCTTGAAGATGGTACTCTCAGGAATGTAATACATGACCAGAACAAGTTTAAATTTGCCTTTGTAATGTTGGATGGTTTTTGAAATCCCTAAGACAGTAAAAAACAGTGGTAATCCTAGCTACAAGCTGGAAAAAGATGATTCTGATTCAGATCAGCTCCTGTTTGGACTTGATAGAAATTTAAGACTTTCCCAGAATACAGAAAAGAATGAAGCAAGATGCTGGAAGAAAAACAAGAAAATGTTGTAATGGAGGGGATTAAATGAGAAATATAGATTGCAGCAACAGAAGCACATGAAAGAATAAAACTGTTTAGAAGGAGATATCTGTGTTCAAGAGAAACAATATGAGTGACTGATTGGCTGGGGAAAAAATCACTTAACTAAATATTGTTCAGCTGCTCAGCAAAACTGCTGCATTTGAACAGAAAATCATGCAAAAAATGTAGACCAATATTACAACTACCCAAAAAGAACAAAAGTACACATATGTCATGAAACTTTTATGAATAATTTGTACCCATTATGAAAACAATTAAGAAATAGCTACAGTAGCATCTTGAGTGCAAGAGAAACGATTTAATTAGTATAATTGCAGACTGTATGAAAATATTACAATAGTTTTACTGGAGGAAGGGTCAGCCTTTTCACAGTTATATTTTTTAGCTAGTTACACTCATATTTCATCTTGAAAAAAAAAAAACAGAAAACCAAACAGGAATGAATTATTTTATTATATCCCATTTGGCTGTTAATACAAAGCACCATGGTTTAACCCCAGCCATCACCTTAAGCCCTACACAGCCACTTGCTCATTCCTCGCAGTCAGGATGGGGGAGAGAATCAGAAGAGTAAAAATGGGAAAACTCATGGCTTGAGATAAAGTCAGTGTAATAGGTAACGCAGAGGCCACACATACCAGCAAAATAAAACAAGGAATTCACTCACCACTTCCCTTGGGCAGGCAGGTCTTCAGCCAGGACACTGTCACTCGGAATATCCCCCCTTCTTTCTTCTTCCCCCAGCTTTATATGTTGAGTGTGATGCCATACGATGTGGGTTAATCCTTGGCTCATTTGGGGTCAGCTGTCCTGGCTGTGGCCCCTCCCAGCTCCTTGTGCACCTGCAGCCCCCTCCTGGTGAGGTGTGATGAGAGACAGAAAAGGCCTTGACACTGTTCATGTGCTCCTCAACAATAGCTCAAACATCCCTGTGTTACCAACACTCTTTCAAGCACAAATCCAAAACACAACCTATCATAGGTACTGTGAACAAAAGTAACTCTATCCCAGCACAAAACCAGCACACAAAGATGCTGTGAAATTTCATAGTGATGCAAATGGAGGTTCAAGACATGGACACACTTCACAAATAAATGTGTACTTGAGTCGTTAAGAGAAAGGGAAAAGAAGGATTTTACCACTGTTGTGTAAAGGAATTGTTAATTAATGAGTTTGGTACATGAGAAGGACCTGGACGGAGTAAGTGGTATTTATGTATCTGCGGAGAGGTGAAACAGTCCTTCAACTAGTGAGAAACATTCCAAGCATGCTTTTGAATAAGGAAGAAATGATTATAAAAGGAAGTATAAGAAAGATTAAATATACTTAGGCTTCCTGGAAAGTTCAGCAATGGAAAACAGCTATAAAATTAACATACTCCACCAAGAAAGTGCTTTTTGTAATACGTGCAACTTGAGACATAATGTAACCTGGGGGAGGAATTCTTAGTTGGAACACTGTCAGAAAAACTAGCTCATTTCAGGAAGAGAGAGTTTTCTCATTTAAAATTTCAGGTTAAAAAGATCAAGATTAATTTTTCCTTCTCTATTTTTTTCATCTTTTTCTTTTGTAAGAGTTTACAATTCTTTTCTCAAATATAGTAAAAAAAT
Source organism: Lycocorax pyrrhopterus obiensis (assembly GCA_014706295.1). Lineage (NCBI taxonomy): Eukaryota > Metazoa > Chordata > Aves > Passeriformes > Paradisaeidae > Lycocorax > Lycocorax pyrrhopterus. Next base: position 21,492,939 of record JACSVZ010000001.1, read on the forward strand.
ATATTGTTCTGTCTTTTTTCATACAAAAGATTTTGTCAAATACACATGAATAAGTAATTTGATATTTTCAGTGACAGTGGAACCCTAAAGATGGTGTAAACACAGAAATTTTGTATAAAGATATAAAGTAATGTCCACCACATGGTGAAACAAATCCTTTTTGGGACACATAAAACAATTTATTTTACAATTGATTTAACCCCTAGTATAGTATCAGGAAGGGTTCTTCCTAATTTTTACCAAGTTCTTGTCTTTAATGAATATTGGGGGTTTTTTTCTGCAAAATGATAGTAATTTTAAATACAAAAGGAAAGGAATTACTAAAATTCTATGAAAATTTGGCTCTGTAAGACCTTTTATTTCATTCCAATAATATGTCCTGTTTGTTTCTTGGTATATTTAGGCTCTTAAGAATCGATTTTAGATAAATTGATAACTATTAACTTGTCTCATTGGCTGATATACAAGAACAACTAATTTTTAAAAAGAGTCTGAAAGTAGGATTTGTTGTTTCACTAAAAAATTGGAAAGAAATGGATACTGGATGAAGAAAAAGCTATTTGAAACACTGAAATTTGTCTTTTTTGTGCAGTCTTACACTAAGGAAAATTTAATATTCTCAAAATTTTTCAGTAGGGAAAACCTTGCTCTGTTCAACTCTAACTGGAAAGCTACAAATGCATGCCAATAATTACCACTGTTTCAATGACAATAAGAAAGTCGAGATAATTTTTTATGTATTCAGATTTTTAATTTAAAAAGATAACTAGTACATCTTCACTGTGTGATTAAATATATCTCTACATGAAAGATCATACTTCTGAATTATGTTCAATGAGTGCCTTACTGGTGAATTAGAGGTCTGGTTCTGGTTGAACAAGCTGAAAGATACTATGTCACCACAGTAGAGAAGAATAAAGACAACTACAAAGATGTGATTTTCACTGTGTTTCATTATGACTGCAATATTTCCAGTGGAATACAGTCAGATATTTTATTCATTAAAAAATAAAATTATCAAAATGAGGTGTGAAAAATAATTTCTTCCAGAAAGTATCAAAAGACATTGAAAGACATTGACAAAAGAAGATAACTTCTTTTTTTGTAGTTTTGTTTTATCTTGTTTGTTTGTTTGTTTGTTGTTTTTGTTGTTGGTTTTGGGTTGTTTTGTTTTGTTTTGTTTTTATTTTGGGCTTTGGGGTTTTTTTCCTTCCCTGAAAGTTTTCAATACATTCTACTCACATCAATACTTTGAGATCATGGAACAAAACTTCCAACTGAACAGTGATCAAGTCAGAAATGTTTTTTCAAACAAAAAATTAATATTTGGAATTTTGTTTTCCTTTCTGTTTATTTCTTGGTATTTATCTGTAAAAGAATTTCTTTCCTTGAAGTTGCCTGAACAGGGAAATTATTCCTGTGTTTATGTTTTCATTGTAGGTCTTACTGTTCTCATAGTTCTCAAATCTGGCAACATGACTGGCACAGATTTGGGTCACTGTCTTCTCAATGTTGTGCAATTAAAGGAAGAGATTTCAGACTCTCTCCGATAAAATATACTGTATACTTATTTTAGCACTCATGACAAAAGGGTGACATTATGGGCCTACAGCTTTTTCCAACCTGCCCAAATCCATTAATGCCTCATCATTCAATGACACAGAAAAGCAAAGAAATAGTAACAGATATTATTTTAATAGAGAAGATTGTTTAATATCAAGAAATTTCACACTTTAAAAATAATAATAGCTAAACTTTTAAGTATTATAACATAATAAGTATTATTATAGGCATTATCTAAGTTGTTTTAGAACAAACATCCTCAAAGATTAACCTTGAAAATTATTTTTTTATCCTTTTTTTCTTCAGCTCTGATTTGGACTCCAGCAGTTTCTCACTTATAACCAGCATGAAAATCTTTATTTTTATTTCTTCCAAAATATAGACTACTGCCCTTCAAACTACTCTTTATTGCATTACTAGTGTTTCTATCATCATAACTCGGCAGTTCCAGGTGTTTCTGCAATTTTATGATACTCTTTAAAATAATAGTAAGGCAGAGGCGTGGAAGATCACAGATTGAAAGGACTGAAACTCTTTCCCGTATACCACATTCCACAAGGCATTTGTAATATTTGAGTAGACTTCCTGGCACTATTATGAAGAAGTAAGGTTTGTCCTATTTCACCTGAAGAAAGGAATCTTGAGGACATGTAAAAAGAGAATTGACAGAAGTCTGGTCGTTATGGATTATGAACCGGATGCTCATCGACCTCTTTTCACTGTGTTAGAGGGGATGAAAACCCCTGCTGAAGTCAGGGAGTGATTCCCTGATCCTGCAGTTAGGGCAGCTGTGTGGCAGCATGCTGAGGAGCCAGCGCTGGTTATGTGCCTGGGACCGCAGCGGCAGACGGAGCACAGTGACAGCTGGAAGGGCAGTGCTTCCATGCACAGAGAGCCCTGCAAGAGCAGCAGAACTGTGGGCGCATCTCCTCCATCAGGTACAGGAGACTGCGTGGCAATTCTGCCTTCTCTGGATGGCTTTGACCTGGAAACCAGGCTCAGCCTTGCCTACCCAGACCATGTTGCATCTGACCAAATGTACATTTGAAACTTGTCCATTTCAGAGCCGCAGGAAGCAGGGATGCAAAGAAGATGTAAAAAAAATGATGGGTTTTATAAAACCACACTGTTTATGAATTGAGGTAACCATTATGAGAATGTCAGCCCTGATCCTGAATGGCAACCAGTCTGAGGAATTTCCTGTCTCAGTAACTCACAATACTGTCCCTCCAGCCGTTTCTCTTCTCTGGGATTTTAAAGCAGGCTCCCAAATAGACTAAAGCATGTATCATTTGTAGCGCTTTCCAGAGACTATAACAAAGAATTGAGCAGAATAAATGAATCTGCCAACAGCTGGCCACTTGCATCCACTAAGGTAAAAGACTGCTTCAAGATTAAATTCCAGGTGTACAAAGTCTCCTTTTTACCTTCTGAACTCCCCATCACAGTGCACTTCACACGGTGCCTCATTAGGTTGCGGAGCTGCTAAGAGTAGTCCATGTGAAAAATGCTGCTCAGGCTACCTGAACAAATCTGTAGGGTTTTTTTTCCTCCAAGAGTGGAACCTATCCCAAGGGCTCCATTATCCAGTTCCCCTTGGCTGTGTGAAAATAATTAATTTCACTTGAGTGGCTTTTGTTTAGAAAAATGTTCAGCTGAAGATATTTCGGTTTCAAGGCTGAAATTCCTGGGTATGATTATTGTTTAAAAATGGATCTACTTTGTTTTAAATGGGAGGCATAGTTATAAAATTCTTCTGCCCATTAATTCCAAGTTGCTGTGCTGGCATCCATTGTGTATTGATCTACTGGAAAGATTTCAGTTTCCTGTAGTTTTCTTTTCTTCTCAGGTGCCCCTGAGATCCCTAAGTGGCTTAGAAGACAAACCCATGATCTTGCTCTATCCTTTTCTTATTGCTTTGATAAATATTTAGTATGCGGTAAGAGGAGGGACACAGAAAAAAATATCTGGAGTAAGTATTCCAGTAGTTTACTGAAGAACAAAAGATTAAAGTATCAGTTAAGGGACAATAGTTACAAACCTTTAAAATTACATATTTTTGTTTATATCTTTAGTAAATAATGATAAAAACAAATAAGTCTTGAATGATTTTCAATGTTTTTGATGCAGAATTACTTGAGAAGAAATGATATTGTTTTTCTGATATAGATATCCTGAACATGTGAAAACTAATACACCGATTTTGATGTGTACGTTTTCAAGCATACATTTAGTTTCGTCTTTACCAAATCTAAATGTACATTGGTCATCTTCAGCTTTTTCAGTAAAAGGAGATGAGCGGATCCTTTTTGTTTCAACATAGAATCACAGAGCCATGGAACAGTTTGGGTTGGGAGGAACGTTTAAATGTTGTCTAGTTCAACCCCAACCACACAATGAGCAGGGTCATTTTCAACTCAATCAGGTTACCCAGAGCCCTGTCCAACCTGACCTTGAATGATTCCAGAGACTGGGCACCCACCACCTTTATGGGCAACCTGAGCCAGTGTTTCATCACCCTCATAGTAAAATATTTCTTGCTTATATCTAGTCTAAATTTAATGTCTTTTAGTTTAAAACCTTTACCCCTTTGTCTTACCACAATAGACCCTAATAAGAGGTTTGTTTCTATCTTTTTTATAAGCCCCCTGTAAGTACTGAAATGCTGCAGTTTGATCACCCAGAACCTTCTCTTCCCCAGGCTGAACAATGCCAGGTCGCAGCCTTTCTTCACAGGAGAGGTGCTCCGTCCCTCTGGTCATTTTTGTAGACCCACTCAAACAGGTCCATGCTTTTCCTGTGCTGAGGACCCCAGAGCTGAATGCAGTACTCCAGGTGGGATCTCACCAGAGTATCTTAGAGGGGTAACATGCCCTGATGTATTTTGAGATAACACCTTGGAATGTCATTGCGATCTAAGAATCTCAAATTTAAATTTTTATAGAGCAGCCCTGAGATCTAATCAGGGAACATCCACAGAGGATCACTGAAGGCCATATTTTATCACTGAACAAGTTAACCACAAGCTCTTATTTAGGCATCTACTTTTATTTATTTTGTGACTGGGCAATGAAATATGCTGCCAAAAGAGCTTTTTTGTGTGTGTGGGTGTGTTTTTGTCTTTTAAAATCTCACTTTGCTTTATGAAATGGAAGAAGAAAAAGCAATCACTTCCTGGCTGAAAAGAAGGAGAAAGCAGGTGTCTAACATGGACAGATTCATTAGACCACTACATAAATACTGTTTTATTACTAATAAAAAGTCTGATCATACTGGTGTTAGCAAAAGCAGGGATAAAGAGTGCAAAAGGGATGAAAGGAAGGAAAAGCCTTATTTTCTAGGATATTCATAATTATATAATAGAAAGTTTAAAAGGATAGGGCAAATGAATCAGAGGTGGGACTTATGATCAGTCCTTGCAGTTATGGAAACACTGAAGGACCTGAAATCACAAGATTTAGTGCTTTCTACAGCACACATGATGTGTCCAGATGCAGCAACCATCTTGTGGTGTCTAGGAAAATGCTATGTCAGTGATTGTAGGGAAGGTATAGCATTTCTACAAATTGTACATCAGGAGCAAATATTAGAAATTTCTTGGGCATGTGTTGGTGCATTGACCTCTGTCCCTCCAGGTACGTGCGGTGATCTGTTGTCTTCTGCAGGTGTCACACAGATCACTACAGTGCAGAGCTGGCACTGTGACATCCAATAATAAGCCTGCTGTGCTGATGTTGTAAACCTGATGACAGTTCCTTAGAGCTGCAGAAGTCTTGCTATCTGGAGTAGAAATCTTGGTCTTAGTACCACCACCCTGTAATAATCAGGAAAATTTTAAATTGCATATTCTGTATGTTAAGAAAAAAATAATGTTTTACCTATCCTTCCATCTTTTCATCATGGTGTAAATATCACCTGAAGGTCTTACCTGAGAGATTGCAGAGAGCAGTTTCAAGGACTGTTTTATTTTATTGGGTGAAAATTACTGTCTGTGTAATGGCTCAGGCAAAAAGCAATAAAGCTGTCTTTGGATCCTTGCCTGGCCTTCAGCTTTCCTAAAAGTATATGCTGAAAATCAAATTAGCTGAGAAACTTTATAGAAGTTGCCTGCTGCCATTGCTGTATCAATATGGACAATGCCAGTGTTGATAGACATTTCTGATAAGCTTTATACTCCTGAATGCCCAATAGTGTAATCTCAGCACTGCTTAAATCAGGACCTGCTAAACCCCAAGAAGACAGATACTTGAGAAATTAGTGCATTTTAGTCCGTGTCAATTGTAGATGCACATGATTGAGATTGATATTCCTATTTGATGTAGCTGAAGCAGCTCAAACAATGATAGGATTTGTTTAGACAACTGGTTCATGAAGTGTAATCCCTTTACGGGTCCATGAGGTCAACAATCCATAGCAATGCCAATAGACAGCTAAGGGCCTCATCCCCTTGTCTACCTACTTGCCTAAATTCTGTAATTCGCTGTAGCTGTAGAACATTCTTACCACAGCATTATAATGATCAAGTCACAGAAAAATGAATAAGGGAGGGAGGCAGAACTGCTCAGAAAAGTGCCAGCTCCAACAGATAGGTCTGTGCAGGCCAGGATGGAACCATGCAAAGATGCTGGCAGCAGCTTAGCTGCATCAGCCTGTCAGCTGGGCTTGTCATACTGGGCTCGTCATATCGGGCTCAGCACTGCACCAGGGGCCTGTGCTGTTTCTGACTCTCTGCCAGGTTTAGTCAGCAGTTGCTCAGATCTCTGCTGTGATACAAAAATGCTCTAAGAATGTCTAAATTTGTTGTCGTCTCTGTCTTGAAAAGACTTCCTAAGGGTAAAATTTGGGAAAAACAGTCAGCGCCTAGCAGTTTTCCTTGTTCATTGGATGTGCTTCACTACTTGCAGGACTCTAGGATTTTCAACAAGCAGAAGATAAGCCAGCAGTGCCCGACAGATGCCACAAGTATATGAGGTGAGCACCTCCCAGCAGTTTTTTTAAAGGAACTTGTGTGTTTAGGTGTGATAGAGTGCCAGGAGAGAACAACTATATTTAAAATTCCCAGAACACATGTCACTTTACATCTAACACTTCTGCAGAGCACCCTGAGATCCTCAAGAGTGCCCTGAGTGAAAAAGGTGACATCCTGTGGACTGAGCTGTGAAGATGCACAAACTCTACCATGACTTCAGTAAGGGGAACTTGGCTTTTTAAACTTTTATCTTGCAGTAATGTGATGTAAGTACACTTATAATAAAAAAAAGAGAGAGAAAAGTTAGGTATGCCAAGTACTGCACTTTCTCAATATGATCAAATTTCTGGGATGTCAGATGGGACAAAAACCAGAAGATCACCCTGAAAATTATAGTAGTTCCAGGAGCATCTCCAGTCTGGGAAGAGGACTCATTATATATAGTACCAGGCACATCCACTGAAACTCAGAGATCTGCTAACTAGATAAATCATTATTACCCGGCATTAGACAAAACCAGGACATGTTGGTTGACATAGTTAGAGGGGAAGAGCAGGAAAGCAGATGAGGAAGGTGCGCTTCCTTTTCTTGGCAGTGAGGTCTCTCATTTATGCCAGCAGGAGGCACTAACAACCCCAACAACAAAAGCAGCAATTTGAATTGTACCCTGTAAAAATTACATTGCAGCATTTTCTGGTAACAGATCTCTTTAGTTTCCTTAGACACCGATACTCTGCTGTGTGTTGAATGTTGTGTATAATAGGTCATTCAACAGAAATCTGTCAAATGAATCCAGGCTCATAATGCTATATAATAATATTTAAATAATATTTTGCTTTACACCCTTGTTTTTGGAATATATATATATAGGAAGATGGATAGACATAGCTATAAAATATATAATATTTATATTATTCTATTTACGTTCTGAGAACAAATATCATGTCTAACATCACTTGTAATTTAACAGGGTTGCTAGAAACCCTGTACTCAAAAAACTGTATTTACTGTCCACATCTGCTTTCAGTTTTTTCAGGCTACAGTTGTAGTAAGATATCTGTCATCTACCTCATAGAAATAATCTGATGATTTATCTTCTTATTCTAAATGTCAAAGAGCAGCCTGCAATCAGTTTCTGAAATCTATATTTAGGTGTTCACCAGTTTTCAGTTCCTGATAACAACCAGCCAGTCTGTTAATTTTTAAAAAATAACTTTTTTCTCAAAATACATTTGAAAAACTCTATGATACTGCACATGCTGTGGGTTGTGAATGCTTGAAGCAATTTAAATTCATTAGTAACAATTTTGTCTCGAGGGAAGAAGAGTAATATCCAAATTACTTCTGATTGTACAGAAATACAAATTTCTATTGTAACAAGAAAAATCAGAGGCATGCATCTATTTTTTACTAATTGTTAATATGACTCCATTCATCTGATGAATTCAGACCTATGTTCAGGCTGGACTATTAGATTTACCATTAATCTGGATGACATCACTTCTCTTTGTTGTAAAATCAGAGTTATGTCTGAAGTTATAACTGTAAAAGAAGGTCGAGTCACATTTTATTCAAAGAGTATATTTCCTAGAGTAAATTAAAACACTAAAATATGAGTTTGCCACAGTTTGTTTTTCAGGCATATCTCCACCTTACCTTCATTCATTTTTGGACATCTCAGACCAAGACTCCCTGGAAGAATTAACACTAAATATACATCATAATCACTTGCCATCAAACCAGTCACTCAACACAGATGACCCAGACATCTTAGGCAAGAAATGTGAAATGCCTTGCTATGAGGAATTAATATCTGTGAATAATGTTACAGAAAGCACTTCTGTGCCCTCTGCTATGGGTTTTATTTTGATTAAGGTAATGGGGTTTTGCAAATGTGAAAGTTTCAAAGTCAATTATATCATGTACAAATAGTGTGCTAAGGGCACAGACATGGCTATATACCTTTCCTTCCTAAAGACCTTCTCAGTTTCTGCCTCTTTTACCACTCTGCATTACTGTGCAGAGTGGTAATGCACTGTGGTATTTGGATATATCACAAATTTTTATATAGTTTCATATATCATATAAAAAGATCTATTAGATTGCTGAACTAAAATAGATACTGAGAACTACCTTGCATCTATGATAACGAAAAACTTTGCAGATATTAATAGATAATCTTTTTCATTGTTTTTACCCTTGTTTTTCACCTTATTTATAAAATTTTGTTTGATAAATAACTGCAGGGATAGGTTTCTGACATTATCCTGAATATTCACCAGTGATAATTTCTGCTACAATATCAACAGTAAAATGCAATCAGAACCATACATTTTTGATGGCACTCACTAAGAGGAAAGACAACCTCATTGTGAATAATGAGACAACCTTATCTGTTAAATAATGATGCCTTCTTCTAAGCAATACTTGTGTTTGTGCTTCTTACAGGAAGATTTCCTGAATGGATAAAAATGTTTTAGCACACAACAATTGTAGATTGCTTACCACTGATGATGAACCAGGTAAGCTCGTTCTTGATGAAGACGAAAGCGCAGCTAAAAATCTGTTATTCATTTATTTGTCTACATTCATTCCTTTCCAGCAAATAGGAAGGTACAATAATAAGAACTGACCGGCTTTTTTCTGTGCTGAGGGAGTCTACAAGGCCAAGGGATAGAGGCTATGCCTGTAGACAGTGAAGGGTCAGGCACTATACTGACTAGATGAACATCAAGAAATAAAATAGTGATAGCTGCTTGAGAAACGCTCAGGTTTGGAGAAAAAAGAATGCAAGGAAATAATGAGGCCATATTAAGTTGACACAAATGGCAGCTGTGACAGAACGGAGCTTCTATGTCTTGCTACACTTCTGAAGAGGAGCTGTAGGCTACATCTTCTAATCCCTTGTACACTACATATGCTAATCCCTTAATAGCAATAGTGAAATGATTGATTAAACTTTTGGTAATTAATTTTTGTGGGGTTATTTCTGGCAATAGGAAAAACCAGTGTTAAATGTTGCTAATAAGACTGACAAATCTGCCCAAGGGAGTGCTGCTTCTAGCAAATACTAATATATTTGCAATGTTTTACAAGACATATATGACACCTTAAGTATTCTGAGAAGAGGCTTAATCATTCAGTGCTCTGAGTTCAGTGCTGCCATGGGTAACTTTCTGACATCATTTCACCATGCTTTCTTTGGAAGGATGTAAAACCAGTTACTTAAGTTTCTCTTTCCTTCTGCCTCCTCTTGCATCCATTCGATGCTTTCAAGTCTCTGCCTAAATCAGGCAGCTTGTTAGCACACCCTGTAAACCAGATTACTGAAACTGCCATTACTTTTAAAGCTTTCAGGGTGGGCTCACAACCACTTGCAAATGAAGACAGGAAAGAGCATGGTAATGCAGAATGGTAAGAAGTAAGGACAGTGCAGAAGTGGCAGAATCTGAAAACATCTTTTAGGAAGAAAAAGTATATAGCTGTGGCATGAATAATGCCTCAACTTCTCAGGAGTGCTTGTCTCCTGCAGTGCACTCCACATCATCAGAGCGCAAAGTGATGTTTATTTGAAAGTGAGTGGAGGGATGCTCACTGAACTGCATTTCTCAGAGTAACTTTCAACTTTCTCATGATTACTTTTAGTAGTATCAGAGTTCTACCAAAGAAAATAGTCCTTTTAATTGTTGTCCAACCCTTATTGATGACCACCTGTGCCAGTGCTAGGGGCTCCAGCTAGTCAGCTTTCTTCCACAGCTTTATATCAGAACCTTGGGCGGCAGTGGAGTGTTGGGTAGGAAACCTATCCTTGCATTGTATGGCTTCAGCAGGTACTTCAGCACACGACCAGGTGTCTTGGGACCTTGCAGAACAATCAGGGAGATATTTAACAAATTCAGGAACCTACAGAATAGACAGTGCTAAAAAGCGGGCAACTGAATTTCAGTATTAGGCTTGAGGGTTATTTCATTGTTTAATTCTAATTTTGTGGCCTATTTTTTTCCTTCTAGACACCCCTTTTATTTTCTCATGTATAAAATTAAAAGAATGATACAAACCTCCTTTTTAAAGTATTTCATATACCCACCACAAAAAAGTGCAACTAAAAATACATGTAGTAATGATACATGAGAACCCTTTTGCACTAAAGTTCTTCTGATTAAATATAAAGATTCGTACACTCCAGACATATTGTATAAACACTGTCTTCTTCTCTGTTGTACATTGATTTACAGCATCTGAAATGAACCATAACGGAGTGCTTAAGAAATATCTTGTGGGAAAAAAAACATGATAAGAAGAAAAAGATAAGATGGGCCAGGCAATAGAATTAGAAAAGGAAAAGTAAAAAAAATTATTTGATTTGCATCAATGCAAAAGTCTGAAAAAGGTCTACGTAATATACAAATATTTTTTTTCCTCATGAGTTTGCATCAATATGACATGGTTTCAAGCAAGTTCACCCTTAAGCAATAGTCTTTGCTTTCAGCTCTACACACACCACTCAGTGTAACCAAAGAGAAATCGTATTGATGCTGAAGAAAAGTATCGTGCATGAAACAAAAAAGGGAACTATGCAGAAATTAAATGTATATGAATTATCACATCTTTGACAAAAATCTCTCATTTATCAAGATTTTGCAGCATATTCACTACAAAAGGAAACTCTCCAGCTACGCAATTTTTTCACTCTTTCCCTACACTATTAAAAATGTCAAACCAAAGACAACAGAACAAAGATTTTTTTACTGCCCATTACCACACCAAGGCCCCTCTCTCCTCAGCCTGTCCCATCACGGGGACCCTGCCCTCCCTGGGGCACTGCTTGGCACTTGCACTTGCTGACTTTCATGGGGTTCCTGTCAGCCCATTCCTGCAGGTCCCACTGGCCTTGCCCCAAGGTGTGCTGGGTTGCATGGTGGCAGATTGTTATTGTGAAGAAGCCTATGAAAATGTAATTGTACATATAAGTGTTCTCAGACTGACCTTACAAATTAATTTCAAAGGCAAATCCTAATGAATAAACATTAGGAGTATCTACTAGGCAGTCAAGTTCTTTGCCATAATAGTCTTATTGTAAAGGGCACTGAGGAATACAGAGAATAGTTGTGTATAGGCTCCAAAATCTTAAAATAATTGCAAGGTTAGAGACTAGCATACTCCCCCATCACTTCCACAGATCTGATTAAACAGTCTCTTAAAGAGGAAAAAAAAAAAAAAAGAAAGGGATAAAATGAAGTTTAATGTTGTACTCTATTTATTTTAAAATAAATTACTTCAGTTTCCCACAGGAAGATGATAATTAATGAAAAAAAAGAAAAAAAAATAACTGAAGACCGGCAGCATCTTTTTATACGTGTAAAGAAGAGCGTCAGAGATTTTAATCTTTTTTGCCCCTTGTGACATGCGCTTTGAAGGAGAAAGAGAAAGACTCCTAAGTGATGGCATCTGGCAAATGAGCTGTGATCTTTCACTCTCACCCCCAAAGACAACCCTAAAATATAGGCATTTGATATATTCAAATATAATGTTGATAACTACAGATCTCTGAGCAGTAGAAGGAACAAATTTATCCAGGAAGGCTGCCCTTGTTTGAAGCTTCTGTCAAAATTGAAGCTGTTATTCTGCAGAGCTGTTAATGAAAAAAATGCCCACACAGATCTAGAAAAACAAGTTGGGAGCAGAAAGGCAAAATTCTGGAACTCTATGTGCAAATACGACAGTGGAGGCAAAAAAAAGAGTGAGATTAAAAAAAAAGGTTTATTTATAACCTTTTATTAAAAGTGTTTCATTTCAGTTTTGACCTTTTAAATTTTGTTTATCGCATATTTTGTTTTCTGAGTAACCTTAAGTAATGCATTAAGTAATTTACTGAATGTTTTTACAAATAGTTCATTCTCTGTGATTTAATTGTTGTGGAAAATGCACAAGAATTTTATAGAGGGTTAGATAAAATTACCTGACTTATTTCAAAAATGTATTTAAGTAAAAAGTCAATACAATATCTGAAGATCAGCTCTGATGTATACAGTCATCCTCATTTCCAAAATATTCAGATATATGAAGATCAGATGATCATCCATATGTTAGAGAAAATTTACACTGAAATAACCTGCAGGGAAGGATTATGGCAGTTTTATAGGAGGCTATATCTTTAGTCATTTTAAATAGTTTTACATGGCTTGACTTACAGCTATGAATTATAGTAGCTCTGTGGGCTAAGAAAAGCACTAGACATATCATGCAATTGATTTTTATGTTCAAACATTTATTATGTCAGATTTGATGGAAAGAGTGCAGAGTAGCCTGGAAAGGAAGTGTTTCTATGGGTATCCTTAAACCTAGAGAAAAATAGTAATTTAAACATGCATTCTAGTAATAGGGTCTCTAGAGAAGCCAACACCTTGCATCAATGACATCAGTTCAATTCACAAACAGAGAAAAAAATATGGTAAAAATTGATGCATTTGTATTCTGTTTTGCTATTTTGCCATTTGGAAACAGAGGAAGAGAATGGAACAAGTGAAAGGCTGTTATTACAGCAATGATATATTATATGCTACTTTAAATTATCAGGAGATAATGCAATAGCATTTTTGTGGATCACTACAAGTCATAATTCCTGACAACCATGAGCATGTCCACAAAAAAAGGTCACAGTTATGGGCTGTCACAGACCACCGAATAAAATGAAATGCAATACTATGCTGCCACAACTACTTGAGTTGTAAAGGGAAGCAACAATCTACTGAGTAGATTAAGAATTTGAAAAGCGTCCACTGCTACAAAGGCTGGTTTAATACCAGATATATTCTTACATAAGGCAGAGGGTGTAAAACCATCTGAAGTAGAGGATTACGCCAGAAGAAAAGTCATGTATGGCTACAGGGGAGATGGAATTAAAACATCATTGTGCTGCAAGAAGCCACCATCATGATGCAAATAAAATTTTGGCCGCACAAATTTTATGGAGACTATACAAGCCACCTCTGACCATACAAAACTGCTGAAATTGCTAAATGCTAAGATTTATGCACTAAGTCTTTTGCTGTGTTGGCACAGCCTAGGTGATAGGCAGGGAAGTGAGGGCATTATCAGACCAGCTGTCAGTATGTAAATAATTTTTGTGGCTGTGCTATATTGCTTACTGATGGGTAAAATTATATTATACTGGTCTTCACAAAATGTTTTCCTCCTAAATTAGTACCCTCCACATGTTGATGTTTAAAGAATACTAATGCTGTGGGTTGAGTTATACTCAGCTGATACTGGCTAACACATTCACTACCTTTTTTAAAATGCCTTTAAATTTCTCCATAGGACTAGGTATAGCTGAAACAATAATTGCCTCAAACTCGAGGGTAAGTATACATCCTGGTAAAACAGAGGCACCCTTCTGAGACTTACACTGTGGTAATTGCATGGTCAAAGGCAGCTTCTTGTCTTGTTTTGGTAGAAGATATGTGGGAGGGCTTTAATCATGTATTCACCTGTAATCATATAATCACAGAGTCAGGGTGGCTGAAAAGCTTATTTCTTTGAGCTTTTCATTTCAGCTTCTTCTGGACGCTCTTATTGCAGAAACTGTATTAGGTCATAATTTTGCATATTAACTCAAGTCAGCCATCAACTTTCATTTGCATTGTTATTTTCAGGCCTTAACTGCTCTAGTTGAGGGTAAAACCTGCTGCCTGACGAGGGAGTAGAACTAACAGCTAGAGCTGAAATGCTTTGCGGACACTGCAGCTAAATCCAACAGAGTCTGTGAGGCACAGCTCTGCAGAGGATGGAAGTCATGGAAGAAGAGGACACCAGTGAGCCAGATAGGAACCTCTAGATTCAATCATAAAAGCTCTGGTGGCACAGCAGTGGGATCTTTCAGGTTAGATGTAGGCTGAAAGGAGTTTGGCACCACAAGCAAGGGAACCTTTTCTCTTGTCTAGAAAACAGAGAGTTCGGCTGTTATTCAGCAGTTTCTCTTTTGGAGGAAACTTTTGCAGGATTCCAAATTTTGATTCAAGTGCTTAGGTCAAATAAGAATAACAGCTTAGAATGCAATCTAACATGTGTTAGGTTCATGTGCTGTACAGAAAGCCAATTCAAACCAGATTTCATTGAATACAATGATGCTTGTTGTTTGTAATCTACTTTGTACCATAATAGAAAAGACAGCAGAGCTAGAAGGAGAAAATGAGCAACAATCCATATATGCACAAAAGATGAAATCATCCATGTCTCAGGTAAGTATGCCTGTTCAAATAATTTAAACGTAAGTGTTGCACAGGAACAAAACCATGGAGCTCAGATTTAACACCTCAGTTAAGAAGACTTTAGTCTCTGATGTAACTGTTACTGACCTGATGTAGGCCACATCTTCAGACTTGAGAACAGTTGCACAACTTTCATATTTAAATTGTGCCCAGATGTAGCCTGATTGTGTCTTATTTGTAATACAGAGTGAATTAGGTCACACAGGGCCACGAGGATGGTGAGGGGCCTGGAGGGGAAGCCATATGAGGAGCAGCTGAGGACACTTGGTCTGTTCAGCCTGGAGGAGACTGAGGGGAGAACACATTGCAGTCTTCAACATCATCACAAGAAGAAGTGGAGGGGCAGGTAAAAATCTCATCACTCTGGTGACCAGTGACAGGACCTGAGGAAATGGCATGAAGCTGAGTAGAGGGAGGTTTGGGTTGGATATCAGGAAAAGGTTTTTCACCCAAAGAATCTTAAGGCATAGTAACAGACTCTCCAAGGAAGTGGTCACAGCACCAGGCCTGACAGAGTCCAAGAAGGGTTTGGACAACATTCTCAAGCACATGGTGTGATTCTTGGAGTGTCCTGTACAGGGCAGGAGTTGGACCTCATCATCCTGAAGAATCCCTTCCAACTAAGCATATTCTATCATTCTGTGACTCTATGATAACTCTTCTAAGATTGCAAGTGTGGAAAGAGTGTGTTTTTTTCTACTTTTTCATGTTTCTCATCAATGCTATCTGCCTCTGTTTTGCTGTCTTTTGTTAATTTAATTATCCAAATGGTAATTTTTTTTAAATTTTGCATGTGGATCACAGTATTTGCCATTCATCATCTGCAGACATCATATTCCAAATGTGGCAGATTAGTTTTCAATGGCAACTATTTTTTGGGTTTTTTATTTTATTGACATCCCTCTGCGGGAAAAAGCTGTGTATATCTCTGTAGCTAATGATGTAGTCCCTCCATAATTTCATTTTTCTCATCTCAGTGTCATATCATTGGATTGTCCTAAATTAATTGTCACCCTAGTCAGTCTCACTGTGCTTGTGGAATTTACTACATTCTTCTAGCAAAAAACCAAGTAAGGCAATACTTAAAGGCAACATGGTTTTATACTGACAAAATGGAGAAAAAACCTAAAAGTGTGGGTTTGTTGAATCTGTTTATTTTCAGCTTTTGTAGAGTACCAAATTCTGCTGACACCAGTAGCTCTTCTCTGTAGCTTTAAAGCAGAACTGGAGCATAAATCGTATGACCAACAACAAAAAATGCTATGCTTATAATCATAAGATAATACTGGGTGACAGAAAATGCAATCATTTACATGCAAATAGCTTTGAAGCTATACTGACTCTAAAAGTGTAATGGACTGCATTTATTAAGGTCATATTCCTTAGAGACATTATACTTGCTCATAGGCTTTGTAAGCTGCCTGTGTCCCTGCATGATGTCCTGACAGCAATCTTGTCTTTGCTCTCATGATTTCTTCACTTTTCTCACATTTTCGCTATCTTTCATTTGTCTGTATGTGTCAGTGTCTAACAACACAAATGAGCTGTGGCCTCAAAGCCTCAGGGTTCTACACATGTCACTTGAAATAAATGGCTTACCTTGATGCAAGATTTAGGTTACTGAATAAGCCTGCAGACTATTAGACTATTTTCTTCCCTATTTTTCTTTCTTTTTTTTATGGTTCTTTTTACTAGTGAAGTTCATGCATTTGAATTCCTCAGCTTGGAGAAATTTTGAGTAGACTATTATTTTAAGAACGCAGAAGGTGAAATATTTTCAGGTCAAAGTACATTCAGCACTTTTTGCATAATACCACTGCTGGTATATCACTGATAAATTAGAACAGATATGCTAATGAACCCAATACTGGCTCCACTCCTGTTTAACATCTTTATTAATGATCTGAATGATGTGGCAGAGTGTACCCTCAGCAAGTTTGTAAATGACATTAAACTGGGAGGAGTGGCTGCGGTCAGGGTCAGTGGGTTGTGCTGCCATCCAGAAGGATCTCAACAGTTGGAGAAATGGACTGTCAGGAATCTCATGAGGTTCAACAAGGGAAACTGAAAAATTCTGCACTGGAGGAGGAACGATTCCAGGTAGCAATATACACTGGGGGCTGTACAGCTGGAAAGCAGGTTGGCAGAAAATGTCCTGGTGATCCCAGTGGACACCAGGCTAGACATGAGCCAGACATGTGCTCTTGCTGCAAAGGAGATAAAACATATTCTGGTCTGCATTAGACAAACCATTGCCAGAAAGATTTATGCTCTGTCTCTGTATATTAAAAATCAGCAATATATCTGAGTCTGTGGGCCTCCTTCTTCTAGAAATTTAGGTTGCCAAGTGTGTTGCTAAAATCTATCAAGATTGTAGGAAAACAGGAGTTAGTCACCTGGTCTAATTCAGCCCCTGGAGTAATCTTCCTTCTTCGTTAAGTATGCACCAAGGATCCTAATTTCTTCAAAGCATAGTTAGCAATCGTGACTATCCCTGTAAGGGATAATTAGACTTTACAGTAATCAACTGTGTCTTTTGACTTCAAAGGTCAAGAATTACTCCAACACATCTCTGACAATTATTCGCCTTAAGAAGAAAATAATTAGTAGACAACCTGAAATAGGGATCACCTAGGCAGTCATTTTCAAACTTTTGGGATAAATTAAAACAAAAAAAAAGGTTTTGATAAGTCGGGACCATATTAGCTGTAGTTTCAGTTTATTTCCCTTACTGAGACATGCCATTTATAATAACACCCTTGGAATTCTTTAGTGACTAGAATGGATGGGTATGTCCTTTTTTTTTACTAAATAATCAGGTATTAGAAACCTTTCTAACAAATTCAGAAAATTCTGAGTGGTTGGTGATATTGCAAACAGAATTCTAAATTTCTCCATTCCTCTCTAGGCTTTTATTTTTATTGTTATGAGTTGATTTTCTAATTGCTCTCTATTTTTCTCCTATCTCTCACAGATTTCTAGAGGGACATACACAAACATTTGCTATTTTCCTGATTCCTGAAATGCTATTTCACCTGTGTTTGTATTAGTATTCACTCTCCAAAAAAACACTAGGAGAAAGGAGGTCCGGAATAATAAATGATTACCTTAAAGCCTGTTCAGGTGCTGCCCTTTTAATAATATACATGGATGGCTGAACTGGCAAACTATGAGGTTGATCATAAACATGTTTCTTAAAAATCTTATCCGAGGCAGCCCTTGATTTGACGTTGCACAAGTAGTCATCTTAATAACCTAAAACTCTACTTCATATATTAGGGTATTTATGTGAGGTTCAATGCTATGAAAGTGTAAATAATATGTGCAGACTTGTGACAGTTTTTCTTTCAAGAACTTGCCGCATAGAGTGGCTATTAGAAAACGTATGAAATATTTCTCTAAATAATACTGAAAGACACTGCTTTCTTCTGCAAGTTCAAGTTCTCATTGTAAGAATATGTTATTCTCTTTAAACATCTCTGGATCTCAGTAGCATTTTAAATGTTCCCATCTACTATTAATAGCTCTAATTACTTTCTATGGTGTTTGTGATCAACTGATTTAATCCATTACGTGATTTCGAACGAAATATATATTTTTAGTACACAGATTTCCAAGCCTTTATAAATTTGGTATATGAGGCTATTTACAACATCTCTAAGTGAGTTTTTTTTTCCTAAATTTAAGAACATTGTTAAAAATAAAAGAAAAGGTAGAAACACATTTAGTTGTTTTCAGTACTTTTGCAGAAGAAAAGTATACAGTAAGACAGAAGCTATTGCTGTAGGCTCTGCAACTGTAGGAGGACTGATGTCTATTGAAAGATCAATACAGTGGCACTCCATTTCTCATTTTGAAAGGAGCCATTGTCACCTGGCATCAAAATGATGCTTTAAAAATGCCCGATATGGTTTGCTCCTCTCTTTGAGGACCAGGTTTTACCACCTTAACCCAGACTGAGTATCATCCAAAAGTGACTCGCTCTAGCAGCAAGACACAAATGCTTTCACACATTTAGCTTTAAAACTATGGAGGAGTAATAATTTCTGGTTTTCTTTTTTAAAAAAATATTTTTTCTCTTATGCATGATTTCCACTGTATCACTTTAGAAGGAAAACACAGGAAATAAGCATGTTCAAGCATTCTGAAATTGCTGGGTATTGAGATCCTTGTGCTGAAGACATCCTTACAGAGCATTTCAAGACTGCAAGGTTTGTATAAAATGGTCACCTTTCTACTTACTGATTTGCATGAACTGAATCTTTGATAGATACATTCCAGAGAACTTTATGGCATCCATCTTATTTACAAGTAGTCTGAGCTGTAGATGTATAATACTCCAATTAATGACACGTGTTGTAGCAGGTCTCCCTTCATAATTTCACCTGACTTTTATGTTAGAACACGTAGAATGAGATCAAGATATTCTCCAGGGAATTCTTCCTGCTCCACATTTTGATATTTTTATTTAACCAGCAGACACAGAAGGAGCTGGATAAGGGTGTCTTCAGAGCTCTTTTGTAGGCAAAATCTGGAGGTTGAAAAACACCTGGAAAAGGCTGACAGGTTGTTATAGTTTTATAATGTTTTGAAAGTGAAGTTATTTCTGACAATTGACAACAGATTTACCCTTGAAATCTACATGCTTCGATTAGGAAAAGATTGAGCAGATTGCATAAGCAATGAACAAATAAACTTCAAAATAAGAATCAGATTTAATTTTAAAAGTTCACATAATTTCAGCTTTGTGATTAAGTTCAAAGACCCTACAAACTAAGGAGTTGAACTTTGTAAAGAAAGTACATCTGACACACTTAAAGAATAATGTTAATTTACAAGAAATCAGGAGATGTTATTAGTTATTAATATATATAAAACTACTCATTATTTTAAAATAAATCTTGTCCAACTGCTTGATTTTAAGTGGGTTTAATGGTAGAATATGCTCTTTTTAAGAAGCATGATTCTTTCTACTACCATGATTCCATGGTACTACAAAGATGTCCTTTTTATTTAATGAACAAGTCTAATAATCTCTCCTTCTAAAATCTTAGCTGTGCAACCTCTTTCAATCTTTCTGTTTCCCAAGCTCCTTACCTTACAATTACATATCCGATTTCCCAGTAGCACCAATACAAGAATCTTGTGTTGGAAGAAAATGAAAAATCTGAAAGAGTTCCTAAATGATTAAAATCTTCTCACAGAGCTCAGGACAGTAGAATTAGATTAACACTTTTCACCTACTTTAGTAATTTAATTCATTCATTCATTCATTCATGTTAATAATTAATAATAATTCTTTGGATTTTTAAGTGTCCCATTGACTTAGAAACTTTGTGAATAATCATCCGCCACAGGAATCTCAGACCACTCTTCGTCTGACTGTTTTGTACAATATTAGCCTGAGGGAATGCACCATTACGCCTGTTGGAACCTGTCAAACAATGCTGATTAAATTTGTAGGATTTGCCTCTCAAGTATGTGTTATAGCCATAGGCATTAGCTGGAAAAATTATTCTATGGGAATACTAAATTCAGACTTCTATTTCTCCAGGATGATTTATTTCATTTATTCCCATTATTACTGTAATCAATTCATTAGCTTCTTTAGACTCCAAATGTAATAGAAGATCCCCTCACGATAAATTTGAGCTCTGCAGCGTTGCCTAAGAAAAATATAAATATAATTATACATGTATCTAAATTATTATCACTCAATTGCTAAAACCTTATAAACACAATGTTGATTTTCCTGAGATGAATTATTTTTGTTTTTACCATATAATTCAAAAGTCAGTTACTGCTCTGGGAAAAATATTCTGGTTTTAAAGGTCAGAAAATTGAAAATTCCATTCCTAAATTAAGTTATGAGCAGTGTTTAGAACTGAAAGACCATTCCTGTACTGAAGGCATTCAGGGAGGTTGATTGCAGAGCATGTTGAATGCAAGACTGTTCAGTCAGGCTCCACGAAAAGCAGCAGTGGAGAAGAGCTCATAGAGGTGGTGGTGCTGCTGCCTTGGTCAGTATGACCATCTGGTCCCCTGGTTCCCCCTGAGAAGCCCACACCAGCTGGCACTAACCACTAGCACAGAGCAATAATGTGGAACAAACAATACTCAGTCACTCCACTGGAGAATTCCAGAGAACTTTCTTTTGGAAGAGCCTTTGTTTGATCCAACAAGCATCTAGCTTGTGTGCTTTACTGAACAACACAAACCAAGACACAGTAAATGCAGAGAAGCAAGAGGCTTAGAAAACTTGTGTTTAATCTAAACATGCCTTCACAACACAGAAAGGGAGCTTCAGATCTCCCTACAGCTGGAGGGAGAGTAGTTCAAAGTCAGTAGCTCTCATACCTTTTAAGCACAGAAGGCTGGCTATTCTGGGGAAGAGGATATACTCAGTAACTGACACTGCAGTTCTACCAAAGCACAGAAAACACAGAAAAAAGAATAATGTAATTTGACAGAGAATGGGAGTGCGTTGCCAGGAGGGAGGAAGAGAACAAAAGGATGTCTGATGTCCAGTCCCTGATCCTATGTTCCTTGTGAATTTTGGATACAGAAGGCTGGATATAAAATGCATAAGCAAACCTAGAAATGGAAACCAGGGTGTCCTGAGTTTGGCAGGGAAGCAGGTAAAAGCAGTACATCATGTTTTTCATTCCCACTGCACAAGGGAATGATCCTGTACTGATTCACCCATGCTTACTTTCATAAGAACACTCCAACCCATGTAATAACCACCCTGCCCCTCTCCTCAGAGCATGGAAGAGTGAAGGGTCTGTAGCTTCAAGCTTCCTTCCAGTCCATGGCATGTTCTAATGTGTCAACACAGCAGAATTACCCGAAAGCTATTTGGCCTAAACTTGAGTGTAAGACTCTTAATTTCGAGCAATCTTTTCTGAGCTATTATTTTGAAGATAAGGTGCAAAACCCACTACCACAGTACCCACATCATTATTGGAGTTAGCCCTATGAGGAACACTAGCCCTAGAACTTTGATGTGCTGCGCAAAGGAAGTTGTCACCCTGCCAAACAAAAATTCATTGAGAAATATATGCCTAGATATCTGTGGGCTCTTTCAGAGCTCTGGCTTCTAAAAATAAGTACCTATCAAATATCACACCTCTAGAGACGTATTTGTAAGAGCTGAAGAAACTGGCAATCAATCACACTACAATAAAAATACTCTTATGGGCCTTATTCCCCAAGGATTAAATAGAATTTTTAACCCCTAGAATCAGAGAATCAGCATGAAGCTGTGTCAGGGGAGATTTAGGTTGGGTACTACTAAAAGTATTTTTATGCAGAGAGGGTGGTTGGGCACTGGAACAGCTCCCCAGGGAAGTGGTCATAGCACCAAGCCTGACAGAGCCGAAGAAGCATTTGGAAAATGCTCTTGGGCACATGGTGTGACTCCTTGAGTTGTCCTGGGCAGGGCCAGGAGCTGGACTCCATGATCCTTGTGGGTCCCTTCCAACTTGGGAGATCCTATGATTCCAACTTTCATCCTATACACAATACCGGAGTGATACAGATGCTAGAGGAGGAAACAGTGACAACTGCTAGAGACTGCTCAGTACTGCAAACTTTTGGCTGCTATTTAACACATAATACATGTAATATTATCTCTCTTATTGGACAATGAATGTGTTGTGAGTGCTGTGACACAGACAGCTAAGACTGCCTTGTAGAAAATCTGGTGATTACTGGACTCGCAGAACAACTTTGCCATTTTTAGAAAAACAAGCAAGCAAATAGACAAACAAACAAAAAAGAAAATAAAACCAAAATTTTCCCATTATGTGTTTCATGGTTTTTTATTACTTTTATTGTAGTTGTTGCTCTAAAGTTTAATACAAAAGCTCAACTGATAATTTTGATGAACATTAACAGCATTAAAACAGAATGAGATTTCAGGCAGGGGAATGGTTGTAACAGTGAGGTCCCCCCCATTTGACTCATCTGTTAAATATGAAGACCATAGAGATGTTGGGGTGACCTGTAGGCAGCAAGAGTAAGAACCATTGTATTATTGTTGGCTATTGTCAAAGGAAATTCTCTCTCTTTCATTTTACATAATTTTTAGATTCCCTCTCTAATTTTCTTTTTAATTAAATGCTTTAGTTCTAGCAGAGAAAAACACATTAACTTATGTCTTACCAACCATATTAAAATCACAAATCATGTTTTGGGACCAGCTGTAGAGGCAGATTGAACATAGTGGGGATTCATGTATTTCAGAAATCTGCACAAAGAGTTTTTGGAAGCTAGGTACTTCTATCTTATATTGCCACTTTTATTACCATCACATCAATATTTTTCTTAAGGGATACAGAAGGTTTTTTTCACTATATTTTAGGAATACATTTCTCCATTTCCAAAACCTTCTGTAGAATGCTGTTGCTTAAGCAAGACCTGTTTCCATTCAGTCAGAGAGGTTTGTGTCATCCAAATGTCCACATTTCATCTAGATGAAGCTGTGTATGTTCCCCCAGAAAAATCCAAGCCCCAGTTACCTAGCAAGAGTGAGGGACCTACAAGCAAGTGAAAGGCTTCATTTGTTTCTGATTCAGTCAGATTGCCTGGGACATTAACAGAATTGCAGATTTTGGCCTCAGGACTATGGCTAATGTCTGACATTATTTACTTGCTGGTAGTCTAAGAGCCATTAGTTCAGAGTACTTTCCCCGCCACTTTGACTCCTCCTGAGTGAAGGATGAGCATAAATAGTGACATATATCCTGAATCTACTTCTAGTGGTTGAGTGAAATATTTATGATGTCCTTGCTTGTTGCTCCACTATTAAATGATCGTGTTTCAGAATAGACCACACAAGAGTAATAAAAGTGAAAAATACCCTGGTACATTGTTACAATATACATATGTATACAACATGCATACATATTTAGGTATCTCTCTGTACACACATACAGGAAGTATTAATGGCCAAAAACCTCCTTCTATGTTGTATTGTGGTATACTCAGTTTGGGCAGTAAAAACTCATATGCTACATTTTGTCATGTCTCTCCATTCATGTGATAGAATATTTATGGTGGAGATATGCTATTGGAAAAGATAGTGTCAATTTAGGCTTACATTCCACCTATAAGAATCTCAGTGTGATTTTCCTGTCCTTTGCTCTGAACAGAAAGACTACATGTAAAAAAGGCATAGTCTCAAAGGCCTCTGAAGGCCTGAGACAGCACAGCTTAAGGGTCTCTTTGCATGTGGAATCAAAGCAGGTGTTAGAAAGCTCCAGACTGTGGGAGAAGTGGAAAAAGATCGTCTCTGCCCTTCACTCATCACAAAGCCTAACTGGGGCCCTTTGCTGTCCTCTAGTCCTCTTCGGGGCCTGATAAAAGAAGTACTGATGCCCATCTTGTGATTCCTGTGATGGTTTCCTGGTGTAGTCTGTTCTCTGCTTTTTAGATTTGATGAAACATTTGAACCACCAGAAGTGGTAGTGTGGGCTTCAGAAAACTCCTGTGAATACCCTTGTTTGTCGATGCAAGATCACACAGGTAATGCAGTCAGTTTAAACCCCGATGAATTCCTTAGAGAAACAGAAGAGAAATAAAAAATA
This sequence comes from Lycocorax pyrrhopterus obiensis, assembly GCA_014706295.1. NCBI lineage: Eukaryota > Metazoa > Chordata > Aves > Passeriformes > Paradisaeidae > Lycocorax > Lycocorax pyrrhopterus. The sequence continues at coordinate 21,517,331 of JACSVZ010000001.1, forward strand.
TGATAAACTAATTAGACTTATATAGTGCCTTGATATAATGTGTTTAATTTGTACAATAACTGCATTTAAAATAGGGATAGCTATAATTTTCTCACTCGCTGCAGGAGAACTAAAGCATAGAAGTACTAAATTATGTGCCCAGTATTACCTTGTGCATGAAAAGTGGCTGGAAAGGAAGCCCAGTCATCTCATTGCAGCCTTTGGTATATACCCTGCACCAAATATGTTACAGTATTTCAAAAAAACAGAGTACAAAAGCATTAAGAGAAGAAAGTTTCACTTTAAATAATTAAAAATAGGTTCAATTTAATCATTTGACTGTTATAATTCGCTTAGAAATGTATTTTTTCATTACCTGTGGCTGAAAGAGGGTGAGAGAGAAAAGTGAAATGACCTGTGTGTGCTCCTGAAGTAGAGTTTACAGTGACAGAGGCAATTGTCACTTGATGGTGCTGTGGTTCCATGGCTGTCTTTTTCCAGCTTTTCCATATTACCACATCTGAGATGCAGAGTATAAATCTTCTCCAGCAAACACAGATCTCAAAAGTTCAAATAAAGACCATAATATCAAAAGTGCCTCTAGCATGGAGCCAACCGACAGCAAGGCACTCAGGCCTGAGGAAAAACGCGCTCGTCTGTCAGGGCGTGGTGGGTGCTTGATGGACTGCTTACAGAGTGGGTGCACTTAGGTTCCAAGTGCTAAATGTAAAGCAGAAATACAGGAAGATGGTAAAACAAGTTACCTAAAACGAGGATCAGAAAGTTTAGAGTGCCACCAACATCGCTTTTCCTGTGTTTTGACATTGACTTTGGACACAAGTGGTAAACCTATAAGGTTGGAGTTGAGATGTAACAACGAATGGACGAGCTCACTTTTTAGAATGCACATAGCTGTCAAACATTTACACCTACAGAGAGAACATTAGCATAATTTGGATAACTCAAACAATTATATTTTAGAGGGGTTTTGGAAAAAAAATGGAAATTTCCAGGGAAGATGGTTACCTGAAAGTATGTTTAGATATTAATGCACAGAATTTCATTAATCGCTCTCCCAAAACAAAGCTCCAAACCCGTAATCTTTTACCAAATTCAATTTTCTGTTTCCTTGGTTATTTTTATTTGGGGATGGAAAAGAGGAGGCAGCTGGGCAAAATAAATATAGAATGCCTAATTAGTAATGTTGCCCATCACTTCCATTTTAAGACCCTGATTTCGTTTGTTTATAAGTTTGCCAAACTTCAGCCATCTGGACTGAAATTTCCCAGCCTGTAGGCTGACTAAAAGAAACAGAAAAGATAAAAAATGAATAAAGTCATCCAGGCACTTTTAGGGATTGGAATATAGGAAAATACTATTTTTCTCCATTGCAAAAGAAAAAAAATGCTATAATTTTCTCAGATCATTCTGGTTCTTTTTCTCCTATGGTAAAAGGTCTTGAAAAGCAGTAGAGAAAGGGCCATGTAGGAAATGTGACTTTTTTTGGTATGTCCCAAAAAATATGCAAAAGTAGGTCAAATTTAAAGACTTTTATTTTTTTTAATATTTCAGTACACACATACCCTCGAAAGACTTGTTTACTTTAAAAATCTTAAATCTTCAAAGATTTCAGTCCGACTGGTCATGCTTCAATCTGGCAACAGGGAGTCTTTGGATTTACAGCTGAGTTCCCATGGGCCCTACAAAGTGCCAGTGCTGATTGTGCAGACCACATTTTTTGACATCACGATTTCACCTGGTTTGTTGTGTGAGGTTTTTTTTCCCCAAACATAAATAGAATGGAAAAAAAAAATTGAGTAGAAACTTAAACAAAAAAAATCCTAAAAAACTGGCCTTGGAATGACTAAACCAAGAACTGAGGAAAGAAGAGGCTAGATAGAAGATCTGAGAAGAAAGGAGATGTGGGGCTAAAGTTTTAATGAAATGCTGTAAGAAGGTATACCAGCATGTAGCTCTCATCAGAACCTGAAATATTACCTAAAGTTTTCCTTTCCCATCATGTATCTGCTCTCAGCATGTGTTCATGAAATGCTAAGGCCAAGGGTTCTTTCTTTAATCCTAGTCTGCACAAATAAGCACAACATAAACCTGTTATTCCAGTAATTCAAGTGCTAAAGATGTGTTTAGTGAACCTTATATTACAAAAGACTCGATATCAAGTGTGTGGTTTTGTGTCTGATTCAACCAAGGATATTTTACAATGTAAACCACCTAATTCTTGGTGTTGCAGACAAGCATTGAAAAGAATTCAATGTTGCCTGGCTAATTAATGACTATATTCAAATGTCCATGCACAGGAGGAGGTTTACACTAACATGCATAATCCGGACCTTCCATGGGGTTTTTTCGAGCACTTAACTTTGCAACTTGAAGAATATACTTTTAATGAGTAGTTTTAAGTAACTTGGGGGTATATGCAATATCAAGAGTGCTAAAATCTTTTGAGAAGAATATCGAAGATTAAGCTTATCAGAGACATGCAGTTTTCCCTGTGTTTCCCATGGAACACTGAGATAGTAGTTCTGATCCTCTTCAAGCATACTCATTTTTCACAGACACAGACACACACACACACAAAATATCCTGTTTGGATGAGATATTGATCAGTGTGGTAGCTTTGAACTAGGTTTTACACCTCAGGATTTTTTCCATGGGATTTCAAGAATTGACTAAAAGGTTTTTCTTAATAGGAAGAGAGAGTCTGAGGATGTGTACAATGAACTAGATCTTGTTCAATTTTTCCTTCTGTGATAATCTGTGAAGTTGTGCAGCATGTTTTATTTAGATACTTACTGGTATAAATTCATGTATTTAAAAATGTCTTTGACTTCAACATATATTATGTATTTGCTTAGAGAGTGGTAAAATGGAGTCTTGACTATCTTACAGCCTCCCTACTATGAAACAGGGACAGGATTTTCCAATGTATTCCTTCCTGGTTTTTGGCAGATTGTTTCGACTGTAGAAACATTTCACTTCCCTTATGTACAACATTATCAGCTACTTGAGGCTTTTCATACTTGCATAGTATAAGAACACACATTTTGTGCCTTAAGCATACATTGAATATCTTACACAGGAGATTAAACATTCAACATTTCACATAAAAATAACTGTCATGTGATTTCTGGCAAGGTTTTAGAAAAAATCAAAATAGTGTTGAAGGATGAACTGCAAAGAACAGATATGTTCAGAGTACTTGCTGTGAGAAATGTAAAGCTGATAGCAAATGCATCTAAGGGTGATCAAACACCAGACTCATGAGGACAAGAATAGGACCATAGTTATGGTGAATACAATGAATAAAAACGCATAAAATGCCCTTGATGTATAATGAAGAATATAAACACACACAAGTAAGGGAAAAAAAAGGAAGAAAAACGCTTACAGTGTGAACTTGCAAGCAGTAGCATACCAAAATTAAGGATATAAAAAACCTGCTGGAAGCTGGCAGTTCAGAAGGGAAGAGATATTAACCTCAGGGTGATTTCCATCTGTTACTCCTAACGAATTTGAACTAGCTGAAGTCAGGTAATGTAATGTAAGTATATGTATAATAGATGAAATTATAATTTTAACTCCTTTACACCTGTACAAAGTATTATTAAAGTAGGTTTTATTTTACCCAGGAAGAAAAAAAAAAATTCTTTTCAGTTTTGTTCTTTCTTTTATCTTTCATACCAACAGTTTTGTATTTCAAATATGTCTAGTCATTAAGAAATTGATGCTCTGATGAACTTAAATTACTGTTGCAATGAATGATAATTAAAAATCAGTGTAAAACAATCAGCCATCTTTCTATTCTGATCTTGGGTGTAGCTAGTTGTTGCTATAAAACTGATTAATGTAATGATATACCTTAAAATGAAAAAAAGTTACACCTGGATTCAAGCAGAGTTAATTTTTTTTTTAATTTACTTCAAATTTGTTTTGTTCTTTAGTAAACAGAAATAGAGATGAGTCTCTCAGAAAAAGTGTAGCAACAGTCCTATATTGTTGTGCCAATGTGTAAAGGTCATGATGCATCTGTGCTAAGAATGAGAAACTGCATCCAGATTTCCAAGCTTAGCTCCTCCATCCCCATACTCCCAGTACTCTGCATTAAAGAGTGGGAGTACAATTTATTTTTAACCATTATTTTACATTTCCAAAGCCAAAAATAGCAGTTTCAGTTCTGTAGTTATGGCTTGGAAATGAGTACAAAGCAGCTCAGCAAACAGAGTATTTTCAATTGACTTAAAAATGATATTTAATGTAATAATAATTCAAGATATTTTATTTTTCAGGATAATTTATTTATGCAGATTAGTGTATATTTCTATAGCCTTTGTTACAAAACCCATGAGAATTGCCTAATGAATCTAAATTGTAAACATTTTTCTTTCCGCTAGGAAAGGATGCAGGTGCATATGAGCTGTCAGAAGTGCTAACCAACCCATTTGTCATTTAGGTGTATCTGCTTTCGAGGCCTCTGTTGTTGAGGGCAGAAGAGAGACATGACACCTGGACATGTTCAGCACAAGGTGTTGATGGCCACCTAATGCAGCATTTGCTCTGTGCTTTATAGCACCAAGCTCAGAATAATCTTCTAAAGGCATAATTGCACACATTCACATACTGAGCACAACATCAAAACACTTAAGCAGTCAGATGTTTATTGTTCATTGCCCCACAAAAGACATAGATAAGTGACTGTTTCACCTAATGCTGTATTTAGAGGCCGCTTGACAGAAGTTACAGCAAAGTGTGACTCTGGTACCCTGAGTAATCCTTGTTATCCGACTGCTAGATCTGGCAGGGCTAAAATTATCAAATAGCAGCAAACTGTCATCATAATTTGTATAATTTTCTGCGTCTACAGAGATCTGACACGTATTGATTGATGATTTGTGCTTACCTACCACAACCAGCCGTAGCACAAGTTTTGTTGGACTGCAAGGCTATGCTCTTCCCTGGGCATCCCACAATAATCCCTAACCCCCTTTAGTCAGCAGCTACCTAGCTACACAGGAACCATATCTGCATATTAAAGATCTACAATGAAGCCTATTGAATACCACAGGCAGGTAAAGGAAGGGCTGAAATAGAAGAACAGCTTCTTTCTCTTTTCTTGAGAAAAGAGTTTGAACATTCAGTCTTGCAAAACTGCCTGCGCAGCTTAGAAAATGGCAGATGGATTCTAGGATTCAGACAACGTAATAGAAGGGATATAGTCCGGTCCTGGGTTCTATTTTTTATCATGTGGAACAATTCTTTCCTTGTGGGAATCCCTGCAAATTTATCACTTACATCACACAGTCCTGACACAGTCCCCACTGCAGTGAGAAGGTCCCATTATCCTTCTTCATTCACAAATTAAGTCCAAATCCTAGAATTCACTTAAAATTTCTATGCATTTTATGCAGCATCATAAGAACATGAACCTGTATTTAAAAAAAACCCAACAACTTGCAGAGAAGAAGATTAAGGAAAAAGCTAAGATTTAAGACAGCGAGACAGACATTAATCAAAATAGATGTTTTTATTAAGGGAGTCAGCGTAGTGATATTTGCAGCCTTCTACTCATCCTGCTATGTCTGCCTTCTGGCAATACTTCAGTGAATGTATACCAAATACCACTTTCTTCATGTACCATGTTGTTTTAATGCTCTTTCTATTAAAATGATTTCCATTACAAGGTGGATATTACCATTATATCAACTCTAATGACATATAACATGATATAAAAAGATTATAATGCAAGTGGTATCAGAGATTTTGTATTCAGAATAGATTATTAATTAATGCTGTGTCAGCGTGCTCAGTAGAGTGAAATGGAGGCGCAATAAATAGCAATAGCTCTGGTGGCCTACATTCACATCTCATACTGGATTGACTCCAAAAGCTTGTCATTCATCTTGTTGTCAATGGTCATTTCAGTTGGGGCACTGGAAGTAGCCAGATAGAATGTGAAATATTGTTTTCTCATTTCAAAACTCACTGTAGAAAGAGATGTAATTTTTTTATGTCAAGCTAGTGGACTAGGCAAGGTGGGAGAAAACTTTGATCTCAAAAGATTAACTTGGAAGTTTCATGTAATGGGTGATTTTTTGACAGCGTTTCTTAAGGAAAATAGATAAAACATATTGGTGGTGATCATATATGCAAAAAAATTACTTAGAGTCAGCCAGACCACCTAGTAATAGTTGCTTTTCTGCTTTGGTGTACAAACTTTTCCTAAACCACAAGTTTTAATCATAGAAACATAGAAGAGTTTGGGTTGGAAGGGTCCTTAAAAGGTCACATACTCCAATCCCCCCTGTAATGAGAAGGGGCATGTTCAACTAGATCCGGTTGTTCAACCCCCCTGTTCAACCTGACTTTGAATGTTGCCAGGGATGGGGCAACCTATTCCAGTGTTTTACCACCTTCATCATAAAAAATTTCTTCCGTACATCTAGTCTGAACATACAGCCTTTCTGTTTAAAACCGTTGCTCCTTGGCCTATCACAACAGGCTCTGCTAAAAATCTGTCTGCATCTTTCAACAGCCTCATTTAAGTATTGAAAGGTTCCAATATGGTCTCTCTAGTGTTTTCTCTTTTGCATGCTGTACAGCTTATATCAAATATCAAGGAGAGTGGCTTACTAACTACATCAGCTAATTCCCTCAGGACTCTGGGACACATCTTATTGGGTCCCATAGACTTACATATGTTCAGGCTCCTCAGGTGGTCATGAACTCAATCTTCTCTTGTATAAGGAGTAATTCTGCTCCCCTGTTCCGTGGCTTGCCGTTCAACCACTTGAGAAGTGTGAAAGAAATGCTGTCATTGAAGACTTCAGCAAAACTTTTGAGTACCTCAGCCTTCTCTTTATCCATCATTCTCAGTTTGCTAGTCATGCTAATTGGTTGGAGTGCTGTGGGGTAAGATGCACTTTCTTTGAACCAGCCCCTTCCCACTAAGTACAGCCCAAATGACAAAAATCAAATCTTATCCATTCATATTAGCAAAATGTTAAACGTCATCCTGTTACTACAGTGCCAAAATATGTCAATATAGCAAAAGATTAATACTGTCAGGCTTCCATTCTGTTCTCCCTTCATAAAACTGGCTTTATTTTCAATAGAATATACACTATTGCTGTTTGACTATTTTCCCTCTTTATAGCAAAAGGGAATTGGATTAGACTTTTCCTTTAAAGTATTCTATTTCAAAAGATAGCTTCTGTATTGTATTCGATAACAAACCAGGATGAAAAAAACCAAAAACTAAAAAAAACCAACAAACCATTAAGCAGCCATATAAAACAGAAATTGGAAGCTGCTGTGAAATTGTATCTAATGCAACAACTCTCCACGCATGATAGTCACAGAACTATTAGATTGGCAGATTTTCTCTTTGGTCTCCTTAAAGGGCTGTGAGCACAGCAAGCAGTCTCAGTATTTGCTCTGAGGCAAATAAATCACTGTGAAAACAACATCTTAATCTGATAAACTGGTTTAGCCACAGAACTTCCTTCGGTGTGTTGCATACCGTTTGTTTAATTGCATTCTAGTTTCTCTTTAGATAAAAGATTTTCAGATAATGAGATAAGAGATATTTGTTATTAATCTAGTGCATTGGTAGTCTGTTGTAACTAAGTTATTCCTGGAGAAAGGAGGGAGAAAAGCCAGAGATATACAGAACCCCACAATAATGGAGTATGCTTGTAATGTTTGATCTATTGTCTAGTGCGTGCATAGGTAATGTGTGTATATATATATATATGTACATTATTTATGTAAATACAAAATGAGCTATAGATAGAGAACTATTTATCTAATTCTTTATAGCAGATATTACTTTGAAAGTGTGGTCTATGGAGGAATATGCATGTTATATTCTGTGCCTTCCACAGTATAAGTTGCATGGTGTTATCCTGTCGACTTTTGCTCTTGTATAACGTTAGAAAAATAATTCTGATGGATCTGGACAGAACATCTAATCTCAAATTGAAATTTTTTTGGTGGGGTTTTCTTTTTCCTGATTTTTATACAATCATTGGTAAAATTAATTTTAGAAGATTGCTTATTACTCTATAACAAATTCTTAGAGGAAAAATTTTGTGTGCTCAGCAAACCTGGATGATACTGATCAAAAAAGATACTGTGCAACATGCAGTTTACTTTTAGAAAACTGTGAATGACTGTGAATAGATATTATGAAACTACTTCCAGGTTGGTTTCTTCATGTGTTGTCATGTATGCTGCCTTCTGCAATGCTGCACATATCCTCAGGTGTGTGCAACAGTTATAATCCAGGATACAAAATGAGAGTTGCAGACATATTACACTGGATGGACAATAGATCAACTGTATCTGTGTTCCTTTGTTAATCCTAAATATGATGAGGTTCAAATTTGGAGTTTAACACCCCCTTCCTCATAATAACAATTACATCTCTAGCTGATCATTTTCTGAAGTGACATACATGCCTGTCCCCATTTTTCCTCTAGAGTCATATATTGCTGTTTGTATTTGAGGCACAGCAGACAAGAACCCAGTTCTTTATGATTTAAGAGGCTACAGGTTCTAAATATTTAGGAATGAAAGAAATCCATGTAATTGTCTACTTTGATTCAGTTATGGGAGTTTTTGCACTTTCAGTTATCACAATAGTTGGTCACTGGAATAGATTTCCCTGTGCTGAAGAAAAAGTTATTCTTGACAAAATAGTTAAATAATTGAAACTTTTTCCTTCTAAAACAAAAATTAAATTTATGAGTCTCTAAAAAAATATTATTTTTTACTCTTCTTAATTCTTGCTTTACTAAATGGAGATTTATCTTATATCACCCAATTATTGTTGACATTCTGGAGGACTGATTGTCTAATTTTTCTCTAGATACCTCAATTGTTATCCCTTGACTTGTCTTGGATGTGACACAGCTTTCTCCTAATGGTCCTCATGATTAATACACTTGCTGCTAAAAAATTGCTGTAAATGTCCTAAAAAAGATCTGCTGTCCATCCAGTTCAGCATCATTTCTGCAGAAAAGATGTTTGTATTGACCAAAACTAAAGTGAATCATAAATGGTGGATTTGAGGTTGAAGACCTTTTTGCAGTTCCCAGTAAATATCAGATTACGATTTCAGACATAAGATTTTGTCTGTTTTCAGTATTTCTTCTGTTGTAGCTAATTTATAAAGTGAATGCACAAGAAAAATTTGAGTTGTTTTTTTTTTTTTAATTTGATAAATTTATAAGTAAGATGAAACTACACATCCTGGTTTGTCTCCAGCTACTCCATGGCAGAAGTTTATCAGCTCCAGGCCATCACTTGTTTGATTGTCCCTGGCAGTGAATTGTTGAGGATGACCATTGCCTCAGATTTGCCAGCTGATGTAATAATTTGATGGCTCCCTAGTCTACTTCAGGGAAAATAAGCCAAGTTAGTTTAAACATTCGATTGAAAGTTTATGAAGCACATCAACTAGCAGACTGGCAAGACATGGCAATTGGTGGGATATGACAAGATGATGGAATCTCAGACTGACACCTCTTCAGGGACACACCAGAGCTTGAGGAAGTCATGTGTTTGTGTGGTTAGATGTACCAAGATTTTTTGTTATCTTCCTTGACAGGAAATTTTTATTTGGAATCTATGTAAAAGGAGACCTCTGGGCTCTCCCTTCCTCTAGCTGCTGATTTCTATTCTTGCATTACAGAGTTTGAAATGGTGAATTATAGGACTCCATACTCACTCACTGCTCCTCACAGCAGGGAAGGAAAGTTCTTGTTTTCCAGGTCCATGAAGGAACAGTAGCACTGCCATTTTTTCAGTAATTTTTATATGCCTGGCAAAATAGGCAAATATGTAAGTAGTCTTCAGCAGCAGGACCCAAATCTTTTTTCAACTGGGTAACCATACCCATTTAAGCACAGTTCTCTCTTTTAGTTGCTCAGCTGGTGGCAGAGCTTTAATAGCAATTTACATTTCATCTCATCACTGATCGATTCCATTCACCCAGTTAACACCCCTGTCACAGAACACTGGAGGTATTCTCTAAAATATTGTTCTTGGCTCAATAGAATCGATTAAATATAAATGTCTGTTACTCTTCTGTGTTTCAATGTGTCTGGCTAGCTGCTAGCTCTTCCGCTGCCTTAAATTTTATAGTGCACCATCAGATGCTTTTTTTCCTTTTACCTGAAAGTGAAAAATTTGGAAATCAAATGAAGAAATTAATTTTATTTTTTTATTACTAACAACGGTTGTTATATGGCTTATGCTAATAATGGCACCATTTTGTATTCTGGGGATTCATGATGATGTTATTCAAACACATTTTGATTTTAAACCAATAGAGGTTTGACAGAGGTTTCCTGTTCTTCTTCTTGTCCATGAGAAATAAGTAAACCTGAACAGCAGCCACTTTGCCTCCCATTCTTCTGTAGGCTGTCTGAGAGTTACGTATATGTAGGCCTGTATCCTGCAAAAATCAATGCAAAATGATTCATCTGTTTCTAGGGGGTGTTATGAAATTTAAATGACAATGTGTTAGCTTCTGTTCTTAAGGCACCGTTCAGTGCCAGAAACATTTATTTCAATGACCGTATGGCAACATCATGTTTTAAGGAGCCTTGAGCTATTGCTCTAACCTCTAGTCCATATGAGAGTGAGCTGATCTCAGTCTTCAGTTCTGGGATTAGCGTTTTAAAGTCAGAAGAAACCACAGTATTACCACCATCATGCCTGGCTGCCGGCATGGAAAACAGTACATCAGGTGAAGTGTCACCCCTTCACATTTCAGTGCACATGGACAGACAGGAACTGTAGAATGAACTGTGCAGAAGCCAATCATCAGGTTCCAAAGGAATTTTCATCTGAAGAGAAACATTTTTATGGAGAGGTGTCTTCAGAGTAGTGGATCACATCTGGCTTTTCAGATCTTGATTCAGCGTGTAAGAATGGTAAAGTTTGCCTAAGTCTTAGGTTTTTATGTCCCTGCAACCTCATAGCAAAAGTCCACAACTTCTTTGTTTAAGTGCTTCTTATCCCTGTAATAGTATCAAATCTTCAGGCATATGAACCTTCATCAATGAAAGCATCCAGGGTTATTTTCAATGTTGTTTGAATGGTTTCTTCTGAAAATAGCTGTACTCAGACAGCTAATGTGATCCAGAGTCTAGAGGGTCATTGTCTGTCCTCATCCACACTGGTTCTGTAGAAGCACAGGGATCTCACAGCTGTGAGAAGATCACTGTCAGGCAGTGCTTTGAACAAAGTAAGGTTGGAGGATACTTAGCTGACTCTTATATTCAGTAGCCCAGTATTCAGATGTAGGACACTGAAATCCAGTTCTATTCACTGCCAATGTGGGAAACCAATTACTGAGACAAAGATGAAGGATAAACTCTGGGTCGTGTCTCTCCAAATGGAGAACCTGGCTCAACTAGTGTCTCTTCACTTTCCCTGCACTCTGCACACTGCACAAAAAGTGTTTCTAATGTTTGCCATTATCACTGTTATTCATCTCATGTTTATTGAACAAAGAAAGACCTCCTGTGTCCTTTTGAGCTCTGTTTTTGTTTACCTAACCATTTGAATCTGAGACAGGATAGTTGCAGGATAACACTGACAGATCTGCACATAGCTGAGCATGTTGCATTGAACAAATGCTCTAGTTCTTTCACTTTTAATCATTTTGACTCTCCAGCTGGGGTTCCTGGTATGGCTATAGCAAATACTCTTTTGTAAAGCTTGTGATCCATGAAACCTGGGTTTTGGTGGCTTTCTACAGGAAACACCTATGATGTAATAATGCAGATGAGACACTCCTTAACAGGCAGCTTGAATAATAGCTGAGAATTTTTGTCCGTTTTTGAATGTCAACACTTCCTAGTAACACCAAATTATTTTGAAAATGTTTCATGTAGGGAAAGACATGACTTTTAGACATTTTGATCCTGCTTATAGTATTTTGGTCAGAAGACTATTTTGTAGAAATAAGAAATGACCAAAACCTCAACTAGATGCTGCATTTTAGAGAAACATTTGTTATATGGGAGTATGGAAAGTTTTTCCAAAGGCTGACACTTCATATCTCTAAAACCTTATGCTGCTTTTAGGGTTTTTTGGCCTTTTGTTTTGTAGTGAATTTTTTGGTTGGTTTTCTTTGGTTGGTTTAGTTTGGTTTCTTCTCTGTTGGACCACTAAGATTTACTCTGGTATCGCTCATTCTAAGCCATTTATTTGCTACTGAAAATATGAATGGACAGTTTATGGTGTTAAAAACACATATTTAAATGTTTCTTGTTCATGAATGTAGCTAAAACCACATAGAGGAGGCTCAATTGCTATAACATATGTTTCTTTAATTGTCTGAGCAACACTGGACATATTTGGGACACTGAGAGGGTCTTCCAGCTTAGCAGCCCAATAAACTTATGAAAAACTAACCAATTAGTATTGTACATAAACCCACAAATATGTGCATTTGTTTTTGCTAGCTATAACATAAATATGCATTTATTCTACCTTAATCATCCGTTTTGTTTTATGTCTAAAATATATTGGTCTAGTAATAATGACAATAAGCATTCTTTTATCTAATTTATTATCTAATTGTCCTATTTCACAATCCTTTCATTTCAGAAAGTCAGAATAAAGACACAAACCAGGACTAACTATGAGCAATTTTCTATTTTGGTATGACTCTTTGGTATGATTCTCTTAAGAATGTTATATTATTTTACAGTGCTGAAACAATACAGAAATGAAAAGTTGAGGGACATAAGTAATACTCGTAACCATTTAGTACTTTTAGAATAATATACATTAGATACTGTGAGATCTCCTGGTTTGGAAGACACAGGTATTTCATTTGTATTCTGCTAAATGTTTGGCACACTGGGTCAAATGACCTAATCTGAGGTCTGTAAACAATGTTGGGAAACAGATAATTCTACTGGACAACCATAACAAGGGAAAATTAATGAGACCTCTTCACAGACATTAAAAGATGCACAATCCAGAAAATGTACAAGCCAGGAAACTTATTCTTCCAGGAAGTTTTGTTTTCACATGCTTTTGGTGGGAGATAAATTCATGGGCCCTGATGGAATGCAGCCATGAGCACTGAGGGAGATAGCAGAAACCGTTGTAAGGCCATTCTCCATAATCTTTGATCCATCAGGGAGACTTGGAGAAGCACCAGAAGACTTGAGAAAAGCAAATGTCACTGCTGTCTTCAAGGACAAGAAGAAGGACCCAGGGAACTACAGGCTGGTCACCCTGATTTTGATCTCCACAAAGGTGTTAGAGGAGCTGATCTTGAAAATAATTTCCAGGCCCATTAAAGGCAAGCAAACCATGAGGAGCATTCAGCATTGCTTCATTAATGAGAAGTCTTGTTTGAACAACATGGTGAACTTCTTTGATGAAGTGACTGGCCTGGTGGACAAGGTGAAAGTAGAGGCTGTTTTCTGCCTGAACAGCAGTAGTGCCTATGACAGTCTCCCCTGTAATGGTTTCATAGAGGAGCTGTTGATGGATGAGCAGACAGTGAAGAAGATTGAAAATTGTCTGGATTCACTGAGGTCAGATAGTGGTGATGGGCAGCACAAGTCTGGTTGCATGCCAGTGACCATCAATATATCCTAGAGGTCAATACTGCATCCCATCCTATTCAGCATCTTCATAACAACAGGGGTGACGGATCAGTGCACCCTCAGCAAATTTGCAGGTGACACCAAACTGGGAGCAGTGGCTCATACCACGGCCAGAGGGCCATGCTGCCATCCAGAGGGACCTCTACAGTTGGAGAAAGGGGCTTCAGGAAACTCAGGAAATTCTCAATCTGAAGAGAAACAATCCCAGGCAACAATGCATGCTGGGGGTAGCCCAGCTGCAAAGGAGCTCAGCAGAAAATGACCTGGGGGTCCTGGTGGACACCAGGTTGGATATGAATCAGTAATCGGCTCTTGATGCAAAGAAGGCAAATGGGCCACAAGGATGATTAAGGTACTGGAGTACCTCACACATGAAGAAAGTTTGAGAGAGCTGGGGCTCTTCAGCCTGGAGGCAAGAATGATGATGGGGGATCTTAGCTATATACATAAATACTTGAAGGGAGAGTGCAAAGGAGATGGAGCCAGGCACTGTCAATGGACACAACCTTAACCACAGAAGGTTGCCTCTGAACATCAGGAAATATTTTTTTTTTTACTGAGGGGATGACTGAGCACTGGCACAGTTCACCCGGAGCAGTGGTCAAGTCTTGCTCCTCAGAAATATTCAAAAGATGTGTGGATATGGTCATGGGCCATATGCTTCAAGTGGCCCTGTTTGAGCAACAGGATTGGACCAGATGACCTCCAAAACTCCCTTCCAACCTCAAACATTTTGAGATTCTGTGTGAGTCTGTGATTTTTTTGATTTTTTTACTTGGCTTGGTCACTGATATGTTTAACATAGAAAAAATGTCCATCCCCATTATCACTTGTGCATATTAGGCTGAGTAATATGAAGCACAAATAAGTTTCAGACTGACAGCCCCACTCCTCCCCCAAAATGTTCAACATTTATACAAGCTCCTACCTTTTTAAAGTAAACTGAGTAACAAGGATTATGTGTTTCAGACAGCAAAGAAAAATATCCAAAAGTGAATTAAAATTCAATAACAGAATTTGATCAAGTAATTTGCTTTTAAACCTTCCCATCTGTGCAACCAATAATCACAACTGGCATAATTATCCAATTGTTGTCCAGCAGATAGCAATCTTATTACTGTAAACAAAATACTGTGTTAACGTTAATCGCTTTTTAATGATGCCTTTTGTGCAAAGGCTACAAAGCACCTATTCTAAAATCAACAACTTGGAAATTAATGTTCTGTATACCTTAGTTTCACCCACTCTTTCCACCTGGCTGGTGGAGAAATGCAAAGCACATCTGTGGCCTTCCAGTCCTCCTCATAACACTCCAAAAACCTTTATCTATTTGCAGATTACCCCCCTCATATGAACTAGAAATGATATCGCGTAGCTCTATAAATATACCTAGTTTGTCTCTTCTGTATGATTGTAACTTCAGCCATATTCTTCTGACATTTACTGTTCATATATCAATAAATCTTTTACACTATTTTCTCTTTGTAGCATTTGTATCTAACCCTTGTAATGTTTTTGATTTGGTTTGTTTTTAGGGTTTTATTGACTCATCGCAAAACTAGTTTATCTGTTAGCATGGGCGCTGGATGTTCTTCCTGGACAAAAAAACTCCAAAAAATAAAAAAATATTCGAAGCCATCACCACAGCTTTCTGTCCCGGTGAGTATTTTCTGTACATTATTCTATTATCATTACATTCTATCCTTGTATTTTATTTCTCTCTCTCACTTCCCTTAAGCTCCTTCAAATTACCAATAGCAACGATACTCTAAACAGGAAACAATACCGGTAAATAGGTCTAATCTTTTGCTAGCTGTTCATCCCCATTGTGCTAACAACTGCTAATGCTAGAACTCTGCTTCTGCAAAGTACTTATTCAAGTTGGTAATTTAAAGGCACTTTGCTAGTTTATAGACCATGAATGTTTTGTACTTAAATAAAAATCTGGTTCACTGATCATGTTAGAGATGGTATTTTCTTCTAGAATAGAACACGTCCCCAGCTCGTACTAGCTGAAGACTAGATGTGACAGAACTCTCTAGAGAAATCCACAGAAGGTGAATGTAAGTAAGTGCTTCACATGTCAACAATGCTACTTTCATCTTATAAATTGCAAATTTTATGGGGACAACAGTTATTTTTAGGTATGTTTGACTGACATAAATTTTAAAACTAGAAACAGCTTTACAGTTACTTGAAGTACTATTCTAGGAAAAGGATCTTTCTCCTGCTGATTGAAGCATTACCACAGTTTCTCGTTTAACCCCTTATGTGTCCAGATACATGTATAACAAATCACTGGTTTTCCCTCAACTCTTTATTAAAGCCATGTTTTCCTAGTCTGTTTAATTATGTATTTTGACACAATTGCTCAGGTTTGAACTTCTCTCTCCATTTGTCCCAATCTACTTTAAATACTTAATTGTTTCACTTATTCTCTGTCACATGAAAAGGGGAGATTTCCTGAACCCTACATGTAGGGAGATTTGCTCTACCCTTCATGTTTGATTTGTCTGTCAGTGTCCCAGGAAAGCGGAGATGTCTGTGCCTGAGCAGTCTGTCAGCATCCCATGATGGAGACCCTTCACTGAGCAGTCCTGCAGGATTGGAGGGTGGCTCGATTGACTTATTCAGGGACACATCAACAGCATAAGGGAGACTTCTCAGCAGGTCTTTCCACTTTATGGTCCCTTAGTGGGTCTTCCACTTTTTTCAAGTATATTACCCACTGCCAGCAACTGCCAGTGCTCATGAAAGACTCACACCAACAGTTTGTGAAATAAAACTCTATTAAGAGAAAATTGTGACAGGTTAAGGTTTGAGGATTGCTGGTGATAATATCCAACTGCAAAAATGTAGTTAAAGCAATACACAGACAAGCTCTAACCCCCCAAAAAATACTAAGAACACAAAGAGTACGGGTCTTTACCCAGTAGGTGTCCCTATTGGTGAGAAGACAGGTTCAGCCCATCAACTGATCCCAACAGTTACGATGGACTCTTCCCTAACTTTTCCCCATTCTCAACTTACTTTTTTACAATTTCTTTGTGTTTAGGTGGAGCTTGAGTGACTCTAGTCATACATATCTTTGTTACTGATTAGTGCAAAATTCCCTCACTTTTCTCTTAAAGATACAGTCAATAAAATATAGAGCACGTGCCCAGTGAGGGGTGGTCATACCCTGGAGGGGGGTAACTTTGGGATGGAAGTGTGCCTTGATATTACAATTAGGTTATAATGAACCAAGCTCATCAGAGGAGAGCGATTCCACCACAGCTGCAGCTCACCAGCAGGACATCTGCCCCTCTCTGCCCTGGCTGACAGGTGCTGGGCTGTTTCTCAGCTGCAAAGTACCATCGAGTTCCCCTCCCTGCAAGGATTTCAACAGAGCCTGGCCACGGTGTCTCCACTCTGCTCCTCTCTCCGTTCCATTCCCCTTAGCAGGTGCTATGGATGCAGATTGTGGGTGTGAGGGATCATCGTGGAATAGATTTTGAGCATGCCAGTCACTTTCCATTCAGGGAGAAGCAACTGTATTTTTCCCTATAATTTCTGTGCTGTTACAATTTCTCTTAGGATGCAAATATAACTTCTCAGTTTCCTCTAATTTTACCCCCAGCCATCTTTCCGTGTACACCTTAACCTGAAGTTTATGAAAGCAAAAAAGTAAAAAATTAAACATAACAAATAACGTTTTATTCTTATTGATATGATTAAAAAAAAATTAATCCTGGATCAAAAGAAATATTATCTATACATACTCACGGAATATTCCAATTCCTTTAGTTGCTGTGTATCACTAGAAAACACCTTTTCTGGAAATTTTCAGCCAGTTTTAATTATTTCAATCAGTTTTACTGCTTATGCTGTCATGTACATGTAGATTTAAGGAATTCTGTCAAAGACAAGTGCTGACATTTCCTTTGAAATGAACTTCGGTGTAATTCTACAGTCCACCTTTAAGACATGGGGAACAAGATCATATGTTTAGTTTATTCATGGTTGGATTGTACCAGAAACCTTGACATTGCACTGTGTAAAAGGAAAGTGACACTTTTGAGCCACATAGGTAACAACTATAGTTATCACTAATATGTGCTAAATATGAACTTTTGACTATGACTATGAATTTGAACATTGACTATGGAGAAAAATATAATACTGTTTCTAATTCTGAATTCTAAGTGAGAATAATAAGTAAATAAATAGACAGAAACTTCACCCAATACCTGGTTTGAAGTCAGTTTTACTTAAGAGGATTTAAAAGAGAAGTGCCATATCTTGAGCTTTCTGTTTCAACTGCAGTGAGATAGTTGTGTCTTTGAAACATACATATCACCACTAGAAGGTACTGCTGCAAAGAAAATTTTTTAAAATCCCATTTTCTGAAGTACCAGTAATAAAGGGTCACCAAGAGTCCTCAAGTGATAGCCACTTCATTTCTGTTTGTGAAATTTAACACAAGATATGCAGAACACAACCTGGCAATACTTCTGAACTACAGAATACTGATACTACAGTATACATTCTCTATTTTTAATTCTATGGAACATATTCTCACAGTTGAATATGTTCCTCTTGTACTCAGTCAGGCAAAGCTATGCTGTGCTGATCCCAGACTGATATAACACATTACATAAGACAGTGGCATTATCATGATAACTTTTGTTGGGAATGGTTGTTTTTTCAGTGCAAACAATTCTCCTGAGCCTTTGACTGTTCCATACAATCAGGGAAATACTACAGTAAACAACAGATTTTTCCTTTGATTCTATATATTTTTGCTTTAGTTAATTCTGATGAAAAGAGCTGGGTTTGGTTGAGTTTTGATGTGGTCAGCAAAAGCGAGTTTTACCACACAACATTCTGATTAAAGGAATTAGCACTATTCGAGATCAATGTAGCACTTAGTCAATAGATGACAAAGTGATAACTGGTGGATAACAAAATGTAATCACTAATAGGAAATCACAGAATGAACACAGAGCCTCAATTCAATGCAACTCAATGTCTCCGTCAGAGATGTGAAGAAAATATAAGCCATTCTCCATCAAGGTTTATCATCTACCAAGGACTGGTGAAGTGATAGATAAAAGCAGGGGGCATTTTTGAATGGAGGCAAACCTTTTTTAAGAGGGTCACAGTCAAACAAGAATAATGGGCTCTGTCTGCTACCATTTTTCCTAGAGTCAGATGAAAAGACATAAATATGGAGGGACAAAAGATTATTGAACATCCTGGGAAGAAGCAATGACCTTGACAAAGATTTAGTGTTTGACCATGCTGCAAAACCACCTGACCATGAATTTCCAAAACCATTAAAAAATTGGAGGTAGACAAATTCAAAAGGGAAGAAGGATGTATTTTAACAGTGATTAACCTTTCGAGAAACTTCCCTGGAGGAATGATGGAGGCACCTTCATAAAAGTTTTTGAGCTAAGACTATCTATGTAAAATCTGTACTTATTCATCCAAAAATTATTAGATTCAATGAAGGTATTGCAAGGTGAATTTTTATAGTCGATATTATATAGGAGCTTCAAATAAAAATGCATTAAGGCTCATTTTAACCTTAAAATTGGTGGAATGAGGAAAAAAAGAGACCCACATTATAATCTGGATTTATAATTTTTGTTGAAGCTACTTTTCAAATGAAAAGCTTAAGACCATGCAGAGTTCCTTCCTTCTCTCCCAAAATACTGTCTCTGTTTTACATGCTACTTGGGAAAATAGTCAAAAAATCAAAGTACAAGTCGATGTTATTTTACAGAGTCATTGTGTCTTTCATGTTACTCCTCTAGGAAAACATCTTGTTTTCACTATAGCGAAACTCTAAGTGACTGTGCTCAAAAATACTCTAAATAAAGGCACCAGAGCACAGAGTGTATAGAATGAAGATGCAGTGAAAATATCAGGTCAGAGAAACTGATACAAGAATGGGGATAATACACAGAAGAGAATGAACATATAATCAAAGGCAATAATGAGTATAGACTTCAGTATCAGTGCTTCATCTGTGTGTTTTCCCCCATCCTCAGTGAGTCAAGTAGAAGCACAGCCAGACACTCAGGTCTGCATTGCAGGAAGCCTTACTCTTCAAATAGATGACTTTTCAAAGTGTAGTTTGCAAACAGAGGTCAATGTATGGACCAGACAAATAAGATATTTTATCTATTAAAACCAAAAGCAATAGAGAGACAGCAACAACCTCCTGTTCCCACTTTTCTAGATTCTTTTTGTGTCTTTTCCCCATTCTTTTTGATGTAGTATATTGCATCAGTTTAGAAACGACCCATTACTTTGCATCACTTCATTTTTCAACTTTTTCTCCTTCAACATGACTTTCAGATTTACAGTGAATCCACTTTAGAACTCTGCTTTAATTAGGTATTGGTTAATTAATCCCTAAAGCTCCTATGTAACTAATCTCTCATTAAAAAATCCCTATGGAAAACATGCACACTTTTGTTATGTATATTTTATACTAGCTTCTCTTCTTTTCCTTGCCACATCTCATTCCAGTAGCAAAAAAAAGGAAGAAAGACCAAGATATCCTGAGTTCAAAAAGCTAAATGAATGAATTTTAAAGAAATAGCTCAGAATACCATTGGTGAAACCTTGGCCATGCTGAAATCAGTATGTATTTGCTACAGTTTTACTGGGGCCAGGCATTCAAATCAGAACTTCCAAAATAGTTCTAGTGTTATCTGTCTATAAAACTTTCTGCATTCATCTGAGATATAACTTCTGAGTTGTATTTATATGATAAGATCATCAGATTTATAGTAGGGAAGGCAGCTTCACCATTTGTTATGTATCTCGTGTCCTAATTCTCTAGTATTCTGTAAAGTAGCTTGATTCATTTATTAATAAACAGGTGAAAAACAATGACAGAGCAGATGACATTTTTAAGACAAGTACAGTGCGTGCATCGCCAGGAGAGTTGTGCATGGAATGCTCACATAGAAAATAACGAGGCTCACTCTTAGTCAAATAATTACATTGGCGTGTGGAGGTTGCCTGGAATAAAAATGCAGCATACCAAGACATCTGTCTTAGCATAAAATCTCTGGTACCTAAATGGATGTGTTTATTGCTGCACTGCAAAAGCAAACTCTATGTGCCTCTATGGCTGTGTGAGAACAATAGATTTAAGAGATCATCTTTCTAAATAAGTACAATATAAAAACATGCCAAGCACATACTGTACTAGACAAATGCACTGTATTTCTACTAAAATTTTTTATCTAGGCAAAAAATAATTTGCATGGCTAAAATTAAAAAAAAACCCAACTCAAACATGACAGCATGGTTTATTACTTTGTTAGTGAATAACCATGTATAAGTCAGAAATAAAATAAAAGACAATAAATAAATAAGATGCAAAATTTTTACAGCAGATTACAATTTTAGTAGCCTCTTAATTTTACGCAGCATTACTGGAGGTGGAAGATGAAGTAAGAACACAAGTAGGCAATAGAAAAAATTCTAGAATTGGTGGCTAAAATTATTTAGCATCTAAATTACTATTTCATGTGTATATGTGGCTACCCATATGAGACATATAGAATATTTGCATTATAATATATCTATACTGGAATAGTTAGGAGCATCAATATTACATGCTCAGCAAGGGAGGAAAAGAAGTTTCCTGTAGGATGATGTTAGTCAAAATCAGAGCAAACAAACAGCAATATAATAAAAATCAGAATATTCAGAAATTTTTACTGACCATATAATTAGTTTAAAACCTATTGCTATTTTTAGTAAGATGACCGTCCCCTAAATCTGGAAGAAAAAAAGCCTTAAAAAAATCGTAGTAAGAAAGAGAGTGGCAAATGAGTCATCAGAAAGATCTGTAGAGAAAGGTTGACAGAAAGAAGGACTCCAGAAGTCTCAGTAGGGTTTTTCCAGTACGTAATAAACCTTAGGGAAGAGTGAATAGATGTGTACACTCTAGATTTTTGCTGTTTACATGCATGCTTTGAGAGTTCAAAGTCCTTTGTTTTACATAAACTGTTATTTCCTTTAGGAGACTGCACTGTCAAGAGACCCATTGCTATTTCCCAGAGGGAAAAGAATCACAGAACTGGAGCTAAGGCAGACCACAGAGCTCTGGCTGCAGGCCTGAGCACCAGAATTACTCTGGCAGCTGATACTCAGGAAACCTGCACAGAAGCCTGAAGGACTAGAGCTTAACCTTCCATCAGAGGTGGTGACTTAGAGCCTGAGATCATGAGAGTGTCACTTTTGCAGCTCCTAAAGAAATCTATTAAATACATGTTTCCAAGACAGCTTGCATATATATCAAAACAATATGAGGAATGAGACCTTCAGCTGTCCTCATTTAAGAGGTTGGGGTTGTTTTAAGCAAATAATCAAATGTTGTCTTTTCCAAAGATCTCATCTTTGTGATTTTTCTGTGTTCTTTAAAGAGCTACAACCAGAATGGCATATGCTAACTAGGACTATTTAGTAATTTGAAAAAGTAACTTGAGTATCATCCTTTGATTAAGGACAATAGATTCTTTAGATAATTGCCTATGTAAGGTGCGTCTGTATTTTGTAAGCACTATTGATGCTGTGCCGTTATTGCACTCCTTTGCCTTGATTTAGTGCTCATCTTGAAACCAGCCAAGTCTATTTCAAGAGACAGTATCTTGTGAACAATGATCAAAGGGTAAATTTATGCAAATTCAATGCTTCACCTTAATTACCTTGATGGTGCTTGTCAGCAGCCTTTTCCATGCTTTCACTGATTAGCAAGCTATCACAAATAATTATTATTTCATCTGCAGTTACAATGATGTAGTTCATTGGCTTATTGCCCAGCCACAGTATTGTGTCCCGCCCCTCAGCCTGCTTTTCTGGAGTTATGCCACAATGCACGTCTCAGGAATTAACATCCCTACTTCATTCAGTCGATCACCTAAACTCCTGAATTTTATGATCCCATGAGGCATGTTCTTTCTAGTCTTCTACAAGTAGGATTACTCCATAAAATTGCTAAATGTAGCCCAGGAAAATGTGAGGGCAAGGAAAGGCTGTTTTCTCCATGATCATTTTGTACTATCTCCACTTTCTCTTTAAAAAACTCTTTCACTTATCCCCTCCCTTTTTTTTCTTCTTTTTTTGTTAGCTACTAAGAAAAAATGAACTCTATCCCAGCCAAAACCAAGACAGTATTTTACTTCAGCAGATTGACTGATGCTACTGTAGTCAACTGAAATATGAACTTTAGAGGTTAGCAAATCGCTTCCAGGCAGCCCAAGGTTATCACTGTAAAATGGACACTACAGCATGGAAATGTATTTGGTTCCATCGTGTTGGAAGCCTTGAGTAAATCTAAATATGAGGTGCAAGCAAAGAACAACTCAGGAAGTAAATAAGCACCTGTTTGTTCCTTTTTCCAGCTGAGTAATAGAGCAGAAATAGAGCAGAAAAGCTAACATACCCAAACCCTGTCCCCATTTCAAACAAACAGTTTATTTTTCATTACACTGGATATGCTTGCATGTATTAAAAAAGGCATGAAGAATGTGGGGAAGTGAATGGCTGGCTGGTTTTCTTTATGAATGCTTGCACATCATCTTAAATCACTAGCTATTGCTAACAAGCAAAAAGAATGCAAATATAAAAGTAAAAAAGCAATTAAGTAGCAACATATGGTCAAATATGCAATCTCTAAAAGCAGGAATATAAAAGGAAAAGAGAGAAAAAATATTGGAAGAGAAGCCTGAAGCAATGTTTCCATACTTTAACTGAAAACAGTGTTTATTGACTCTTCAAGGTCAGAAGAAAAACACCTGAAACATAAATAAATGCTCTAGCTGCAAAAACTCAAACCAAGAAAAGAAATTAGAGGATGATACATAGAAGCTGGAGTTAATAGAAGCCACCAGTTCTAAAATCATAAATGCCAAGTAGCTGTAAAACATAAACCCTATATTCCATAAATGGAAAGATATGTTTTTTTAAGTAGTCCCTGGAACATGACACAGGAGTTCAAGCAATAACTTAGAATTACTAACGTTATAATGATTAGACCAAAAGAAAATACTTTAATTAAACCTGCCATAAATTAAAGAGAAAAAATTCCAACTTTAACCAGAAACATCTGCAGGGTATTAAAGTACATTGCTTACCACCACACATTTTGCAACTTCAAAATAATGTCCCAGAAAAACAAACTCAGATCAGTAGATGGAAGAGCCAGCATTGATTTAATATGGAAAATTTACACAGAACACAAAGATGGTAAAAACATGCAAATCTGTCTATTTGGGCTAATCAAGTAGGGACAGGGTATTTCCAAGAGACGTATAGAAGAAAACAGCACCCCGGCTGGATTCAAATCAGAACTAGAAAAACAAGCATGTTGAAGATTCATAATTCTGCTTGATATTTTGCAAAAAACCCAACATCAAGTTAAGAGGTCAGGTACACCTGGTAAAAATTTCTCTTTTGAAAATGCAAAGACAAGGAGGTGTTTCAAATCAGCTGTTCCAGTATAACATAAAGCAAAATAATACTACACTCTGGTAACATCCGTTCCCAACTGAGTCTAATGAACTCAAGAGTGTGAATATATGCAGTGAAATATAAGTATCTACAGAAGAATGAGTTAAATAACTTTCTACAATCCAATGACTGTATTTACCTGACCTGTGGTGGGTATGATGGGAACTTCTAGCTCGCATATGGACATCTAGACTGGAACACACAGGTGTAGTGCCAGCCAAGAAGTCTGTGCAGCCTGGCAGATGCAGCACAGGACCTATAGGAGACTTAGGCTTTCTGTTCTGGTATCTACAGGCCAGGTGGAATACCTTATACAATCTTTCTAAAACACGTGCTATTTAGGTTTTATATCTATTGGATTAGGTCAAAACCTGTACTGAACCAAATTCTAATGGGTATCTACTGCTCCCACAGTCAAATTTGGTGAAACGTACAAAGCAGAGAAAGATTCTCAAATATTAGTATAAATTCTCAGTAGAAAAAAATAAGACCCAAACCCCCAGTGTATACAGTCCTGCGTAAGTAGTCATTGTCTAACAAGGAGAACTCAGAAGAGAATGTAACAAAGGAAATCATCATATGCTAACATTTAAAATCCTTGTTTGTAGCAGAGTAATATTCTTTCAAATTATTTGCTTGTAAGAGGCCACCGACCATTACACACACCTATTACTACAAAAGAGAAAGGCAGCAAAACAATGTAACAAACTGTTGCCGCATTGTGAATTGAAACCAGTAATAAGTAAAAATTACAATCCCAAATTTGTTTTATTGCCTTATCATTGGGAAACCATGTTCTATCATTATTTGAGGATGTTCCCCTACGTGTTAGAAACTCCCTGGAATCATAGCAGAAAGAATATATGGGTATTTATGGAATTTCACAAGGGAAAAAATGAACTGGCAATACATTTCTTTGCCTATTAGTGGGAAAAGTGGACATCCCTTTCACTGATGGGGAGTAAAATCCTTCCTAATATTAAACTGATCCTGAATTAATGAGCTGAAATAGAATGCACCGGTGCACGAGATATATTTTGCGTAATGAAAATTGCAGCGAGGCATGTTTGAAATAATTTACTAAAAGATCGGTAATTTTACCCCATGCCCTAAAGCTGAGGAAGTTTGAAGTAGAAAAGAGCTATATAATCTAATTAAGTTAATTCCGAAGTTTTCTCAATTGTACATTAACCAGGGCTTTGGTCAGCCTACCTTTAAATGCATTAATGAGGCTATTTTCTGGGTTGGAAAATATTCCACAACCTGTCAGAACACAGGCAGGAAGCTGTTCCAACTATTTGCGCTTCAGTGATGTCATCTCACTTCCTCACTGTTATGCCCTATCAACTGCTATGAGGTTAAACATGAGGGTGCTGAGTCTTACTGTGGTGTAAGCATGTGTAGTATACATTACTGAAGTTATTTTCATCACTCTTTGCAAATGGAAATGTTTACACCTCAAGTGTTGCATGCAGGTAATCCTACATGCCACGGAATGAGGTGCACACTAATAAACTGCATTGCCCCACTAGGTCTGATTTGTAAACCACTACTACTGACTGATGTTCTTTGCAATCTGTAGCCCTGTACCTGTGGAGAAGAATTTTTATTAGCAAGACAATGCAGAAGAATGCTTAGTGCAGAGCGTATTGATGATATAACAATTTGTACATAATAAAGGTGAGTGAGCATTTGCTAATGGAATTATTTATTTTACTGGTGAAAGAATCCTTCTGACTAAATTTGTTTCAGATAAATCTATTCAGTAAATCTACTTTAGACTGTCATTTGCTCATTGTCCAAGAGCAGAAACCTTATCATTAAAAACCTAGGAGTTCACGTATCCTCTCTGTTTATACTAATGGGATTTTATCTGTGGTTCACCTGCAGCTTGACATTGTATTATATAAATCCATTTTGCATTCTTCTGGTTTCACCTTTACCTGAAAGCTACAGTAGAAACACATTATGTGGAATTTTCTGTTGCATTTGTCTTTGACTTACTGTCTTTATCTTCCCTGAGTATCTGAAAAAATTTTTTTATTAATTGCTTTCCATTTCCTTTTTTATTTTGAAATAATCTCTGAAGTAAAATTCAATTCAGCCTACTTCAAAGGGGAAAAAATAAGATTTTAAATTGGGTAAACATAAATATCCTGTACCTGGAAACAAAATGGAGGCAAAATGAAGAAGTATCCTTTTGTCATGGCTGTAAAGTTCTGTTGACCTTTTGCTTGCTGTATCAGATAGCCTTCAGATTCCTCGGTCAGAATCATTCAATGATTTTTATTAACTCATCCCTATACCTCATTGGCTAGTTTTAAAATCCATTATTAACACAGTATTTGACCTATGTACCTCATGAAACAATTAATATTTCCCTCCTTTGCCCTGCACAGGCTGCAAGGTTATGTCTCTGCCACCGCACAAGCTTGGAGCTGGCTGCAGCACACTGCTGTGTGCTGAAGCCCAATCTACTGACCACCTCCACTGCATTTCTACCTCCAAACCTGGACCAAGTATGGAGGAGAGGAACAGGTTGCCTGGAGGTGAATCAGGCAGGGGGGCACTATGGATGGTTTAGAGCAAAGATTTGTGCACAGCCAGTGACACTGTTGGCAGAGCCTGATGGAGCCTTCCTTCAAAATTAAGCCTGAGTTTGAGCCAGTGTACAAAAGGCAGGGCAGACAAAGCCTCAGTCAGCCCTTTTTCATCATCCCTGAATTTAAAGTGGTGTCTTCAATTTTAGATGTTTCCAACAGTGGGTTCAGAGCAGCTTCAAAGGGCTCTAGTTCTGCCCAGTCTATCTGAAGATGAGGTTGTCTGAGAAGACCCTACATCCTCCCCTGAAAAACCGGTTCAATAGAAGCACAGATAAAATTTATTCATACAGTTCTGGTAAAAGGTGCATAAAAAACCCACGACCAAACCTCAGAATCATAACACGGATGTTCAGAAATAGCCATCTGTCACAAACAGGTACTGCAGCAACAGAAACAATATTGAACCTGAATTTCTGTTAGCATTTCCTTCTGCTGCATTATCACAAGCACAGGTGCCTTGTGATGTTGGCCATATTATTTTAGGAAACCGAAACGTTTGAAGTCACCACTAACAAAAG
Source organism: Lycocorax pyrrhopterus obiensis (assembly GCA_014706295.1). NCBI lineage: Eukaryota > Metazoa > Chordata > Aves > Passeriformes > Paradisaeidae > Lycocorax > Lycocorax pyrrhopterus. The sequence goes on from JACSVZ010000001.1 coordinate 21,544,610, forward strand.
CCTTGGGCACAGACAGCTGCTTTCTAATGAATGTTAAATATCATCTGAGATTATTTCCATTAAATTTTATCAAAACCAAAAGTATTCTTTTAGCAATGAGACATTCAAGACCCTCAAGGATCTCTTTCTAGAGGATCTAAAGAAAGTAAATGGTATCCAGGAAAAGAATTGCCATTGAAACAATTCCCTAGATTTCTTGTAAAAGCTTAACAAACCAAACTGCAGCCCAGGATGACTTTTCTGTGTAATTCCCAACAGCATACCCAGACTGTTCTGCAGATGTGTCTTTGCCATAGACAGCAATAGTAAAGTGTGGTGAGTCTCCTTGTAGAGAAATCAGAAAAGATAATAGATGGAAAGGAACTGAATCAGACTGAAGTGCATTTCAACAGCAGGTACCATGCTATGGGAGCAGAAGTGTAACAATGAGTTCAGTCTGCAGAGAAATGTTGATTTATACTCAGGCTCAATCAGACTCTGCACAGGTTGTGGGCCTGTTCATACCCGACCGTCCTGACAAATTTGTGCTGAGAGGACCATCTCAGAAACAAAAGAAGCAATTTCCTGTAATAGTCTATTAATACTACTGTATATGATTTCTTGTCTTATAAAATCTTTCTAAGTATGTAGACTTGTGCTATGTAACACAATAGGGTCCCAATCTCACCAAATTTTGATGCAATATGAATGCAAATACATGTAGAAACACATGGACAGAGAAAATAGGTTTTTTTCAATACTTAGTCAACAATTATACTAACTTAATCCTGAGTGTACCTAGTAGTAAAATTTTACTTGTCCTTCAAAAACTTGGAATAAATAAACCTCCATCTGATAAGAAGAGTCAGTCCCAGTAGAATGCTCCAAAACCAATTCTAGGCAAGCATCTTTATCATTCATCAAATTGAAAACATTTCACTGAGACTATTCAAATTCAATAAACTCTAAAGAGCTGTTGACATAGGTTTTTCAGCCTTTGAAAAACAAAAGTCCTTGTCTCCCTTTCTTTATAATAAAAGACCTTGACTTTGTGAGATTGGAAAACTCTATTTTGAAGAAAATGAAGAAAAACTACAAGTCAAAAACCTGGACTAAGTGAGAATTCTGTCTTTAATTTTCATTCTATTCTTAAATTACTTGACTATTTGCTTTTTTAAAGAAAAGCCTTAAACTTTGGATAAGAAAAAAGCAGAATTTTCAGGCAGCATGAAACAGTGTACACTGCTATTTCCAGACTTTTTCATCTTTCCAGTTTCTTTGTACTGGAGAAGACAGTACTTTCTGAGGGCAGATACCCCAGAGATAAACAGTGATTCTGAGTAACTGGTTTATTAATTTAATTTTCTAGTTTCTAAACCCACCTGTTATCCTGACAGACAAGTGCTGATTATGGAAAATTAAAACACAAAATTAGAGCCAAGCAAAAACAGTTAATCGAATGCTAAACAAAATAAATGGGTCTTGCTTCCTGGTCCTGAATTCACTGAAATTAATCATTGATTAGATTCTACTCCATTGCCACCTGCTTGCCAGTTAATAACCCAATCTTTAGTAATTTTAAGTTTTCATGTGTCCATTCCCAGGCATGAGATACAGTAGGCAACAGAAAGCAATTTAGACAGTATCATTATCTATCTTCAGAATAATTTATTAAAGATACTTTCAAACAGGTTCACTTATTTCCCTTTATCCAGTCTTCCCAAGAGAATGAGTTTTATGTGATTAGGAGAGGTTGGCATTTTAGGGGAAGTGGGGGGAATCTGAAGCACCTTTGGGTAGGCCAACTGTTGAACCTGATAGTATCCAAATAAACTCAACTGAAGCTTCACATTGCAAATTACGCTGAGAAACAGCTACTAAAACACAGCCACACTGAGGAAAACACCTCTCTGCTTGCTCAGTGGGAGACACTACAATGGAAACTCTCATGCTGTTGAACAGCTTAGTGAACTCACATGGAGAGATCTTACAGATATCCCAGCTATAGGAAAGTTGTAATTGAACATCATGACCCTATTAAAAGATCTGTAGGAATTTCGGTTTAATTCTTTTTCACACTCATAACAGAGCTTACCATTAGTGTTTTGGTATTTCACAGACTCAGAGAATGGTGCAGTAGGTCAGGAAACCCAATCTCTCTATGCGGGTCCAAAGCTGTTTTCTCTGTGTAGTCTGTGGAGGAAACAGGGCTCAGATACACTGGACTTGTAGGAGTCTTATATGTCAGTCATTTGAAAACTGTCATCGAGACAGCAGAGTTCTGCTTTTGTACATTTAAAATTGACTCTATGGTGAAGAGCAAGTTGAGGAAGCTTAGTAAATGTAATATAGGGAGAAATTGAACTGGACTTGAAAATTGCTTGAAGTTTATTATGAAAACTATTTCAGGTATGACAAGCAGAAACAAGGAAGCTCTTGCTTATCAGGCTGCAATCTGAAAGTGGCCGTTCCTATGGGGGTCTGAAAGTCTCTTCACCAAAGTGTATATGTGTGCTTATTAATTATATGCTGAGGCAATCTGCATAGAACATAAAATCGTGGCATGATACCACATTAAAACGCCATTAAAATAGCAGGTGTCTGTAGTACATTTTTGTCAACAGAATAAGTAATAAAAAGTCTGTATATTATAGTTTAGCAGTTTTGAAGTGTTAGTGAGTAGCACAGTATAAACCAGAAAATTCAGAGACTGTGGTAAAAAGTGCTTTCACATGACTGGAACAAGATTGTAACATTTTATCAGACAAAAAGAAAGTAATACATAAAAATCTACTGATAAGGTGGATGTTCAATTTATCTTTATGACTTTTAAAGCAGAACTGTTTAAAGATCAATGCAAATATAGAAAATCTCCGATATTGTGATCACATCTACCACTAAAATGATCTTTTGCACTGAGATGTCACTGCCAACTATGTCTTCTTTTTCCCTTAAAAAATTAGATAACACCTTTATATTTTTTTTATTTATTCCACGGATTTAGTATAGCTTTAGCCTTCAGACTTTTAATCTTTGGATGTTACCATGCAATCATGAAAAGATTTGGTGGATAAATGAAATAAAATGAAGTAAGTGCACTTCAACAGAAACAAGTCTCAAGATTTCAGGACGATAAGGACTATATTACACTCATAGAATGTAAAATATGCCCACATGACCCTATTTTATTCAATGTAGTTGTACAAGTGAGAAGCAGAGAAAAATTTAAAAGTAGTGGTGTTCAATACCTGGTCTATAACTTGAACTATGATCCTCTAATAACACTGTTGGATTTATGACTAAGAGAACTTTTTTTTTTTAACCATTCAAGAGCTCGGTCTTGAAAAAAACAATTATTTAGTATAACACTATTGCAGGTCAGTTTATTTCTGTTTTTTTCTTTCTTCACTGTGTTGATTCCTCAGGTGTGCTGCTGTGTAGAAGTAGAACCTCTCTGTGCAAGCAGTGGCCATAAAGGAAAGTGCATTTTGCAGCCCAGACATTGCTAATACTTGTAAAATCTTTGTGCTTTTGTTGATACAACAGCTCACAATCCTCTCATGAACGTAATCTAATGTCATCTTTGATTGAAATTCCACTCCCTCTGCCCTCCACTTTTCTCTTAGCTGATCCTTTAAGGCACAAGCAGGAAGGGGATCTTGAAACATTTTACAGTAGTTTGGGGTATGACCTTTAAGGCTGTTGTAGACGGTAATGCTTTCTAAATGCTTATAATCTTTAAACCCCTACAATTTTCATCCTTAAGGCAAGCCAGAAAGAGGCCTGAAAATCACAGTCACTCAATTTTTCTGTGGATATTTAAGGGAGAGAGGGAAGAATTTATCAGTGTTAGATTTTTCACTTGCTGCCTAGATACTCCTAACACAGTGACATATACAATTTGGGTGGAAATTCAGGGCATGTTATTCAAGAGCTAAAGCTGGATTGCCTGAAAGGATTTCTATGCAGCCATAGCTGTTATAGCACTGAAATTACCTGTCCAAATCCCTGTGCTTGCACATGGCATGAAGGGACTTGACTTGGTGAGACACCAGGAACAGGGTAGAGATGCAGCTCTAAGACACCTTGGAAAGCGGACTTGGCACACATGATGCCTTAGGTTTTAACTTTCATATTTTTCAAATCCTGTACTGCTTAGTGTGTAACTCTGAAGGTTCTTGTAGCCTGTTAACTTCTGCTCTCTCATGCTGGGTAGACATAGCAAAGCCTCTCCAGGCTTGCTCTCCAGGGACACTCAGACTGTCCTAGGCCCAAAAAGTATAAACCAAAGAGCCTCTAAGGGGGAGCAAGCTTGGGGAAGCTACATCATTAACTGAAGCTTTAATTGAATATGCAAATGAACCAAACTTATAAAAGTGTGAAGAACTCGTGACCTGTAATCCATCTTGGGGTCCATCTTGTCAGTAGCCTCTGGCTCCCCAGGAGGTACGTTTGAAAGCCTTTCAAATAAATACCTGCCTTTATTCTCTTATTCTTGTCTAGTCTGTTTTTAGGTGGCCACTTCAGGCATCATACAGGAAGTTGAAATGGGGTGGAAAACAAGTGTTCGAGTGTGCAAGTTGCTCTGCACAGGTCCTGGTAGGTCCATACACCCAGAGAGCAAAACTGATGATTAAGATGAGATCTTCCAGAGCTGCAGTGTCGGCAGATGAGCCAGTGTCCTACAACCAGCCTTAAAGACCACAGAAGCACAACAGCCAAATGCTGCCTGCTTGCAATGAGCGTTTCCCATTATAACAGATGCTTCTTTCATTATATTGTTTATCATTCCTGTTGTAATGTATTGGATTTAGATGGCAAGGCTGGGGTTTTTTGGGGGGTGAGAAGGAGCCCGAGAGGCAGGCTATAGGGGTGGCTTCTGTGCCAGAAGCTTCCCCCCACCTGGCTCCAACACAAACCCGCCTCTGGCCAATGTAAGGCTCTGTGAAGACCTGAAAACTTTGTGTAGCTGCTATAGTGTTATGTGCTCAGAAAAATCAGTGGGTAGGAGAAAGTGCTCTGGCCTTCATTGATTTCCATTTTTGCTGACTATTTTACCATCTTTTTATTAGAAAGTGATTTCACTCTTAGCCTTTCATATCTGCTACCCTGAGGATAGCAAGATGAAAAATATTAAATGTTATCCTTTTCCTCTAACAACAGAAATTGGATATTTTGTTGTAAGAGGGCAACGATCTCAGTTCTGGAGTTCATTTCACGATGCAACAGAAAATATGTTTTAATATGTAATTTCTA